>JAFMSR010000007.1:4046221-4646221 GCA_022818135.1 Saxidomus purpurata
CATATAGTCAAACAGTGAAAGATAAAATGCAAAGCTAGGGAAGACTGCTCAGAAATTACTTTAGTGCCGGATAGGACAACTTTCCTAAAAGAAATTGTAAAAATATTTAGTTTAGGTAATAATTTTTCGTAACAAATGAAACAAATATTCAGTATGCAATAAGTATGCTATAACTACAAGCACAATGTAGCCGGCGAACCTCTCTAAATCTTAAAAATAAATATCCTGCGATATCAGTTCTCAGTCTTGTAAAACCAAAAATGTCATTTGGTTTAAATGAGGATCAGTTTGAGAAAAAAAGTTGATAAAAGAGATAACT
This sequence comes from Saxidomus purpurata, assembly GCA_022818135.1. Taxonomy (NCBI): domain Eukaryota; kingdom Metazoa; phylum Mollusca; class Bivalvia; order Venerida; family Veneridae; genus Saxidomus; species Saxidomus purpurata. The sequence goes on from JAFMSR010000007.1 coordinate 4,046,541, forward strand.
AGTGTATTTATAACCAGATGCCAGTAAACATTCTGTTTCCCGCGCCCGCCATATGGCAAAAGAATAACCAAATTGTTTGTGATATAAAGAAGTATCAATCGTAAATACAGAATTGCTTCGGGAGAAGTATTAACTTGGCATTTAAAGTTAGTTTAAGATTTGTAAGGTGGCAAAAAGTGATTACATTGAAAACATCTTAAAATACACATATTCAATACATACTTCGTCAAAATACTTATCCAGACACAATACTTACTCCAGACAAAGAGTCATACTGGTATTATAATGGCTGTATATCATATATGTACAATTATGGTTCCATATTGTTATTTGCACTGTGTTTCAAACATATCTTATGTCTACATATTATAAATATATGTGTGGGCTTGTACAAAATCAGAAAATGAAAAGTATTCCTTATAGAACAGTTAGAACGATATCGGCTTACAAACGCTTAATATTAAAGCAAAATTAAATACTCCATTATTTTAATGATGTTGAGATTGAAACATTAAAAAAATAAACAAAAGCAGTTCTGATGCTTACAAAAGGGAAAGTGGTCCAATTTGCGAGCCAGCTTGAACCTGCAACCTTCAAGACACTACTATACTACCTTAACGTCGTTCATATTTTCCCCTCTGCCGTCATTTCAATGATTCATCGAACAGTTGAAACCTAAAATGCAATCTGAAACATTTTAACACAAGAACTTCTTTGCAAATACTGCTCAGACCTTTTAATAATAAATCAATGAAAATTTGCAATAAAGATGTTGCAGTGCAACATGAGTGCAGCCTGAATCTTGTTGAGAGAAATAAGCATTGCGATGAAAAGATTCATGATCCAAAACTAAGAGCACTATAAGATTATTTTTGTTTGCTTGAAGCAATAACAGCTCGAGTCGATCGGAAAATTTGTTTTAGAACGTTAGCGATTGACAAGCATATAATTAATTTCTTTCAGAGACTTTTCGAATAAAATTCGTTCACTGATGGTTTGTGTGAAGAACTATATATTTTATGTTTTCCAGTGAATTTTAGAGTTTTCTCAGTGAAATAAAAGTGATAATCCACAGTTTTGAAACGGTGGATTACCATTTTTTATTTTCACTGCTTTTGCAATCTTTAGCCCGGATTTACGTCAAGAAGTATGCCGAGCGTAATTAATACCGGATACCATGTGACGATGACGTCGTTAAAATGACGTCATTGGTGCTATGTTTTTTATGACGTTTCCCGCGATTTTCGATGTTTTATAGAAGCAAACTAAAAAAAGTAGGGTTTTAACCATAAAATAAACAGAAAAATTGTCAGTTTTGGTGTAATATAACGTTAATTTTACTCGTGAACACCAAAAATAGTAATTTTCACTCGTGGCTGTGCCACTCGTGAAAATATCACTTTTGGTGCACACTCGGTGAAATAATAACGTGATATTACACCAAAACCAACAATTATCCTTTATATATTCTTTGCAGTGATATAAAATGGAGAAAGGTTGTTTATTCTTAACACCGTCAACTCAATGAAGTGCTTTCACGCAGTTGAAGGGTTCTGTGCATAAGCAATCCTTGTTCTTAGCCAATATCATATGTTTGAATGTGGAACTGATGGTTCGTTAGTTTAGTTTAATTTGACAGATATTCCATTCACAATTGACATCAACGGCCCATTATTAAAACATTCTAACAGCTGCATTTTTTACTCTAGATGAAGGCAAAGTTTAATCTGAAACACACTTAAAATGTATTCGATACATTCGTTGGAATAGTCGACTAAATGATCTACCATATATTCAGTGACTTAAAAAATGTCAGATGGCATAAGACGCAAATATTCAAGGCAAAGTAAATATATTTAAGATGAAAATTATATTGACAAAGCTTTCATGTGATGAAAGTTCAATTAATTTTCTGACAAGAAGTCTTTGAAAGTTTGTTACAATGTGTGCTTAGCAAGGATAACGATACTTTAAGATTGGTTGAAAATTTATCGTCTGTCAGTATAGAGTGGGTTTAACAAGGTTGACATTTAAAAATACTATATCATAATAAGAGTAGCTTTTCGGTATCTTTTCTTTATTGTGTCCAATATTGAGAGTTTTTATTTCGGCTTTTACCTCAATGGTAATTTTCGTAAGACAGTGCTTAAAATATTTTGAGTTGCATATATAAAATATATGTTTTTTTATAAGTGCATTCATGTTATACAAATTTTCCAGGCAACTGCCATGTAGTACGTACTGCACAGTTAAAAGTGCTTGCGTCTGAGGCAATTACAGAGCTTTTATGATTGTTACGTCTCGTTCCCCTGAATTTCCGTAGATGTATTATTTTTACTTTAGACAGAGTACGTTTTATCCGATTGATTTACTAATAAAATTGCAACTAAAGAAATCCGTTCTTTAACATGAAGTCGCAGGACACAAAATTCTACGACTTTGAGAGGCTTTAATTTTCTTGTCTATGCACTGAAACTAAGATTCAAAGCTCTCAATTTGTACGTTTCAATTAGCAATAATAAAACTGTCAACGAAACAATGAAATCCGTATCAGTATTATTGCGTAAAAAACTGTAGGGGATTTTAACAAGAGACCAAAAAAAGCCAGTTTCGCCCTACTAGTCTGACTGGATTGTAATTTCTGTGAAAATCTTTTGCAATTTTATCAAGGAAAAGATAACAGAGTTCATTGTGACCTTGACCCACTGTCCCCAAAAACAGTAGGGTTCATTTACTCAGTAATATGACGTTTGAAGACTGTGGGACGAATAGATCTCAAGATGTTGAGCGGAGCAGATTTTCAAAGTTCCCCAAATACGATCATCTATATGTTATTGGTAATCTTCTAAGCAAGTTTGATGAAAGTTGAATGAAAACTGTGACCTGTAAAGCGTAATCAAGGAAATCTACCGGAGGTCACTGTGACCCTGACCTTTGATCCACTGGCCCAAAGAAACAATACGTATCTTTTTCATGTTGCAGGAAACCTTCTGAGCAAGTTTGATGAAAGTTGAATGAGAATTGTGACCTGTAGAGCATTATGAAGGAATTGCTATCGGAGGTCACTGTGACATTGAACTTTGACCCTCTAACCCCAAAAACTATAGAAAAAATTTGCCGGGATCCTTATCAGCAAGTTTCATGAAATTTAAATAATAACTGCGACCTGAAGAGAGTAATCAATGGAAAGTTTACGGACAGACGGACAGACGGACGTCAAAAAAAACCCCCAAACGCTGCTGGAGTTCGTCAAGTAGAGCCCATAAGATACAATTAGTAAGATACAATTAGTGTCATGTTCTTCAAAACATGTAATTCTAATATTTTAACAATACTGACGGTTGACTTGCAAGAGAGTTAACATTGCTTTCCAGCATGTTTGTCAAGTTAATTAACATACAATAACAACAACACCAAAAACAACAACAACATTTATTCGGCATTAAGCAAAATTCCAACGCGTCTAGCCTAACGTAAGGTTGACAAATGACAAAACATGAAAAAGCTGAAAAAAGATCACCGAATTCAAGGGAAAATGAAATATATAGAGAAGCCTCAAATTCAAATTATTAGTTGTTTTGACTTATATATAGATACAATGTTAGAATTATAAATGTACTTCTTGTCTACGATTATTCGCAAAATACAAATATTTTGACAGGTTAACTAATTCTTTTTTATTTCTTGACATCATTAGTGTATCAAACTTATTAACGTTGGCCAAGTATAATAAAAAGGTTTCAAATATCTTTTGCGTAAATCTGTATAATGAACGCATATTAACAGGAAATGGTATTCATTTTCTACCATATTGCAATTACAAAATTTGCAAGTTCTTTCGTTTCTTTGTATATTATTGTGTCTCCCTCTTTCAATTTCTAAATTATGAGATGATAAACGAAATCTACTTAGCGTAATTTGATATTTTTTCTCTAAAATATAGTGGTCAAGATATGGTTCGAGATACTGTTGTGTTTAAATCTACAGTATACAATATTTCATTAAATAGGTCCCTAAATAGTGAAATGATGTGGTGTATGGTCAGAGCATCGGAATCGTAACCCTAAGGTCGCGAGTTCAAACTCAATACTGGCATCAATTCCATGAAGCAGTCATTGAAGGTAGTTATTATAATATACAAAAATGTAATGTTGAATTGAATTAAAACGATTGTATCATTGCACGCATTGGATGTCTTCAAAGCGTTCAGACTAGCATTTTAGCCATATTTTAGATATATGATGGTGAAAGTCAGGGTCAAATTCCGTTGACGGGATTCGTAGCTACAACACCGACGCTCAACATTTAAACCAAATGCAAATTCCTTAGCGATGATATGTTCCATTACCGGGTAAGAGCAAGAAAGTAACAAGGGGCATTTCGTAGCAGTGCTTCTCTGCATGTTCATTCCTGAACCCTTTCTTAATAAATCACTTGAAATTGACAAAAACAAGATTGTATTGCAGAATTAGATTCGCAGGCTGAACATGTTACTTGATATAATCCTCTAAAAAGAATCGAGCATTGTGTTGAAAACGTAAAAGTAAAACAGCCCAAGGACAGTTGCATGCACTTATAATCTTTATTTCATATTTATTCTACGAATAACACTCTAGTCTGTAGACAAATTATTAGATTTCGAAAGATAGATTGATAAGCATACATCTCTGGAAGACATCTCTTTCGATATAATGCGTTTTCAGAATGCTAGATAAGAATGCAATTTTCCACTTCAAACAAAAAAAATGAAAGTAATGTTTTTCTTTTTGCCACCAAATCGCCTTTTGGTCCGTCGGTCAACTTTTCTCTTTATCTGTTTGATACTACTGATCTGTGCTTTTTTCCTAACTCGTCAGCTCACGAGTTGTAAAAAGCTAAGAACATAAATTCAAAACTTATAATACAAACAGTTTAAACAAGACTACTTTCATAAAGGTATTCAGGCAATAGTCACGTGATGTATATTACAAACAATCTGACAGGTCTACCATTGCATAAGTATCATGACTCCATGTTAACACAAACTAAAATGTAACAAAAACTCTAGACTGACATACACATAAGAATGTGAGTAACAATTTTCATCCCTAGACTTATAACAATAACCATACAATGTGCATCTATAAGCATGCATATGCTACTTAACGTGACACACAGGGCAGCTATACGTGATGCTTTACAGCGATTCTCGCCTGCTTATTAAAGGTTTACTCATAAATGGTTAATTACATTCAACATACCTTAGGCAGAATCATGCTGAAATTTCAAGGTCTGACAGTTTAGAATTATACAGTCCTTCCAATTGTATTTGACATAAATTCATTGCGCTTTATTTAATTCACCAATGCACAGAAAGGAAATGCATGCAAATATGTTCTTATTATCAATAAAAGAAAACATTTTTCAAATGGCTTGTCGTTCGCAGACAAATTACAACAATTTGGTATTGACAGTTATTCATTCGATTTTGAAACACACACAACAAAATATGCATGCAGTTTGTAACTCCTTTTCAAAGATGCTTCACTTGCACCAAACGAATAAGATGAAGAAGTAATGAAAAGAAAGAATACAACCATTAAAACATTATATCAAACAGGGAACCCCGTACCAAAAACCAGCTCCCAACCAAACAAAAAAACCCCCCAAAACCCCCCCCCAAAAAACACACACCCCCCACACAACACATTAAAGTCACGTGGCAAACATACTTTCTCAAACAGACACGGAGAACCAACCAATCATCAACACCAAACCCAAAACGCCACTATAAATCTGATTTCGTAACAAAAATGACGACATATTACTTCATCCAGTTAGCTTAAGTCAAATGGAAAGCTTAGGTTTATCAACTTATTCTTGAGCTTTCAACACACTGAATTAATTTATTGTTTATAAAAGTGTATCACGTCTGACCACTTCACAGGCAGTCGCCTGATTCAAACCCGATAAAGACAGAAATTTTCTTCCTCACATTTTTGTCACATTCAGCGCGATCGACAGAATATTTCTACCAAACTTATTCAATACAAGTTGTGAGGTTTACACTAAACGATCGTTCTGAAGTGACTTGGAAATTTGAAATACTAGTATGACCATACATACCAAAGTTAGTTCTTTTAGAAAATAAATGCTACCGGTGAGGGTATTCGTTTTGGTGTTTCCATTATCCCGATAAAGAAAATTATAAGTGCACAATCGACAATAATAAAATCACCATTGCAATGTTTACATTTTTAATTTATTGCTGAAAGGACATGAATCATGTTGGTTGTTGTGTTATCATGAAATCCTGGCTGAAAGACAGCAAAACAATTAAAATAATATCAATAAACAGAACATGGTTTGATAAAGTAAACATCAGCTGGCAAACTAACAAAATACTCATAAAATATGTTTTGAATATGCTCGAATAAAGTATACTGTGCCAATTGTGACGTCATAAAACGTGGAACCAAATTCATGTTCAATTTTTATCATACTTACCACTGCAGTAAATAATTTTTGTTTTGTTTATCCATTGCAATCCATGACTTGCGTGCATATCCACATTGTTAGCTAACCGACTGGTAATAACTTTATTACGCATCGCCCTTGTGAACAGTAAACGGTACTGACAAAAATTGTTAAATTCATTTACAACTTTTGCATTTAGTAATACTCAAGGATATAAGACATTCAGATCGTCCAATTTCCATTTGTTTGGTCGCTTTGCACGGCACGAGCCATTTAATAAAATGATTGTTACGTAAACCTGTTAGCACCAACTGACCTATTAGAAATAATTAGCTATTCAGGAAGTTTTACCAAGACTAACAAGTAATCATACTTTCGTTATTTAGTATTGCAATATGTAAGACGAAATGAAATAATTGACATATTTTATTAGAAATATCGTATGCTTCGACAGTCTCATGGATTTACGACTGGTTTCAGTGGTTAGGTAGGATAACGGCAATGTCAGACAAAACTTTAATTAGTATGTTTGCTGTGAAATCTAGAACTTTGAGTTAATCATTTTCATTGATCAACATACTCGTCATAAAGGCGCGCCATAGGCATTGCTATAATGCATGTTACTATGCATTTAATGCAATAGTTGCTGTTTCATTTTTGAAATGCTATTTGAGGGATAACCCCCAATGGTAAAATTGGTTGTGGCCTACTGTCTATTTGTAAATTTTCATACATTGTTTTACCTTAAAATTCGTAATAAAGTGGTTTTCATTCAAATAAAAGCTAATGTTGTCGGGACTCTAAGAAAATTATATCATTTTGTTTGCTTGAATGAAGCAAAGTTGAATGGCATGAATTCCCTAATGTAGTTAATGATCGCACATTTTTTGTAACAAATACTTTGTATATTTCTCTTTTTTTATTGTCATTAGTCATTACAGAACATGTTTTGATCTGCTCTTTGAGCTTTAAGATTTATAGTTGCATTATATTTATTGTTCATACCATATGCCAATATATTCTCAAAGATGTATAAAAATCTGTTTCAATTTTCAGTAATAGATTAATATATGAATAAAAGCAATTAAAAAAATCTGAGTAAAATGCTACGGGGAATTTTAATTAATAAAATAAACGTCATTTTCTTAATATGTATTTGTTTGTAAAAATAATGTCCTGTCGGAAGTTTAAAGACCGTAATTCATGTAATGTTAATTACAGTTATCGCGGGAGAATACCGGAAGACTCACTATTATCGCATCTTCAGTCTGTCTTTTAATCTGCAATCAGTAGTTCTGTGACACCATTGTGTTACAGTGTGTTAAAACGCTGAATAAGTTGTAACAATTACCGGTAAACGGTATAATTTACTTATTTACTTCATTGCAGTCGTGTTATTTTATTTTTTAATGTTTGAAATAATATGTGAGAGAGATTCTGGAGTCGTGCATCTTGTGGTGTGTTAGAAACATATAGTTTCGAAATGTTTCCGTTGATTGACAAAACATATTCCGTGTGTACACGAGGTTCTCATAGTATGTAAATATGCAAAAAATGATTACACAATACACTTTGGGTCTAGAATCGTCCACTCAACCCAAACATCTGCGCTGTAAACTATATTCCGTACATAGGAATATCGTTTAACAAAAAAACCACGGTAGGGTAAAATAGAAAGCAAATATTATTCTAATAAGTCAGACAAAATACAAACGAGTACATGTTTGACAAACTCATTACTTGGAAACAATAATAGTCAAATAACGACAAAAATGCAGCAAGGGTCTCACAATTTAATCAAATGTTTAACATTTAAGTCAAGTGTCACTAGTGCCGTTAAGGTTAGGTTAATACATTCAACTTATCATTTTCCGTTCCTAGAGTACGATAACAGAATTAGTGATGATCAGTTGGATCAAAGTTAGATGTTAATCACATTACGAGATTTCTTGTCTATTTGTAACCAAGATGCCAGTAACATTCTGCCTCTATCACCAGGGCCATCTGGCGAGTGAGAATACAAATTGTTTATAATACGTACAATCTTAATTGGTTTACAGTAGGAGTTTAAAAGAAGCAGTCGCTTAGATTGCAAAGATTTACAAGAAAATTCTAGTTTGTGGAGAGGCAACGCTGACACATTGATATTCTTCAAATTAATAAAAAATGCTCAAATATTATTTCAATTTCTTTATTTGCAATAACATTTTTTGTTCCTGAAATTAATATATCTTGAAATAAGTTATCATAATAAATGTTTAATAGCTGTACATAATGTATACGAAATCTGTTTTATGTGATCCTGTTGCTGGGGGAGTATGATACAATCAGAAAAGTTTATTTCCACAGAAAATGATCACGATATATATACCTTGCAGGCAAATAATCCTTTATAACTAAAATGTATTTCAGACAATGAATGTTCTAAGAGTGCCATTATATTTTATGTTTATTGTTGTAAATTGCCAGATTGATTAGAAAGGTCCGAAAACATAAATATAAATGCCAACCAATTTTTACATTTATCCAAATCTCTTTTGATCGAATTGATTTTGAAATGAGTGAGTGCCAGTTTCGAGTTCCGTCAGTGGAACTTGACTGAAATTTACATAATCTCAAGTACTAATATGAACTGCAGAAAGCGGTCATCGAGTGTAGTTGTAAATAAATACGTTTACAGTTCATGAAACAAACATATACGTTTCCAATCATGTAGACTTTACTTATTACAACCTAATTTGATGACTACTTCCTAGCTGTTTGACCAACAGATTTCGCCAACAGATGACTTACAGTAACTCACGGTCTCCATGCGCTGACGGAGTTTGGACAGTATTTGGGCATTAGCATCGAGGCTTTACCCTCAAATTAGTTTCAAACAAAGGTTTTACATTTACAAACTTTAATAACCCAAACAAAAGGAACACAAAGCGTTTTAAGTTTCAGTGCTTTTTCACACGTTCTATGTAGAGGTTTTCATCAACACCTTGCTGAAAATTGACAATAACACGATTGTAACGCAGGCTAAGGTTCGCAGGCTTAATGCAATTCTTGATTAAATCTTTTTAGAAGAATCAAACATTGTGATGAAAATAAATAAATCAAAAACTGTCCAAGGACAACTGCACCTTAAAGTACCCTAAGAATAACACTTTGAATAGATCAAAAGATTATTACAGCTCGGACGCCTGGAGTTTCATAAGATTGATAAGCAAAGAGATCTCTTTGAAATGAATGTGTGCACTGATAGCTTGCTGAAAAATAGAATTCTGAGATGAAAATGACTTTCCTCTTTCCGGAAAAGACTGAAGAGATTATTTCTTCTTTTCTGCTAACAATGCATTTTTCAATACGTCTGTATATGCGTTGTCTGTTTAATATTGCTTGTCAGCGTTTTCCATATACAGCTTTTGTTTAGATGTTTTTGACTGCCGAATTAGTTCACTTTTAAGTATTGTTTGACTTTTTAAACAGGATAGGATATCATTTCAACACATAATTTGGTGGTTAAGACATATTTGTCCTTCCATAGAACAGTTATTTGCGGAACTCGTTTTGCGTATATGAATTAAAAGGATATTCCAATAGTTCCTTAATACTTGAAATTCAAACATCTGAGGCAAATGCTGATATTTTTAGACGACATTGAAACGATTTTACATGCTTTGAAAATTCTCAGTTTACTCTCGTTCATCTACAGGCGTCTGTGGAATTTGTGTTTTGACCGCGCGGAAATACTTTTTACTTTTTTTCAAAGAAAGGAAGGAGACATATCGTGCTCAAGCCCAGCTATATTGACTTCTTAGTAGAAGGCTTAAAATCGACATCTCATTAGCAAAGAATTAGAAATAAAGACAAGTCCGTGCGCAAGTTTTTAGATAGTCTGAACCTGCAAGTGACCTCTGTAGGTAGACCAATGCCCTTACTATAATTTCCAAGCTCAGCAACTTAACTCTGTTAAAAAAATATGCAGTGACACCAAACGTAGCGCGAGGTATTTTGCAGTGATTTTGAAAATACAACTAGCATGTCTGCTGATTGTGTATCAGAATATGCCAGGTGTACAAATATTGATATCATATAATCATATGCCAGGTGTACAAATATTGATATCATATAAACATTTGCCAGGTGTACAAATATTGATATCATATAAACATATGCCAGGTGTACAAATATTGATATCATATAAACATATGCCAGGTGTACAAACATTGATATCATATAAACATATGCCAGGTGTACAAATATTGATATCATATAATTGCCAGGTGTACTTTGATATATATAAACATATGCCAGGTGTACAAATATTGATATCATATAAACATATGCCAGGTGTACAAATATTGATATCATATAAACATATGCCAGGTGTACAAATATTGATATCATATAAACAGTTTGAAATAAACTATTATTGCAAAATGTTGCTGAAGAGATTTAAAGGCTTTAGTCAGGTAATTCCTATCACACCAAACTATCAATCAAACAGTGCAAAGAACGCATCATAACTGCAAATCAAAAGAAATACAAAGGTATACACCCGTATACTTGTTATACAAGGAAGCTATAACCTTGCACTTGCTACTTCAAATTATGGGATCCATAGCGCAGTTAGGAGATTGCCAACCAGTAAAAGTCACCTGCTTCATAAATACTTGCAGACAAATTGTTAAATGAATGTTGTTGATTGTTTACTGAACAGATAGACTCATGCTTAAATGTCATGGTCTGACTGTTCAGAATAATACAGCTTGTCCAATTTAATTGGACATATATTCATTACGTTTGATTTAATTTATCAATCGCATGCAGCTATATTCTCATTATGAATAAAGGAATTCATAAATGCCTGCAGTTCGTAGACAAATGACACCAGTTTTGATATTGACAGCTGTTCATTCGATCGTGCAATATTTAAAGCTATAATACTCCAGTGTATCATATATGCAATTTGTAACTCCTTTGGAAAATTGTGACCACACACAGTTCCACCACACGCAGAAAAATAATGAAAAAATGATACTTAAGGCTTATTGAAGGATAATTAGAGATCTTAAAGCAAACACTAATATCAGCATTAATCGACCAACGCAGACTTACCATATGTGAACGAGCCAGAGGACATTGTGCGCAGAATTTCGAAGAAATGTTCAATCAAAATCAAATATTGAACAGAAGTATATATCATAGTAAATAAAAAGACAACATATAGCACCAACAAAAGCAACTGATCTTGTAAAGAAAGTTGTGAACAGCATTTTCTGTTAATGATAAATGCTAAATTCATACAGAAGGTTTAAACTTATTGACATACTCTTGACTTTTCCAAAAAATGTTTGGTTTTGGGGATGTTCTATTGTGGAAAACATAAGACTATGTAATTCCTATTAAATAAAGACGTCCGACCTCTACATTGGAAGTCGTAAGATTCAAACCTGGAAAAAAGTAAAATTTGTTTTGTCGCTGTCGAGTCAAGAAATACTTCCTTTAGTTACTATGATATTTCCGTCAAATCTCTTCAATATAATTTAGAAAGACTATAGTATACATTCGTTTTGAAATAATAAACGTAAACTTACTTTTGAGATAGAGAGCCAGACAGAAAAACTACAAATGTACGTACGTTCAAAAAAGGGAATGCCCATGTGGAGGTGTCTGTCATTGTGTTTCCAAAATACACCGATAATGAAGATAAATTGTTTCAATTGACTTCTCTGTCTGGACAATAATAAAACAAACTATGCACTGTATATATTTGATCCTATAAAAGTATATAGTGCATGCTAATGTTTTCCTTTTATGAGATGAGTCATACTGGTTCTACCATAAATATGGACCCCTGTTTTTATCTAAAGGAAGTATGATCTCAATGTAATGGACCAAATAAGTATATAGTGTATGATAATTGTACAATTTACTACACTGACTAACTTAGACAAAGTGTTTACTTTGACATCTTCGTGGTACCTTTAGTTGCTGTAATAAATTCTATTTTTTGTTTACCACGTCAAAAGGGCTGTGCGTGCATTTAAGTGATTTTCGCCATTATCATATTGAAACAGCTGTCTTGAAAAGAAAATGATTATGATGCAGAATTGAACAACATGACTCTTCTAAACGTTTTTAAAAATGATCTTGTCGTGACACTATGTACCTTTCAAGATGATAATTATTATATCTTCATGTCTGCAATAACTTTAATAAAAAAAGTTTACTACATTTTAATATAAATAAGTTCGCAACTTACAACAAAATGTCCAAAATGTATTATCATGCGTCTAGTAACTTCGTTCTATATTTTTCCCAACGTCGACTAACGTTGGAATGTTAAAATGCATTTTAATCTGATATTTCTATTGATTACCATAGAAGAAGTTTAGTCTACGTAATATTTTACCATTTATAATGAGATATTCACCAGATTATGCATTTTATTATTCTATGACTACATCATTTACCATGGAAATTGTTGCAACACGATAAATGACTGACACTTGAATAAGTTCATATTCATCGAACTTAAATAAAATGATTTTTAATTATTTATCTTTTCTTTCTTCCCTCATGGCAGTAAATGGTTTATGTCCTGAACTAGTAAAGGAATATTACGAGCCGCATGGGCTTAAATAATATGTTACGGGAGATACTTTTGTCTGCTATTAAATACACTGGTGAATGACAAAAAGCGAAGCGCCATACAAAAGTTTAAACTAATTCAGTCACAACAGGCACAGACTTTTTTATAAAATTTAAATCTAATAATTTAAAATCGGACCAAAATATCGGTAACTGTCATTTTCATACTTAAATACAGATGATTTTAGCATTCAATTAAATAGTATAATTGTCATTCATTTCCAAAGACAAATACTGCCGTATATTAATGACATTTGACCAGATAAAGTAAAAGTTATCTGGTACACTAACATAGAATGCATGTTGAAAGAAAATAGTGCGAATTGTAACTTCCTAAAATCTTGAGAGATATTAAATGATATTGGGTTTTTTTATCAAAAATATTTTTTTTTTTTTTTTATTTTTTTTTTTTTTTAAATAAAAAAAAACAAAAAAAAAAAATTAATTAATTAAAAAAAAAAAAAAAAAAAAAAAAAAAAAAAAAAAAAAAAAAAAAAAAAAAAAAAAAAAAAAAAAAAAAAAATTTTTTTTTTAAAAAACCCTAATCCAAAATACACGATCACACCGATAAAATACCGAATTATTTTGGCCAAAAGGTAAACTCTTGCATCTACTGTTGAAACTGTCTTCGTAAAGTTTTCTTCGTCGGTGTCAGTACCAACTGACCTATTAGATATAATAAAAAATTCTATGAGGTATTACACTTAACTTAGACTAACAGGTATCTATAATTTAGATACTAGATATTGCAATATGTAAGAAGAAATGAGATAATCGCCACATGGCATATATAAATGCTGTATTCCTTGATAAATGTAATGGATTTACAAGTGGTTGCAGTGTTTAAGTCGGATAACGAATGCCCTGTAATGTCAGACAAAATTTACTCAACACAAATGTGTCTGGCGCAATATCAAGAGGGAACATCACTTAAAGTAGTGATAATTTGCGCATTACAAATGTTATCATTGGTATCAAAATCATGTAACCATTTATTTATATCCTAGAGTGACCAGTTTCGACGCCCTTAAGCAATATTTTGCTTGTGTTCAATAGTTACAAGTACATGTAATTTCAATGAAAAGATAATTTCATTGAATTAAATATTCTCATATTACTCTATTGGAGCACGCCGTAAATTTTGTTACGTTGTCCACCAGTATCAGCAACCTGGATCTACAATAAACCAACACATAAACAAGAGCTGTCCCTCACAAGTGACGAATGCCCCCGAAAGAGGTGCCTCACAGTCTGTGTCCTCTCCATGTGCTCAATAAATGTGCTATGTAATTTTAAAATCCTTCCATGCATGACAGAGTAATCATGCATACAGTATTCCATTACTTTAAACACTAAGTGTGACCTTGACCTTTAAATAGGGACCGGGTCTTGCACGCGACACATCCGCTTGATGTGCTAGACATTTGTGCCAAGTTATTTTAAAACCTTCAGGCATGACAAGTTACAGTCCGGAACGAATGTGTGCAATATGCATATATACAGGATTCCATTACCTTCAAACTCTTAATGTGACCTTGACCTTTGAGCTAGGGACGTGGGTCGCCCGCGACACGTCGTCTTGATGTGCCCGACTTTTGTGCCAAGTTATTTTAAAACCTTCAATGCATGACAAAGTTACGTCCGGACACGAATGTGTGCATAATGCATATATAGAGGAATCCTTACCTTCAAACTCTAAGTGTGACCTTGACCTTTGAGCTAGGGTCGCGGGTCTTGCACGCGACACGTCGTCTTATGTGCTTGACATGTGTGCCTAGTTTTTTAAAATCCTTCAAGGCATGCAAGTTACAGCCGACCGAATGTGTGCTATGTAGAGGATCCCATAACCTTCATACTCCAAGTGTACCTTCACTTTGAGGTAGGGATGTGGGTCTTGCACGCGACACGTCGTCTTGATGTGCTAGACATGTGTGCCAAGTTATTTTAAAATCCTTCAATGCATGACAGAGTTACAGTCCGGACACGAATTGTAAGTGGGACCCAGACAGACCGGACGGACGGACGGACGGGCGGACAGACAGACGGACGGTGCGATTTTAATATGCCACCCTTCGGGGGCATAAAAAGGATTTGAATTTTTTTATTTCTATATGTAACAAAACGACATATATATTTATTTTTGCTATATCACGTTACTTAATGATGGCAGCCCCTGTCTGTCCGTTCTTCTCCATTGCAATATTAGAGTAATTAAGTCAGTGGCACGTACACCTCCTCTGTGGAACCTAAAATAAACGAATTACATTACAATTTACACATTTCCACACCTTTTAGACAACTGCAAGGATTAAGTATCCAATTAAATTTCAATTAACAACATCATTCATTTTTTTTGTATGATATATAACGCGCACTTCCTACCCTTGGGTGAAAAATTAGCATAATGAAATGTGATCCGAGAAATAAACGTAATTAGCCGTAGCAGACATGGCCGGTGATTTGTTCCGCGCTAATTAATTCGAACAATTGTTTATTAAATGTCAGAATTTTTTGGCATTAGTAAAATCACATGAAAAATATATTGAATAAGATCATATTTATTAATTCTTACCTTTGCACCTCGTTCTATTCGCAGTTTTATTTTGTGTCTTTAGTGTGAAGTAGTAAAAGGCGTCATCAGAAGTCGCGTGCATTTAAACATAGATCAAAACAAAAAAATGGCGGCGGATTAGAGCAGTGTAATTTCAGGACACTCGACGAACTAACTTCTTTACTTAATGATCATTATCAGATGCAACACAGGATAACAAACGCATTATATAATGTAGCAATATGCCAGTTAAAATGGTTTCAACGACGCACAACATAATAGAAATCTTTTTATACAAACATTAAATAATAAAATCGTACGCAACATAAGATAAAAGAAAAATCATTATCAAATTAAAACTCAGTCAATAGCTTTTATCGATGGAACACCGGATAATAAAATAATATGTAAACAAACGTGAAATAAAAAGGAATGTAAAATAAGGAAATTAATTCCTGAACATCAGCAAACACAGAAATTAGCAATTACCAGACCGATAAAACAGACGAATGAATCCTCCAGCTATGAAAAAAGCAGACAAGGTACACACTGCAGCTTAAATTATTACCTATATTAAAGCAAGTTTGTGCAAAGTGTGAAAGTACAAGCACATAATGAAGTAATAGGACGAATCCAAAATAACCACTGCCCTTGAAGTCAACAACGGCTATATATATATAAGTTTATAAATAAGACCAATTATAACATAGATGAAGCCGACAAATATGAAACAAGCCTGCAAAAATAATGAAAATACATTATCAAAGTTAACAAGACAATAAAATGGATTATCAAATTGAATTAAAACACTCCAGACTTGGTACATGCCGAAAGTGTTTGGTCCAACAGACGACCGTTGTTCGACGACCTTTCTGCTGCTTGAAATCAAAAGGCTATGAGACTATTTAAAAGGACATACCGCTACATCTAGTAGATTATATTCTCGAAACATAGATACTGTGTTCAATGAACGTAAAAAGACAAATAAATATAATTTTAAAGAATAACGTATATCGTAAAATGCTTCCATTTACCACAATACATCAATAAAAAGGCATTCAGTAATAAATCGCATCCGCCCATTAATTGTACATCAACAACTCTACATAGGTTGTTGAATGGTTTACGGTGCTGCAACATATTTTAAAACGCTGATTTTATCGATAATGACTGGAAGGCATAGCTTAAACTTTTAGGTAAGCTATTATACTCAGAATGTTCAACCAGTGTCTCAAACTCCAAATAATATTTCAAATATTTACCTAAGTAATCATTTTGACAAGACTTGGGAAATTCTTTCTGGGTAATTCCATATGACCAGAAGAAAGCCAATTATTTTACTTTCTATTTCTTGTAAGTATTGTTTTGGCAAATAGCTATATTTAGATATTACAGACTAATTGCTGGTATTTACTTGTTGTCTGCTGCCCTTTCAGTCGAAAATGTTTACAAAAGAAATCTGTCTGCTTCACATTTTGCTGATTGCTGGACGTGGATGCATATTTCTATGAATTCGATATTAGATATGAGAAGATTGGTTACCGTGGCATGAATTTATAAGTTAAGTTGCAAACAAGATATTGCATTATTTCACGTTTACCGTTTGCGTGTACTGGACTTGTGTTTGTATAAGAACTGTCAAGGAGGTGGACGTTGTTTTTTGTTTGCGTTTCTGCTTACAAATTTTAGAGGAACATTTGTTTTTGTGAATGAATAGTGAAGTGCTACAGCTTTTTAGGTAGGTAACACTTTTATTGAGTGAAAGGAGATATAATACTTTTCTTATCAACTTTAATGCACCAAACGCTCAAAAATAGTTTAATCTTTAATGAAACACGAATACACAATGCGTGATATTTTTAGCGTTTGTATGTAAAAATAGATAAAAAAATATCGAATAAATCTGAAAACAAGAATAATTTCAAGTTCTCTCAAATTATATTTCTTACTATTAACTCCGATGAAATAACAGCAAACGAAATTACTTTTGTGCCAACTGGTACATAAATTTATTATTAATACACAAGGGTTGTTTGTTTATCGCCAATTGAAATTAAAACAGGCAGATCAAATTAATATTTTTACAGTAATGCTTGCGTTATATGTTAAGTGTGTATAAAAATAACAAAATTTATTATTCCGTATGATAACGCAATCGTATCGATTTAGTAGGTTTAGGTACCTACTAATTAATGTTAGGTAACCTTAACGATAGAATTTAAACCTTCATGGCCGAAAGGGTCATAAGTCAGTTTAGAATATTTAGGTTCATTTAGTAGGATCCTGCAAAATAATCCTACTAAATAATTAGTAGGAACAAAATTTATTAGTAGGAACCTTTTAACTTTTGACCACGATTGTACGCATTATATGATTATTCTGTACATCTTTGAACAGTACATGCATTTTATGGCATAAGAACTCTTTTCGTTTATCAATTTTTGTTTCTGGACAGAAGTTTAATTTAAGCCCTGCTGCTTCCGCCTCTATTTTACAACTTTCATCTTTGACCACCTGCAAATTTAAATTCACGCTTGCTATAGTGAATAATAGCTCCGATGTTTATATTGATGTCATTGTGCAAAAGATGTGGTCGACCAATGTCAAAAACACATCTGGTGTGTCTTATGTTTTTTTTATTCGTCGAAATATGATTTGAAAAATTTTCATTTGGACGGACTGATGATTGAATGATACGTTTATATTATTTGTATGAACCTAACATATGGTTGATATCATGTTGTTAATTTTACAAAACCGAATCACTGATTGATTTCTGTCGCATTTGTTATAGCCAACTGTCTAATGTTCTGACATAAACTGACCATTTTCTGAAAAAATTAGCACAGTGTTTATCATTATAGCCTAGTTTCCGATGCTTATTTGAATGTATATTTGGAAAAGCCTTCGCAAGAAATGCAATCGCAAATTTGATTTTATGCGTCGTACCTCAGGCAAAAATCTAATATTTGCGATCATTGCGCATCTGGATTGAGGTTTTTAAGACACGCAATTGGAAGTTCCACAAGCAGTAGCGTGGGTTAATAAGTTAAATTGTTAGTAAAAAATGAAGTTGATTGAACATTTTGTGAATTTTATCAAATCAGGAATATGTCTTAAGAGAAATCTCTCATGTCCTATATATATAGTAAAGGTGATCTGAATTGTGTGTTTGGCATAAGGCGGTTCAAAGCCATGCAATCCCAAGTTATGACTTAAAATGCATTTTGTATTATCTAACGAACTACGTTGGGTGAAATTGATATCTGAATAATTATACATATCTTTTTTGAAAGCGTAAATGTAGACCACCAATTCGACTGTCAAATGTAGAGCATGTTTTTGACATGTACGTGCCAATTTTCATACGCTATGTGAGAACGCTTAAGAATAAAAACACTAGTTCAATTATTTATCTGTTGTTTTTATTCACTGATTCTTTTTACGCTACACATTTTGATGTTGTTCAATTCAAATCGGTATCAATATTTCTGGTCGCAAAATGACTTCGTAGATTTTAAATGTACTTGCACGATCTACAATTTAAGCATCGCTTCATTTCTGACCTTTCCTATCAAAAATAACACACAAGAATAACGTTCGATACTTGTGGTCATTTGTTCTACATCCGGACTACCGCCGGACATTCAACGAATGAATAACATCTAAAATTATTGAAAATGCGAAACATGTTTTAATCAGCAGTATTTTTTTATGTATTTTTTAAAATGAGAAGCTGTGTTTGGGTTGCTAACACTCAATACTGTCTGTTTTATCTTACCTTGGTGCCATGGGAACAGTTTTTCATGTAAAGCACTGATAATATATACTATCACTTTATAATACTGAAAGTAACTTTAGTTTTGACATTTGATTATGTATGAGATAGTCGCTACAAGGTCTAAGACGCATTGGTAAACCTTATTGATTTGCAGCCATTGGATCTACTTTGCCAGAAAGAAAACGTCAATTTTCTTCAAATTATTACGCAGTGAAATACAGAGATTTAATTGCCTCACTTACCACGTTCAAACATTGTGACGACAGCTAATTACAAAGACGATAATAATTGCTCAATAAAGGATGCACCGCCGGTATTTATATAAAGCATTTATCTTTTCACCATCGTTATATTCTTCTTTATTTTCTTCTCTTTTTTGTCTGAGTGTCAATGCATTCGTTTGATGTAGTTTCTTACCATCGCCTCGTTTGATATTGATAAAATAGATTAAATAAGGAATGCTTAATGGCCATAAAAGTCATGATGTTTGACTTTTTATTTAAGCCTTTTCAGAATGTTTCTCAGTTATAAGTAATGCAAAACTGGTATAATTTACAATTGCCATAGGTTGACATCGGGTTGCATAGATACACAATGTGTATGTTGTAAATGTCAATTATTTATAATAGACAAAGTTTAAGTAGTTAGTTTCATATTCTACTGTTAAGTGCATATAAATAATTGAAGATATTTCAGAAATAAATATTAATAATTTACTAGATAATGAGACACTTTAGTGAAATACAACAACATTATTAATTTATTATCAACAAATACGAGTGGAAATATATTGTTATCAATAAATTATAGAATCCTAAAATTATAGCCAATGAAACATGAAGTAAAGATCCTCAAAGATGGTCAAAACACAGTAGATGCTTTAAAAACATATAGAAAATAAAGAAAGTTATTTCTGTCATTGACTAAATACAAATTGAGATGTACATAACCGAAAGGGTGGATTTTTTTTTTTTGACTAGGAAAGTCAAAAAAGATATTTACAGATTTCCTCTATATTCAATATGAATAATCCTTTATTGGTGGGGGGGGGGGGGATAAAACTATGGCAATGTTTATTATTCTAGGAGTATAAATCACTGATTAATGTTTTATTTAAAATTTTGAAGGTCACTTTGAACGGTAACATCATTTTAAGAAGATATGGTAATCTAAATTAAACTATGATCAAGTAAAACAAATGCTTTTTTTTTTGAAGCTGGTTGCAGATATTTAGGAAATCTACTTTAAAGATATTTTAATAAGCCATCTACACATAACATTGACCCCGTTGTTATAAATTGTCTGTTCAGTGTTTTTTTTTTCAGCCTGAGGAGAAAGGCGACAGGCCTTTCGGGAGGGGATTTTAGTCATTTTGCCAGAAAAGGGATTTTTGAAAGTGTATAAAATATAATGTTTAACAATGTAATAAAGAACCAAAACTATCAAGTTGTTAATGACTTTATTTTTTTGCCAAATATAAAGAGAAAACATAAAATTTCACATAACAAAATTTTATATAAAGATACTGGTGTCAGGAACTAAATTAGAGAAAGTGTTAAACCACGTAAATAATAAGTATTCTGCTATTTTCAATTGAAACATTGTATAAGTATCTTTTTTAATCTTTGGAACACCGTTTTCGTTGAAAAAATAACAAAAATCGGGGACGCAAAATAGGTGACAAACAATAATCGGCTTTTTCAGGAGACTATTTCACATGTAAGGTATCAAATAGTTTCAGAAATGATTCTGAAGCGTTTTAATTTCTGAAACTTACTTTTGAAACAAGTTTGGCCAACCCATAAATCAAAGATTTTTTTTCAACATTTTTAGAGGAATTTTCTCTAAAAAATGGGGATAATACATATTAATTTTGGAGGGGAATGGGGCCGATTTAACTGCTGTTAATCCTGAAATAAACTGTTATGATCTGGATTTGCATTACACTTGAAGGTATGACTTTACTAAATCGGTGGGTTATTTGTTTGTTAGATGTGATTATGGTCCACCATCCTTTTTCATGGTATCTTGTTTATATACCCGGTATAAAGCACCGATACATGTGATACTACCTCTTGGTTTCTACCAAGTTCATCTCTAGATGGGTGGGAAACACCGAAAAGCGTCGCTGAAATTTCCAGTGCCCTGGATTCTAACCGGGGACCTCCGGATTGGTAGTCCAGAGCGTTAACCACTCAACCACTGCACCACTCTCTAGATTGGTGGGACTTGGAACCAGCTAATTTGTTTAGCGAACTTGCGGACCATTTAGTTATCTGTGGTCTCTAATTGGTCCAAAATAATTGGTAGCACTAACATTTTCTTTAAGTAAAATTGAAAGTACAATGGTTGAGCATAACAAAAAATTAGTTTAAGAATTTTCAGATTGATATTATGGTGTCCTATTGCTATCTGAAAATATTGATTTTTTTAACAGAATGTAAACAAAAATCCTACAGACGAGGAGGTGATGTCCTAATGGCTTAATTTTTGGCTGTAAAGTAATACATTATGCATATAAAAAGGGGCATTTTTGGACGTAACTAAAGTGGTTCTACAGGTTTACAGGGGTGTAAGTACTCAACGAATATTTTAGTATACGGAGCTTGCTTAAATGTTATACAGTAAGACTATGGAAAAAGATTTAGTGTAGTCATACCTCAAAGCCATCGTTCTTAATACTCTGAGTTAAAGAGTGAAATGGCGCATAGAAACGAAATGGACGAATCAGAACTAAAATTAGTCAGTTTAATTTTTTTTTTTTTTTTAAATTTTTTTTTGCCAATAAAAAGTCTAAGGGTCGGCGGCAAAAATAGGGTCGATCGGGTTAGCAGAAACAAGCTATTTTTTTCTTTTGGCCTAATAGCAAGCTGTGTTTAAAGGAATGAAACTCCATATCTAATGGAATAGAAAAGCATGTGCTCAATATTATCATTTTAAATGAAATAATATTACTCTGCTCTGTTTTTATGTTTAATAAATGTTTGGAATATGCAGAAGTCAAAAGTTCTTGATAAACATGTAAGTCAAAACTTTACCATAATTTTCTCATCTAAAGTAATGCCTCCGATTCACGACATTGTCTCCATTACATAGTTACGATTTTGGCAAAAGTTTCACAATTCTTTGGTAATCGATTTGAGTAAGGTATTAGGAAAAAGATAGACTTTCAGTTAGGCGTGTCTTAATACCGTTTTGGCAATGTAAGTCTGTTTTAGCACCACAACTAATTGCTGGTATTTGTATTTGGTCCGCTGCCTTTTCAGCTAAAATGAAGTTTACGACCATGCATAAATTACTTGCCTTTCAATATGAATTCGATATTGAATATGAGATGTTTGGTTTCCGTTCCATAATCGAGTACAGTATTTAAGCCGTACAAACAGTCTGAGAGAACATTATAGTAATAAACTTTCATGATGTTTTCTGCAGATGTTTACTGTTTTTTAAATAGAAAACGGACGGCAGTAGATTTATAGTTCAATGCTGCGAATGAATAGGTAGGTAACAACAGTTTAATATAATCATCTATTATAGTTATCGCATGTAATATATTTCAAATCAGCATGTTTACGTTACACGTACAAAGAAGGCTTTATTATTACATCACATAAATACACTTCGCATGATATTCTTCACGTTTATAGACAAATCATTTTCAAATTTTATAAAATAAAAGTATGGTCATTATGAATTCTATAAATGGGAGACCACCTCTAATTAACTTTAATTGACTTGCTTTGTTTCACATGGTGTTCGTTTGTATTTCGACGCTCACTACAACCAGCAAACTTTAATGCAAATGTTTTCAGTATTGTATGGTTAATCTTTGTTTTTGCCAAATGAAACGATCATAGGATGTTTGATCATACCAGCATTATTTGACTATTGTTGAAAACAGTGTCCTTGGTTCTACCAATAATGAAAAATAAAAAAAATAAGAAAGCCAATGTTTTTGGGTTAAATTGATGATTATAATTGTACAGCGAATATTTCCACAATTA
Source organism: Saxidomus purpurata (assembly GCA_022818135.1). Lineage (NCBI taxonomy): Eukaryota > Metazoa > Mollusca > Bivalvia > Venerida > Veneridae > Saxidomus > Saxidomus purpurata. The sequence continues at coordinate 4,069,975 of JAFMSR010000007.1, forward strand.
AACACGTGGTGGATATCTCAACAACACAAGTTGAAGTTCAAAGATAGTTTAACCGCGTCTAAATACGCCTTCATCAGGATAATACATGATATGCTGGGTTTTTTTTACAATTAAACACCATTCTTTATCGAATCTCAAAGTTGTGCAATTTCTGTTTGAATCATTAAAAAGCGAGAAAATCGCGTAATTTGTTTTGAATCAGTTTTTACAAGAAATAAGTAGTTGAATACCGAAAAAGTTATCCTTGACAGTCACTGTTATGGAAAGTAAATGCATTAAGGTGAAAGCATATTATTAAACAATTCTCTAGTCTACCTGAGTGTTTGGAACCGACTGAAACTTGACGATATTACTGATTCAGATCTATATTTTATTTGACGTTATTTATTTACATTAGGTTACCATGATAAAATTATAATGTAAAGTACCTGAATATGAAAATCGTATCAATTTACATAAATAACGTCAAATGAAATATAGATCTAAATAAAAAATATCGTCAAGTTTCAGTTGGTACCAAGCACTATAGTTGGCTATACATTTCTTTATTGTATGCTTTCACCTTAAAACATTTTGTCTAAATATTCACTGTTGTATTCGTCTTTGGTAAATCCTTATTATTCTAGGAGGAGCTATTGTGTACGCTTGATGGCCGCAAAACTCTGGTTGCTACGACAACCAAAAGGAAAAAGAACTATGAAAATCTTCTGCTTAGAAACTACTGATCAGAATTTAATTCTAGTGGCACAAATGATCACGTGTTGTCTTTCTACTAGAACTGCTATAAAATGAAATTAATATATAAAAAACGAGACGCTAGTTGGGTGGGACTGGACTGTTTTCTCTATATAATCTGTATAGAAACATCAAAAATCTTCTTTTCTGAAATTACTGGTAGAATTTAATTCAATTTGATAAATATGATTACTTTATGATTGCCAAACTGAAGTTGATTCCTTAAAATGAGCCCCAAAAGTGGGTGAGATTTTTTTCTATGTATCTTCTTGTAGAATCTTTAAAAATATTATTTTCTGAAACTACAATATTATCATCTCATGATTCTCAGCCAAATTACCTAAATGATGATGATATAAAATGAGGTCCTAGTAGGGTGGGACTATTTTCGCTGTATGATCTATATAAGAAAATTTAAATGTTGAAATTTCGTGGACCTCACTGAACAATGTTTAATGAGCTAAAGGGAACCAAGCCTAGTACTTAGCTATGAGGAACAAATCCTACGAACGTATGAACTATGAATATTTTAGCTGTAAATGGTTATTAATACACTTTAATCGGTAGTAGTTTCATAACCATTTTTCATCACTATTTGGACGATATTGTTGACACACAAGTTAAGGCTTTTAGTACACACGTAATTTGCTTTATTTCTGGAAAAAATATACGATTTACAGACTTTAATGTATTAACTTTGATTCGTCACGATAAAACAGCGGCCATATAATCATTATTTGATATTTGTTTCTAGGTCTTTTAGACATCTGTAATTTAGATCAGTTGATTATTTCCACCTGTAAATTTAAGTTTATGAAAACGTTATCGAATATACGCTGCGATGTTTTTATGTGGTCTGCTTTGTGTTTATGTAATATATCAAATGCATCTCTGGTGCGTATCATATTCTTGGTTCGATGAAATATGATTTGGAATTTGTTCATTAGGAAGGATGAATGAATGATATGTTTATGTTATTCGTGCCACGAGTAAACCCGACAGATGGCTGATGTAATGTTGTTCATTTTACAGAAATGAATCATGACTTTTCTTTTAAACTGGTATGCGAGAGGTTTATTTTCATCTAAACAATACATTTATTTACGGATCATGTTACAGTGGGATGTTATATGCCAGCAGTTTTAAATATGACCTGCTATTCAGCTGCTTTAGGTGTGTAAACTTAAACAGAATACTGTTTTTACTTGTGGCACAAGATCACAAGATTATTGCACCCGTATCGGATGCTGGCTGCTCACAATTCTCTTGAGAACGTGCCTTGGGTTTCGCTGAAAACGTATCAAAAGCTTTCTTTAAATACTCAGCCTATTAATTATTTGGTCTTGTGCTAACCTTCTCGGATCCCTTCTTGCCGAAAGTCTTGTTTATGTGAAGGACATCAGACACAATGAAATTGGACGAAATTGGACGGAACTAAAATTTATTCCTAAAGCATTAGCAATATGCTGAATAGTCACTCTCTATGTTCCTTTACGAAATCTGGCCTAATATTCGTATATTCGGTGTATGAATGAGGTCCAAAAGCGTTTCAAAACTGTACAAAATTCTGACGGGTGATTTATCAATTATGTCGTGTACACTTATATATTTATACACGTTAAATAAAAATATCATCGTTAGAGTTTAGACGAAAATGTTTTTTTAACGCTGTCACTTAATATAAAAGTCTTTGGTATATCAATGAACACAAGTCGATATACATTTTGATACTCATAAAGTGAATGGATTAATTTGTTGCAAAGCATGCATCACTGTTGAAAATGCTGAGGATGTAATAAATGACTACCCCTGGATTGTTCGCAGCATTTCGTTTTTATTTCTAAATGAAGTATTCAGCGTTCTATTAATCTATACGCATGTTATCACAAAATTGTGTTGTTTGTGAAGATCATGATAACCGTTGCTATAACAACCTAATACTAAACGTAATCTATGTTTTAATGAACTTTAAGTAAAACGAAAATAGTACTAAATCTTGTTTTTGAATGAAATCTAAATGGAGATCTAAATGAAGTGAGACACACAAACTGTATCAAGTTTCTAACAAGCTTAAAACAACTGATATGAGCAAAGTTATTCTTTGACGTTTTAAATGAAGCAGCCATTTAATTAACGAGAAGCAAACATTGGTTGGCAAAAGCATGTGAAATTCCAGGGCGTCAAGCAATAGAGTAAACAGTTATAGCGAGGTGTCTTAAATTTTCTCACGCTGTTTGTAAATTACATCAACAATATTTTAAAACCTGTTATGCATAGCAGTTTTCATATGCTTGCTACGAAGCAATGGTATCGGTAAAAGTTTAGGTAAAATCCTGTAACCCCTATATTATTATAGCAATGCTGACAAAGATGTTATCATGTTGTTTCGATTCAAACACGACCAAATTAAACAAAAGGTAAATATGTAAAGCGTTATTTAATATTTGGAAATTAAAATAACGTTTTGCGGTACAATATGACGACACTTCCGGCAGTATATCGGGCTGCGAGTTGTTTATGGTATAATAAAACCTAGTTTTTCTACTTTTTGTATATAGAAAAAAGTTATGTTAGAATTATTAATATTGTATGATTTCTGATGTATTATTAATAAATGAAGAAAATCGTTAGAATAATTGCTAACTGCACACAAAATGCTAACGCAATCAATGTCGTAATGTAGTAGACCGCATGGAACAGGTTACGTCCTTTTTAAATTTATACTATATTTCATGCCATATTTAATCACTGTCAAAAATTTGAAACCTAGGCTATAGCTATGATTAATCGTAAATATCTGCTTCAGTATAGAGGCTGATAGACTCTTAATTGGCGGGTATTTAATTAGACTACAGAGCACAAAGGTAAATGTTGAACAGTATAAATCTATAGCAGATGCAGCTTATCGGAAATGTTTGAGATCTTTCTTGGACTACGTTGTTTAGCTTTTGGCTTTTGCGACAGAAGAACAAATGCACAGGTAACATTTAATTATTAAATGTACATTTTGTACTTATATTTGAAAATATTTTGTACAACAAGTTTTATTGTTACCTTCTTTTCAGATAATATAATTTTCAATTTGACTAGTTGTATTTACTGGCAATGTCAATATAATATTATTCAGTCTTGCACAGATTCATATATAAGCACTGTATAATAACATTTTCTAAATATCATGTAGACAATATGCTGTTTTCGATTTAATTGTTCAGACCGAAGCACTTTTTGTTATTACATTAAATGCTGGTTCTTTACAAGAAACGGTCGCTTCCGGGAAAGTTCAGACCAGGTACTTAACTAAGCTTCCATGATGATACAAAGTGCTGTTGATGAAAACTTTTGGTATAAAAAAAATCGCAGGAAAGTGCATGAACGCTATCCATTCGTAAATTTCAAAATATTGATTGCCTTATCCTACTTGTATGCAAAATGTCTTTGCCGTTATGCTTTTTATTCCCAAGTGTTCTCGATACATATTCTGTTCCATGTAACTTGCATTGTAAATTAGTCATTGCAGTTTTTTATGGTTGAAAAACGATAAACTGTTAAGCATTAAGTACAAATTTGCTTTAAGAAATTTCTTTATAAATGGATTAAATCTTTTAATTGTTCGTTTTGTCCTCGTGTGGTTGCTTTGTATGCTAGTGTGTGTTGGTTGTGTGTGTGTGTGTGTGTGTGTGTGTGTGTGTGTGTGTGTGTGTGTGTGGTGTGCACTTCTGGGTGCTGTGGGGCTCGTTTTGGGGAGGCTGCGTTTTTGGTACGTGGCATTCCCTGTTTGATATTATTTTGGTTTTAAAATACTCCCTTGACACCTTACTAGGACCTGTTTTATCATATTATTTAGTATTAGGTATAAAAGAAGCATAAATGCCTATTGTAACTAAATTTAAAGTCACATGAATGAAACTTTGCACTGCTTTAAACAAATGAAAGGTCCGAATATCAATTTTAATGAGTAAAGACAGCGGCATAACAAATATCATAAATTCATCCAGACATTGTGTTTCTATATTTAATTTATCTGACAGAATGTTTTTGTTTTGACTTACACAAGTATACTGATAATACATTTAATGTCCAAATGCATTACGAACGCAAAGCTTCAATTGGAAAATTGCCAGTAAACTGCAAGCGTACTTCCTGAAAAAGCCATTTCACCATTGGTATTCAGAAACTTAAGATGGTGTGGAATACTGTGGCGGCAGCTTAAAATGCAGGCTTCTCTGCTTCTGTGTATGAAAGAGTATAAAAGAATGTTCAAGCCAACACTGATAAGGGAACATATAGTAGTAGTCAATGGCATAAACCTCTCGCTTATCGAGGACCCTATACAAGTCAAGAAATTGAAATATAATTGATCAAACACAATAGTTTATCATGGATATAAATTTTATATTGAGTTTTACGTATCCCTTAAGGAATCAATTTGAATGATATACTACAGAAAAATATATTTTACTTTAAATCTGGACTTTGATGTGGTATCAAGTGGGCAGAAAATGTTGATATACGGTCGGTGATTAATCAGAGATGCCTTTTACGTCAATTACAAACGATTTAATTATCATTATCTATTCATGTACGCCTGTGTAAATTTCAAACTGACGTTATTCAAAACCATAGGCAGAATGATATCAATGAATAAGATTCCCCTCTAGGAAACTTAAATTTGCAATTATGGGACTCGAGCACAAATGTTTCGGAAGTCATGTTTATACACGAGTTGTTTCCAAAAGGTTTGACCTTTATCCTGAAATTATTGCATCAAAGTGTTTCACGCTAAAGTTGCATCTGAAAACGTAGCTTTATGATACTGGTTCGAATCCTGGCCTTACCTTTCACAACAGCGTTAGTTGAACTGTGTGACAGCCGTAAAACGTCACCCCGTGCTGTTGTGTATTACGTCGTTTGTAAGATCTACACATAGTTCTGGTGATGTGCATAATAAAGTCAACTAAACATTGGTAATTTTAGCAACATTTATTCGTGTTTTTGCGGGGGACAACTTGTTTTAGGTTGTTTTTACGGTACAATGCTATATGCGATATCGCCATACGGTACAGGTTCGAACCTGAATCAACATCTTAACAAATTTAGTACGTTTTATATTGAACAGCAGTCACATATTTATTGCAAGATGGAATGTAATTGCCGTGATGAAAACTAAACAAGCAGCCTTAATTAAACATTCATTTCATCTTTGCAAATTTACACTCCTATTGAAAACAAGCCAAAAAAAGATCAAATCATATAAATTGAATTTTCTCATGGAATAACACTGGTTTATTCAAACATTTTCATAATTGCTATTGTTTTATAACAATGCATTTTGTTTGCAAATAACTCAACCATTTTTACTGTATGGAGGTATTGGCCTGGCAGTTACTTTGTGTAAAGGTTTACTCAACATTGGCACAAACAAATGCTAATATGATACCTTTATAGGAACATACCCTACATCTGGCCGATTATATACTCGAAATATAGATAATGTATTAAATGAACGTGACATGATACATAAATACAATTGTAAAGAACAACATATGGCGAAAAATGCCTCATTTTACCACAATTATTCAATATAGAGGCCTTCTATAATAAATCGCTATCAACCCATTAATTGTACAACAACAACTCTACATAGATTATTTAATGGTTTAGGGTATTGCAGAATATTTTAAAACGCTGATTTTATCGATAATGACTGGAATGCATAACTTTTAGATTAAGTTATAATACTTTAGAATATTCTATTATTTATGTTTGAGAGGTTATTAAGTTTGACATCAGTCATAGGGTATGTCCCTTTAAAGAGGCACGTCAAAGTAAATAACTTCAAAAACATTTAAATATAATATTTGCAAATATCACTGCTAAAAACCTAAACGTGTAAGCTATACATTTATGCTGTCATTAGTTAAATCAGTGTTTTATAATATGTTGCAGAAACGTGAAACATTTAATAATTAATGCAAAGTTGTTGGACAATTAATGGGATAGAGAGTGAGTCTCCATATTGATAATTTTTGCTGAAATAAGGAATATTTCGATATATATTGTTCTTTAAAATTGTATTTATTTAACATTTTAATATGTTCATTTAGCACGTTATATATGTTTAGAGAATATATTCTGCTAGATGTAGGGAGTTAGTTCCCCTTAGAGTATCTCTCATTATTTTTCAAAATCATGTTCAGTTATATAGTAAACGTAGCACACAAATCCTTGATACCATAACGTCAGTCAACTAAACATTTTCTATAGTTTATTGTTAATAAATAAATAGTTAGAAAGAAAGTAAAAGAAATAGAGAAAATGATAAGGAAAAAAGGAGAGGAAAAACGTATATGATCAGAACAAATGTTAAAAAGCAAAAAGAATTTTAAAAATGTATATTTATTCGTCCGACAAGGTTCTGTTCCTAAAACATCACAATAAATGCTAGTATTCCCTATGTTCGGATAAAATAGATTAGAGAACAAGGTGTAGTAGATTACCATTCTTCTGAAGATGTTTATGTATACTGTCAGAATTTTACTGACACGACTATACCAGTAACATATGCCTTAATACTCTATTAAGAGCAAGGTTAATTCATATGATTTCTGAAATAAAAACATCCGGAATACGCTATCAAAGCACACTTTATGAATCTTTAACCGACGTGTATTTATATTCAAATACCATTTGGTCAGTCTCAAGTAGTAAGATTGATCAGACATTGTAACATTTGAATAAGGCAAGCACATCTCATGCCAAAATGCTGAATTTATTTCTAAAAAATGTCTGATAAACTGATAAGTCTAGAGAGAGAAAATAAGCTTTGGTTTTATATTTCTAGACTTTACCTGTTGTACGACTTCTATACTGATAAATTAAAAAAAAATTATCTTAAAAATGCATGTATTAATTTGGCCTTTTAATCATGTGCTGAAGTTTAGATTTCTGAATATTTCAATAGAAATATTGCCACATCATTTAATCATGATTAAAACGACGTTTGCAATGATTGGAACGTAATACATATCCTATTTTCAATTGCAAATTGCAACAATACATCTCATGTGTCCTTCTAATCATGAATTATGAATTCAGACTCATTTGTACAATTCTACTGGTCACGTCTCATTACATTTCACACATGATGTTTAAACAGCAAGGCTCAATATGAAGCTATGCATTTTATTACTTATATTATTTATCTTTATAACTTTAGAACGGATGCACATATAAATAATTAATGTGCTGTTTTATAACTACAATAAATAAATTATTGTAAACGAATATTGCACAATAATAGATAAGGGTTATATTGTAAAAATAAAGCAGTCGATAGGACAGGCATTGTTTAAAAACACCCCTCATACACAATAGACACATAATTTTGACGTAAGCAGGGGTAACTATGTCCAACTTACACATAATTTATGTTTCGAACGTTAGGGCTGTTACACGGAAACTTAGGATATTGAGCCGAGAGTGTAACTAGTACAGTGGGAGCTCAGCGTTTAACCTGATAGCACTGGAAATTGAAAATACGCACTCAAGTTTTAAACTGGTAACCTGAAAGCTTTTGAAGTACTTCACTCAAAATTAGGCTTGAAACGTCTTTGCTTTAAATACTGCAGTCAACATTTAAACAGAAAATGTTGGAGCTTACAATTCCCCGATAAACGTCTCTACTGGCTGCATCTTTGCTTAAAATAATACTGTATTCAGAGTCTTAAGCGTGACATATTGCCTTAACTACAAACACCTACGCCTGTCAAACATCGCAGCTTTTACGTAGCAATAAAGCACTCTGCGTGTAGACTATGAATACTATTAATACACTCGGTATCTAATTCTATGTACATTTAAATAATACACTTAGTCCTACGTGTGCAGCATGGGAGTTCACAAAAAAGTTGTACAAGACTATTGGATACAGTGTTCAGCATCTAAGCCAACGACGTCATATATTGTACACATTGTCTTTACTAGGACTATGTGAACTTTAAACACTGCACTCAATGTCTGACCTGATGATATAGTTCTTAACTCTTCAGTTAATGTCTGACCTTGCAATATAGGAACTTTTCTAAACACTACAGACAAATTATGTCCTAGTAATATAGGATTTTTTCACTGACACTACAGTCAATATCAGGAACTTTTCCTAAACACTACAGTCAATATCTGACCTAGTACAATGTAATATAGGGATTTTTCACTAACACTACAGTCAATATTAGGAACTTTTTTTTAACACTACAGTCAATATCTGACCTAATACAATGTAATATAGGGATTTTTCACTAACACTACAGTCAATATCAGGAACTTTTCCTAAACACTACAGTCAATATCTGTCCTGGTACAATGTAATATAGGGATTTTTCACTAACACTACAGTCAATATCAGGAACTTTTCCTAAACACTACAGTCAATATCTGTCCTGGTTATATAGGAACACTGCACTCACTGGCTGAGATGATCATATAGGAACCTTAAATGCTTTAAACTCAACGGTCAGGTTTGTAACATATGAGCTTAAAATACTCAGAGATTATTCAATTATCAAATTACTCAATCAGTCAATATTTTTCAGCAAGCCAGATATTGTTCGGTCGAAATGTTTGTCTTTATGCGTGTTTGTGTATGTGTTTGTCTCTTTGTCCCTCACGTTTTCTTTACTTAGTCCAAAATAAAGTCATCTCAGTATTTAAATGATGTTGACAACTAATTGCAACCAAAACTTTGTGTCATAAAATATCAGCACATGCCTTTTAAATGACGGCTACGTTTCTATGTTTTTCGTAGTTGAAGGTAATAATCACACGGTTCGATGTTTAACAGTACCATTACATTCCTTTTAATAAATTGAACAAACAAGGACATATATGGCATTGCTTTATATTCGTTTTGTTAGTAATGGTACTTACTATCCAATTGTATTAGAAGAGATAGCAAATGGAATTCCCAGATATGTTGTAAAAGTCGCTAGTATCTAGGTATTGTGTAACAATTGCACAGAGTGGCAAGGTTTTAATTTGAATAAGTTCTGATATTGTTTTAATTAGACCTGTACTGAACTAGACATTAACATAAATGCTTGATTTATACGATAGAAGTTTTGTATTGTTGACAGGTAAAGGAAATTTTGATCGAATTAATTTATATACAAAGGAATGAACAGGGTTTTTCTCAGAAAAGGGTTATTAAAATCAATCAGTTTAGTTTAGACTTATTTATTTTAGCTCGATTGTGAAGAAAGCGTGAAACTCATCGATTCACTGTCATGTTCGCTTCCTGGAAAAACAAGTACTGGTGTCTTATGAGTAGGTACGTTGTGACCGTTGTGATGTGTGTAGCTGGCGACTATACACATTGAAATGGAAAAAAAGGATTGTTTTCATCTAGGATGAGTAGTAATCAGCGTTATCAAGTAAAACGGTTCAAAGAAGCACGTGAACAATGCCTTAATTTATCTTGATAAATATATACCTTTGTATGGAGGTTTTGTTCAAATGAAATGTCATCAAGTGAGGATGTACTTGATTCACATTAACTATGCAATATCAATTTTGGGAAATAACAAATATGTTATATGCGTTTTTACGGTTTCAGTCTTACTGTCTGTCTTGATGACATTAGGTTACTGAATTTGGCAAGTACATTATGATTCAATATCTTTCTGGATCGTGCGTTGTAATGACATATTTGTCTGCCTATTGAGCGTTACAGTTACAATATAGTAATAGGAGATTGTAGAGTCGTTTCTCATCCGGATTTGCAACTGCATTTAGTTTTCTTTTTGTAGTTTCTGTTGTCATTTGAGATAAATGTGTTAGGTGTTGGTGATTTCAAAAAGTTTAAATATATATTGTAGGTTGCGATGGCATTATTTCATTTGGTTTGGTAAGTTTTAAATGGTTTCATACTCGTTATATGTCGTGATGTCATTATTCCATTAGGTTTTGACAACTTTGCAATTATTTCATACTTATTGTAGTTCGTGATTGTTTCGATAGACTTGATACCTTAAAATGGTTTCATTATTACTTGGGTCATTTTGTTAGGTTTTTGCAGCTTTACTTTTTTCAATACTACTCATATCTAGTGATGCCATAAGGTTTTGACAACTTTTCATACTTATTGTAGTTCGTGAAATCACTGCTTCATTATGCTTTGTACCTTCAAAACGGTTTCATACTTATTGTAGATTCTATTAGATTTGGAAACTTTGAAATAGATTCATGTTTACTGTAGATTGTGTTGTTAGCATTGTATTCAGTTTGAACTCTCAATTTCGGTAACTTACGTGTTTTGAGATGTGATGTCATTCATTTAGCGTTTGGACACTTCACCACCGTCTCACATGTACTGTATGTTGAGGTGTCATTATTTTTGTCAGTTACATTTACTCAGCGATTTTACTATTGCTGTAACTGTTACGCGACATGTTTAACATAGCTCAATTAATTGACTAGAATACATAAATACGTATTGTTCGATTTATGTTCTTTTTATTTGAAAATAGTTGGAAACAGTTCCTATAAGTCAGTTATATGCCTTATCTGAAATTTTTCATTGTGTACCGTGATACCGTGTCACTACCCGTTCGTTTCGGTTAATTCGTTTGGTCATATTCTTGTACTCTAGTTGTAGAGCGTTGCAAATAACTTCCCTGTAAAATGAGATATGTAGGATGAAATTTAAAAAATAACGCTGAATAGTATGACTGAGTCAAAAGCCAACATGGATTTAAAGAACATGAATTATTCAAATTCCGGCGATGCATAACACACAACAATGCAGCAAGCCATTTGTCTGCACGAATAACTTCATAATTGTCAACAGGACGATGAATAATTTGTGCACTGTTATATAAACAATTTTCTCTCATAATTCAATAAATAATTTGAATTTATCACCATAAAAGAACATTGAAATCATTGATGTTGTGGTAGTCGATGAACAGAAAAACAATGCAGCAGAGATATTTTCAAACGTACATAATTAACTCTTTAACAGAATTCGTTCTCATTTTGGTGTTTTTGTTCATTTTATGCGATGTTTCCGTAGTTGCACAGGATTTCAGGCTTTCTGAAAGAATGCATAATTTACAAGAAATGATCCAAGTCATATATTACACAGTCAGTCGACATGAAACTTTTATTATTTGTATATGAAACATGTGTATAGAATACAATAGGTGGCACATCAATATCAGAACGAACAGAACAGAAAATATATTCTTTTTTCGTCAGATAACACTCGTAATAACGTTATAAGCCGAAAATTTTCATCGAATGAATTTTTGTCACAGTTTTTTTTAAGTAAGGTCACTCCTCTTAAAACGCATTCACCTATACAAATTAATGTTAAACTTCAAATAGGTGTCTAACAATTGTACTAGATCACATATGTCTGTAATTATTTGATAGACTTAGTATCATATTTGATAAAATAAATATCATATTTGATAGAATTAATATCATATTTGATAGAATTAGTATCATATTTATGAGACCTTTTACTATCAAAGAAGCAATCGAGTAAGTAAGTTCTCAAGAGAAGTAAAACAAACTGCTTAAACAGTAGGTTACACAGTTCTCTTTACAGCGTCTTCTAAAATGTTCATCTATATTGTTTCCAAGAAATGCTAATATAAGTTTTCTAGTGATCGGAAAAAATATGAAGAGCAAATACATGAAGAAAGTATTTATCATTTCGTTCAATTCTGAAACCTATAATTTTGTGATCCAAGCGATTAATGCAAACGAAGGCCAATAATTCTAAACAGAACACTTAGACCTGGCGTCAGGTAGTCGTTGGATAAACCAAACCGAGCATTTTATTTCATTATTGCAGTTTTCTGAACGAAGTAGATGCGTCAGATACATCATCATTTCCTAACATTTGGAAAACTAGAAAGTTGCAAGGATGGAAGTATATTGAAATATATTTCTAAGATAACATAAAAACAAGCTACGAACTGTGAAAATTAAACTATGGACAGTTACACACAGAACGCTTCAAAAATTGTAACTGCAGTTCGCTTTTTGTACGCACCTAAATCTTGATTAATACTGCTCGCGTAAGTTACAGGCATTGAGTACATACGTTTTTTGGTTCTCAAGGTTTGCTTTTTATATATTCATACACGAGCATTTTTGTGTTTTACATACCATGCCTTTTGTTTCCATTGCGTGTGTTAGAGATTCACCTAGCAGGGATTACTTTTATTTACACTGTCCTGTGACTTTGGAACATGGTGGGGGTAAGAGTGAGGTTGGGTGCGCACCATAAACCGGTTTAAGCTCCCCAGTGGTGTTTTTGCCACTGACCGTTCCAAGGCGGTGCCCCACTGTGTTCCTTTAATTGTTCGTTTTGTCCTCGTGTGTTTGCTTTGTATGCTAGTGTGTGTCGGTAGTGTGTGTGTGTGTGTGTGTGTGTGTGTGTGTGTGTGTGTGTGTGTGTGTGTGTGTGTGTGTGTGTGTGTGTGTGTGTGTGTGTGTGTGTGTGTGTGTGTGTGTGTTGGTGGTGTGCACTTCTGGGTGCTATGGGGCTCGTTTTGGGGAGGCTGCGTTTTTGGTATGTGGCATTCCCTGTTTGATATTATTTTTGTTTTTACAGTCTAAAACAACGTTTTCTGATTTTCAAAGTTATTTTCAAAACATATGAAAGCCAGTTTGATCACTTGAGAACTGTTCGCTTTTTGTACGTACCTAAATCTTGAATAATACTGCTCGCGTAAGTTACAGTCTAAAACAACGTTTCTGATTTTCAAAAGTTATTTTCAAAACATATGAAAGCCAGTTTGATCACTTGAGAACTCGACAAAACGGAACTAATTTAGCAAGATAAAGTAGTTTTGTATTCAATCTATCTAACAAAATGTCTTTCCCTTCTCTTGTTAGCGGATTATAGAAATGTTTTATTGACAAAAAATCTATCAAAGCTGCTTGCTAATATATTATGTCTGTTAAAGCATTCCCTTTATCAGCTTTTTGATAGATGAATAGGAGCATTATGTAATCAGCACATCAAGGGAAAGATACACAATCCGGGCTAATTATCCAATAATTATAAATAATTAATTAGTTAATAATTATAAATGTTATATAGTCGCCACTGGTATGTGACACCGGAAGGAATTGTTTATAATATTTCAAATTACTGTAACCATTCAATACGTTATTGATATTGATTGTTGTTGTTATATTCGTTGTATCAATACAATTACCTCCTACGGTATAAATATGATACTACGTCAGAAAGTTGTAATTATGTACTCTTCCTATTCATGAGTCTTTGACGCATATACTTAGAGCAAAGCAGAAATTCTGTAATAATCTAATAATAATGATTATAGAGTTAGCCACTTCGTCGGAAATATCGTTAAATATATATATTAAAGTATTGCAGCAGTTTATACAGTATGATTTTTTACAATCTTTGAAAACACAGGCAACTGAGCGTACGGCGTGATCTAAATAATCAAATCCAGAAATGTAGTTTTCATTTCGTATTCACTATAAAAAGGGAATGTGAAACCCCCAAATGTAATGGTAATGGAGCGATATAAAGCATTAGAGGGGTTTTGCAAAATAACATAATGAGTTTTTCCAACAAATTAAGTATGCTTTGTACCACTTGTTCAATTTCCTATTAAAAATCTGTGCACTTTCGTTCGAATATTATATTTCTATTTGATGCAAAGTGGCGGAATGAATAATTTACGAAGGTCTTTTGAAGGTAAACATTGCATGTTCAGTCATTTATCGTTGTAAAATCTTGAATCTTGTTTAAGATATGTAGAGTTGTAACTTTAATAGCACTTTGTATGTAACTGCTGTGAAAATTTAATACGGTACCAAGAGTTATTCAATATTTTCCAATGGCGTAAAACCAATTTATGCATAATTGAAAAAAAATGCTTTGAAAAAGTATAGCTTTCAATCCATTCCCCTAAGCTACAAAAGAGGTATGTAAACATTATCTCCGTTCATTTTAACATCTTTCTAGTTCTGTTCTCCGATCAATTGTAGGGGGGTTTAATATAAGTTGTTTTGAAAATTTGATTTCTTGTTTAAAACTTTAGTCAAGATTAGTTGTTGAGCAGTCAGTGTCATTTAAAGTTTGCATTTTTTCAGTTCAAGATGTGTCTTTTATACTTTATTTTGTGCAGCAAACTGTGTCCATTCTAGCTTAAAACAAGATCAAGGTCGAAGTTCAATGTCAGTTATCGGAATTGATTTTTTCTTGGTTTTATATTTCTAGATCACAATGAAGAAATGCTAGTACCTGCGACTGATTATAAATCAAAATTGTCTTCTTTTCAAGAAAACAAAATTCAAAATCACAAAGTCTGGCTTATAAGGTGATAAGATGTACATGTGCCTATAGGTGGTTGTTTGTTGTATTTACCTTGGAAATCTTTGTGTGTCCCATTTATTGAAATCACTTTTAACGAGGAAGGATTTCGTTTTGTCTGAAACACACTAATCATAGTAATGATGTACACTTGTGCATGGACCTAGTGATCTTTACATGCCCAGATAATATAAATAAGCCATTTAAGCACATGTAAGAAATGATGCATGTGTTTTTTTTCTTTTTTAGCTGATTATTAATGTATGACATTTGTTCTATAAGAAACCCATCGCTCATTCCTAAGTATTGCCTAAGTGTCAAAGTGACCCCAGCAATCTGTTTCCCTACTGACTTTTTATCTGTCCACCCTTGCCTTATGTACATTTCATATCGAAAAATGAAATAAAAATAGAATCTACTTCAGAAGGAAAAATATTTGTCAGTTTGTGTCATCTAAAAATATTATCGATAACAGTGCCCCGATCATGTTGAAAATTCTTTGAACATCAAGTTTATTTCAATACATTTTATCATAATGTTAATTTACAGCTTTCCCAGTTGTCTGATCCCATCTCACAAACAAACAGTAATTTTGCATGCGTAAAGCCTTTGTTTACTCTAGAAATAATGTTCTATGAAAAAAGTTAATTCTGTTTTTGCATTGATGTTTAGTTTAGAAATACTTCATGGATATGCCCAAACGCTGGTTAATCCGGGATCATAACATTTTGACAACTGGTGGATATATTCGTTGACAGATGAAGTAAATGTTTAAAAATTTCAAAATGGCCTCGAAAACTAAAAACAATTGATTATACAGGTCCGGTCTGAAATTTAACGGAAAATATCAACTGCAGATCATTCCCAAATGGATCGATTTCGTATGAAATACATTTAACGTTGTTGAATAACTTTAAAACCGGAAATGCATTTTAATTGAATGCATTTAGTCAAACTTGTTTGATTGAAAGATGAAAGGCGACGATGTTTGTCACAATGACACATAACATGTGTTTGCCGTTTATAATATTTTTTATACAACATTAAGTTATCATCTTCATTATTTTTATACTATATAAGATTGAGTAAGATGATGCCTACAATAAACCTTTATTCATTTGATTAATGACTTCAGTTAACACACAAACATGTTAAGCATCAGTCTTTTCAATTTTCTCCTGCTCGAAAACCTGCATCTATATTTTTAAACTGCTTTTGAAACAGATTCATGCTATTTAATGTATATCAAGTATCTTGTAATGATAACTTAGATGATCGCTAAAGGTGTATGGTGATCCTTTGCATCTCTGCTTTAACTGCGTTTTAAACTCTGACAAATGCTAATCCTGCAATTCAGAAGTTATTTACTTCAAAGGAAAAGGAATGTTTATATTGTTGTTCTGATCTAAGCCAGAGCATGCTGCAAAGCATGCAAGGGCACAGTGCAAGAATAAAATCTCGTTACAGACTTAGAGGGGATTTATAAATTGTTTATCCTAACTACATTGTTTGAGGGTTTTTTGGGGGATCAATTTTCATCAGCCCTTACCTCCCTAATTTCTATTATTAAAAGAATGATTTTTAGGAAACCAATGCTAAGGCTGTGATCCAAGGATTTATATAGACCTTGGTTAAATACTCTTTGTTCAAGAACATAGTAAAAGGAAATTAGCAAGAAAACAATTACGAAAACTTTGTTTTCGATCATAAAAATATATGTTAAGATGTATAAAAAACTGAGGGATATATTTTCATTTGACAGTTCACTATTAATCAGTACGTGATATATCTATAAGACAGAATAATGATTTTAATGCAAACAAGAAATTATGTGAAAAAAGACAGCCATGAGTTTGGAATTTTCTTTTTTTCTCTTTTTTTGGGTAGAGGGTGTTGACGGCTGTTGGAAACTCACGACTTTCTCATCCTAAGCGTATAATTGTACTTAGTTTCATCAATAAATTTGTAATTGCTGAATTTAAATTATATACAAAAATAGTAAACCGCTGGAATACAAATGGACAATTATTATATCGTTTAATAATAACGCCTCACTCCATATCAGTAAAGAACAAAATTTAAATAATAATTATGTTTTTACTGGTTTTGCATCTACGTGTACTAAACAAAAAACATGGCAATATCAACGTACTAACTTTGAATTAGACGCTTAAAACAAAGATTTTAATAATCCCATTTTTATATGTACACAAGTTAAGTGGAATTAGTTCATTCGTTAGTGAATAACACAGATCTGGTCATAAAATGGACAATACAAAAAATAGATTCTTAGAAAATGGCAACAATGTCAAACATTTTGAGTTGTCTAAACAGAAGAACAGTATAATGGAACTGACGACTGATGCATTTATACAGTTACAAACATACAATATAATCAAATACGTCTGAACAGATAAAGACCTCTTCCGATAGATACTGATAAAGCACGTGTATAATGATTGTGTCTAATCTGCCTAATCACGAATGATTTGATCATTACAATCAATAAAAACTTGGAATACAGTATTATTGATGGAGTTAATGTCTTCTAGCACGAATATATGCATATTGATACGGGTAATGAGATAAGAGAAAGAAAACTAAACCGGTTTTACTCTAAAGAGCTTACAACAAACAACAACCGTAACCTTTTATGCAGTATTTATTTATCTTTTACGATTTGAACTTACCGCATGTCTGACATATTTTAAAACAAATTCCAGAAATGTTAACTATCAAGCATGATTACATTTAACTTTGCAAATCCATTTCGGAGGAAACTTGTGTCTTTACTACTATTGACCGATATTCATGAACCGTTAAAGAGTATTCACATTGGTGAAACGTGTCCGTTTTCTGTAAAAATATGGTTCTCCATAAGTAACTAAGTAACATAGGTGTATCTTCCATTGTGCAAACACGGTCTTATTCTGCTTTAACATTTATTGATTCGGTCCCCTATTACAACACTACACAGAGCTGCAGTGCCCTTCGGGTGATGCCTTAAATATGTTTCATGAACTGAAGGCAACCTATATACGACAATTAAAACAGACCCGCTTTCAGACGCTTTTATTGAAGGAAAATAACAACAGTTAAGCACAATTGTAAAATCTTTGTCTGATGAACAATTATTCACAGTATAAAGTCTACACAATAAAAACATAAAATGAAACTAAAATTCTCAAAAAAGTGTACCCCTTATAAATAATATGGTATTTTCTCAGATTTTGGCGGCCATTTTGGCGGCCATCTTGGATTCTGTGCGTTTGTGAAAGAGGATTTTTGTAAGAAATCGGTTTTCATAAACTTTAGACAAATAGCTATCATAGTAGACTATTTATACATTTGGACAAGAATTGTAAATAAATGGGGTCTATCTCTTGGACTAAATGTCTTAGTGACCCCTTTTTTATAGTGACTCGCTGTCTTATTTGGCTTTATTGATTTTATCTCAATGTATTTTCCAATATGCCAGGACTGTATATAAGGACTGTATGTTTGATGTATCTAGTGACCATGCAATGTGGCTCCAAATACAAATTGTCATTTTGGGTCGATTATTTACAATAATGATCATTCTAAGCTGTAGATTTTTATTTTTGAGCAGATAAAGATTTGAAGTTCGCAAATTTACTAATGGCATCCCAAAATAAAACAAGTGGAAATACTACTTATGGTAACAGTACAGGTGAAAGCAGTTTACATCTTAATTCCAGCTTACTAGCAAGGTATGCCATTGGTAAAAGCAGGGAAACCCGAAATAGAAGTAGTAACATAGGTCTCTGATTAGTGCATGTAAGGTCCTAAATTTAGTAAAATAATGTTTAAAATGTTTGCACATGCATATAGAAATAAAGAAATAATATTTTTATTCCTTAATTACAGAAGGTCCTATACGCAAATTATCATGATTTATAGTCTGTGTGTAGTGACTCCCTGTGTATCGAGACTTTTATTATCCCTCTTGGAAAATATTTGTGGACAATGTTTACATTCAGCTTTGTGTTAAAATGCTTAGGGTAAATATAATTAAAAAGATGTTTAAAAGTATAAACATTAAATATCATCTCCGTCTTATGTAACTAATTTTGCCTGAATCAGGACATAAAGGAGTAAAAAGGAGTTTACTCTCGTATTTTGCTGTCATTTATGGTTCATTAAAAGCGACATGACCATTTAAAAAAAGTTAGTAATTTAGCAAGTAATGATGTTACGTAGAACGCAACATTGAAATTCATTACATAATACATTATAACAAGAACTTGGAGCCTTCACCATTTGCTTTTTTTGAAGGATTATGTTCACTTTTAAACTATATATAATTTCATTGCGTTGAGGCGTTGAAGTTGAACTGCGTATTACATGAAAAGCAAGGATCATATGACAGTGCTGAATTGCTGATTGAAAGTAGTCCACTGACACCTTGGGACTGGTATATAAACAACAGAGCAATATTGCTTTTATTTTTTAATCAAACCTGACTTTCGAATGCTGTCCATTAATTCCATTAAACGTTTGACTATAACAGCAGAAATATTAGCAAATATTTAATATTAAACATAATGGTATTACAGTATGTGTAACATTTAGAATTACTGCATTTTAACTCTCCAAGGCGTTTATAATCCCAGGTCTGTCAACAAAAAATCATTCATTTTACACATGTCATGGCTGTTTCATTTTCAAAAAGGAAATTATAGTATTACAAATTGCAAAAAAGGACGAAATATTTATCAAATGAAATAAATGATTTAGGTATCAACTTTTTACGGTTGCCTTAATTTGTAATGACATCTGTTTACAGTTGCAAACCCAATAGGAAGCATATTCTTTGTTGAATTGTGTTGTATTTAAAAAAAGTCACATTATTTTAAGTATCGAATTATTGCAATTTGCAAAAATGCATAGAAAATGTTGGCGTTCTTAGTTTAACACGTTATAGGGTTATATTAGGATTTTCAAGCGTCTGTAACGCTTTATAATTTGGTAGCGTACAATTTAAAATATACAAATATATATTACAGTGATCATCCTTGAACATTTTTATTTGACTTTTCGTTCTAAAATATTTCATTTTCAAGAGCCTTCAGAATTTCATTTTTTTTTCATCAAAATCTGATAGCTAGTAGCTGTAACCCCTCTCAAAAGAATATGAATTGTAACATTATGACACACCCAGAAGATGGCTACAATACAGTCCCATTACATTTATACAGTACAATCTTATACTATTACAGTCAATGTTTCTGACAATCTTAGGCCTATGTAGATGATTTGTTTTCCATTGTAAAATGGGATATTTGATATAGAGGTATCCACCACAATGTTCGTCTTATGATATGTGTGCAACAATGTGCAATAGTTCGCCATTCAGACGATGTATGCGAAAACCATTGTAATTTGCGGGCACAATTCAATCATCTTGCACGGCAAAGCTGTTTTATTTGGTAATAAACATGGATATTACTTTTCCAATTCCGTGATTTTTCCTTCTTTTATCATATTTTCTTCACCGTCGTTTGCGGAGAGAAATTATAAAAGATGAGATTTTATATCAATCGGGGCCAATGATAAATTTGGTTTTTGTACAAAGTCGATATATTAGATGCACTTATACCAATGCGCCTTACATTGACAACGGGTCTGAAATAAATGATGTTTTGAGCCGCTAAAATTTGTGCCAAGAACATTCGGCAACCACCTAAAACTTATATTAAAATGCGTATCAGTTTTCTTTAAAATAATTCAACGACCAATAAAAACAGTTCAGTGGCTGTTCGCTGTTCAATCATCATAATTTGATAGTTTCTTTCTTCCACCTGTGTTTAGATCAATCGATGTTCCGTGCAAAAGGTAGAGGTTGATGTTTTATATGCTAGATTTACATGACCACTTAAAATGTTAATGAAACCCTTCTAAAATGAATAGTATTTCAATACTTAATCTGGCAGACAAATCATTAATTACTTTAATCACTAATATTTGAGTATGCTGAGTATGTTTTGAACGAAATAAAATGCTGCATTGTAATACTATAAAAATATGAAAATATCGCGTTTGTATTCCTTAAATTACATTACAATTACATAATGGTCGTGTAAACAATGGGAGTGACAAAGTCTACACGCTCAAAGAGACATATCACCGGTGAAGGCAGTGCATAGCCTGTTTTGGCTGCAAATGCACCCATTCAACTGATGTTCAAGTAAAAAGTGAACAACACCAATATCGGAAATATCGATTTAGTTATTACATTGAAGGTTTATATAAACAATATTTTGCTTGTCCAATAAACTGTAATTGCTATTGAAAGTACATTGGAGGGTACTTAATGAACCAAATTGGCCACAAATTAGCAAGTGCTTGGCGTGAGTACTTGTTGACATTTAGTGTTGCATCTATTGTATATTCAGCGAGTTTTGTTTGAAATTGCTCATTTAGAAGCAAACAAGCTAAGTTTTGTAGAAATCAAATTTTCTGAGATAAAACAAAAGCCAACTTAATATAACTCCGCAAATTATACTACGCCACAAATCTGCTTTTATTCATTTTTGTTTATAATTGTTTCTCATATAATTAAGAGAACATGCAGTCAACGGAACATTTAACCCTTTATATAATTGTTTTCCTAATTCGATTCATTTCTTATCACAGTTCGTTTACTTTCTTTTTCTGTTGGTTTAATTAAATACTTCCAAAAAAATGATATAAGGTCATGACTCTTTACATGTTCATCTTTACATATGTTCAAAATCCGTTAGAAGTTGCCGAGCTTCGTTTCGAAGTTTAATAATTTATTTGTGCATTTGAAAATCTAGTGACGCAGTAAATTCATGAAGCATATTCATAACGCCAAAACTTAAATAAAGTACAAACACTTCAAATTGTAGACTGTAAAAGTTGATCACGTGGTAAAATACAACAGCTTTCACGTCCTCTTGTACAGCTCTGAGAAGAATTGTCTAGAAATTCTCAACACTGTGGTAACACCATTGTCATATTTTGATTTTCGTTGTGTTGCTCCTGTTCAATTTTTTTAAGAACACTGTAAAACCAAAACCGTTAAAAGGCAGTATGTGCTTATATATTGGCGAAAATCTTAATTTGATATACGTTTTGTTTAATCCAAATAAACCATACAATAAGAACAAAAAAGAACTAGGATTAAGATCAATAACTCTTTATAGCATCCGGCAACATAAATATTCAGTTTGTACAATGTTTTTATCATAAAGTTATGTCGACATTCTACACAATGAAACGTTAAAAATAAGAAATAATAAATGGTTGAATGAAGCTTTGTTTGCTTAGAGTTTTTAATAAATGTTTAACTCAACGTTCTTCTCCAAATACTAGTGATCTTTACTAATCATTGTTTCCAGAGAAATGGAGATTCCGACACAATTATACATACATTCCTGAAAAGACATAAATTGTACTTGAAAAGATGAAAATATAACCTAACCATAAAACGATTACTTCTATACCGAAATTTATGGCGATGAAATCAATGTCTGAAACATGCAATTTCAGACCAGATTTATCAGTCTGTAAGTGGTAAGCGGTGTTTTATGCACTTCCGAATCCAAGATCTCACACCATCGATGATTCATTACCATAAGTGAAATATTTCATTGTGATTGAGTTTTGACACAATACATTTCAATGAAATCCATCCATTCAATGATTTTACATACTTTTAAAATGAATCACACATCTTTCAATAGTGGACATTCTTATACAATTCACTCCCTGAAATGTGTTAAGTTGTTAGGGTCAAATATCTAAATGCTTTATGAAACACCCAAGACAGTTTTGGACATACTTCGCTTTTTTAACTTTTACTTTACACAAACGATTAAAAATCAGATTATGCCTAGGACAGTTTTGAAACTATTGCGGTCCTAACTTTGCATCTATTTCATATTTGACTTCATCGGCATTACGTATGTTATATCAGGCTGCATTTGATACAAGACGATTTATTCTCATATTCATAACATGAGCGCTATTAAAGTCAACAGGTTGCTGTTAAACTGAACCAGGTAATATTTTGACCTCATAATTGAGATTTGTGTATAAGAGAAAACGGAGTACCTAAGGAAATTGGTCTATCGGAGGAAACTAGTATACAATTTCAAATACCAGTAGGCTCTCCACATGCAATTCAGTACATGCTAATCTCGATGATTCGCGGCAAACTATCTTGACTAAGGAAACAGATTTATGCCAGTATTTATAAATATCATAAACAATTATAATCCCAGGACGCTGTTAAATATGGCGAGATTTTACGAGATTTGATTTTATTGGTGGATGGAAGTATACAATAGGCGCAGCTGAACGTCTGGCAGCGTTTGGTGCAGATAAACGTTTTGATAAGCAAAGGATGTAGACATAAAGCAAACCTTTTATTACAAAAAGTGTGTTATTGGCTATTGCATTTGACATGACGTCTCTTGGCACGTTCGTTTGCAACCACTAACTTATTTATCAAACTTTACTGGACATTAAAATGGTAAAATGTGTTCAGTATATTTTGTGATGTGTTGCGTTTTCTGGATAATAATTTAGCGTTATGATGAGAATGTATTTTCCTCTATATTCAACTCAAACTTGTCAAAATGTGTGATTAATTTCTGTTCTGCAGCTGTAAGCAGATGTACTGAAATATGTGTCCTTGAATTATGTCAACTCACTTCTACATATTACATTGTTTTCTTTTTATCTGTCGCAAATCAGTACCTGTTATTTTGGCATGTTTGCCATTAGTCAGAATACATGAAGTCAGTTGTCCAAATAGCCTAAAATTTATTATAAAATAGTTATAGATTTTGCATCATCAAAAACAGTACTTACGCCATAGGTAGCGCAGTCATGACATAAGTATCACAGGAATCAGACGTGTACACAGGAAATTGTTATGATGCTGCGGTTCTATAATTTGAATATAATATATTTCAACGCTTCCGTGTACATAGGAAATTGTTATGATTTTGCGGTACTATATTTTAAGGCTTCATCTTGTGTGTATCTTTGTGGTGTTATGAAATGAAAGTTTGCGAGACCTACTGCATTCGTTGAGAACTTCGCTTTTGGCAAGCTCGTCGAATCAAATTTAGAAATAAGACGTAATTCGGAATGATATATAGAACTTTCAGCGGATATATTTAAATTGAAATATCATGTGTCTTTCATCACAATGTATTCATAAAATTAAAACTACGTCTTGTAATTGCATCTTCGTGTTATTATGAGCTGGCAGTTTACCTGACCTACTGCATTCTTTGAGTATTTCACTGTTGGTAAAGCTCGGCAAATCAGACATAAAAATTCGGATTGATATATAGAACTTTCAGCGGATATTTAAAATTGAAATATCATGTGCCTTTTATCACAATGTATTCATGAAATTTGAAAAGACAGTGCGAAGACTGATTAAATAACGTGTGATTATTTTAAGTGGAGTGTTGGGAAAATTAAGGTTGTCTACTTTTCATACTTATGGCAGTGTCATTTATATTTACAGCTATAGTTTTAAATACTTTCTGAAGTATTTATAGTAAAATGTTTATTTAAAATACACAGTACGGTGAACCTTGGCGTAATTGACAAACAGCATCATTTCCCCCGAATTTCTATAACGAAGCAAATGATACGACTGTACGAAATGTACGTCTAAGCTTTATTTTTTATCAAACCAATTGGTGAAAAAATCTATGTGAGAATCTGTCTTGTTTTTTCATACCCTTTCCTAAAATGGTGATGGTGATAGACATTATTCACAAGTGCAGTGCAAGTTCTGTCTTCACTGGCTTATGTAAAACAGAAGCAAAGCAATATCACTATACCATGAGGAACCTGGACAATTTCTGAAATCGTACAATTAAATCATCATAGCTAACTGTTACCGCAGAGACGTAATGAAGACAGTCTATGCAGAATGGCAATTGAAAGTCGTGTTTTACAGGGTTTAGGGGATTTATACATGCGTCAGGAGAAATGTTTGTAATGTCAGGTTACTGGAAAATGTAGATCTGAAACTCAGTTATTCATTTTAGTCTTATATAATACATGTTTTCACCAGAATGGCGCGTTTTCTCTTAACGTCTCGCAGATAGAAATACCGAACGGCTTCCCAACTACCCGGGACAGGAGAATATCAATTAACTAAACTGAAGGGTGTCATGAATAATCGACCTTCACTGACGAGATTCGAACAAATAATGATTAGTAAACTATCATATTTAAACATCTTTTTCAAGCTCATAGGTACTTCTACTAGTGGTTTATAATTACACCTATAATAATTATTGCAACCTGTATTCCGTTAATATTGGATAATATTCAGTGTAATAAAAACCCTGTAACATCTCTTCAGACAAAGATGTACGTGTAGAAATGATATATACTATACACATAAGTATTTTATTCTAACTGATTTTAATGTAAGGTGGATATACGGATTTGATTGTGGTATTTGTGAGGCTTCCATCTCTAAAAATGAATCTGAAAAGATCTTCTAAAATTGCCTATCAAAATATTATAGAATTCCTAAACCTCATGAAGTGGTTATATTTGAAACTACGATATCTAGTTTTGATGCCTTATCTAGACCAAACACAGACCAAACACCACGTTATGTCTATGGTAGAAACACTTGAAACATTGGAAAACTGGCATATACTGGTCCAGTTCCCTAAACATTTGCACAGGTTCCTAATATAATATTTTGGATATCTTTTTAGGATATGCAGGATAAATAGACAGCATACGAGAGTCTTCACCGACCTGGCACACACTCCAGAATATTAACGTAATCTGCCATAAGGCTTGGAAAAAGAATTCGGTAAACTGTTTATCATGTTGTTAACATTGCACTGGCAAGTGAACTCGAATTAAGATAGATAATAGCAAGGTATTGATAACATTTGGTGTGTTACTTCGAAATTATGACTTTGTAAATCGTTTATATCCAATGGAAGCTTCTGGTGCAATAATTCTTGGAGCATTTACACATTCAGTAAAACTTTACTTCAATAGTATTTAAAATGCATTTTAAATAATGGAGTATCGTAAAAAAGGAACATAATTATATAAATGCGAAAAGACATTCGAATCATCAAGGCTCAGATCAACGGCTAGAAATACGAGGTATATTGATATGGACTGTAGCTTTAAGTTTGTGTATCTGATAGGATTTTAATCATGTGCCTAACTTTTTAATATACTTAACAACTTTATGCAATTGTTATTTGGAAAATTTAAAAAGCATCATGCTTTTTGCCATTCTTTGGTTTTATTCAACAAGTTCGTTATACAATTTAAGCACAATTTCATTTGTATGCAAAAAGGGCCATTTTACTCACTGCTTTTCAATTTATGACTTCTGAAAACTGCGTTTTTAAAGTTGTTAATAATAGCTAAACGTTCATCCTTCCCCGTCTTTAAGACAGTTCTACTTTTTTTACCAGGAAACTTTCCTCCACTTTGCTCGTGGTAAAAATAATTGTCGTTGAGTTGTCACTAGTTTGAAAAGCAAATCCATTCGCAAAACTGTAAGTTTTTTTGTAAAAAAAAAGTAATTATATACGCAAAAAATACGCAAATAAAACAGAAGGACGAGATACACTGTATGGGCAAAGGGGAAATACCAGTAAACATGTAGTTTTTTTGAAAAAAAAAGCTATTACTCGCCGAATGAAATATACATGTATTAGAATGAAAGAATAAATGATACTAGTTTTGCTCATAGATACGCTTAATTGATTTTCTCGTGAAGACTTTTTGAGAAAAACAGTATCAATTTTAGCATGAACGAGTGTAAATTCAAATGTTTTATACTGTTGAATTCTTCAAACGGTATGCTTTGAGAAATGTCAGAACTTGTTGATTACTTAGTATAGCAGGTTTGTAAGCACATCACCGTAACCCTAAATCGGTGCAATGTGATATAATGTGATATAATGTGATATAATTAATGGATAAGGGTGGAAGTATTTTTATGACATTACATATTTCGGATACATTTCATGCAAATACACGTGTTATTATGTATAACATAATAACGAATGTAATGAAGCTACGTGCAAAATGTAATTAAGTTAGGTGTTAAACTTGATGAACGACTTCTAGAATAGTTTCTTCAGCAGCAGCTATTCTTTAATTCACATGGCATGAAAGTTTCATTTTATTACTTGTTGAACACCCATAATGTATTTTAGCCAGATAGTGTTAGCAATAATAAGAAACATTCAAGATGATTGTTCTGAATTATTGACTACATGTATCACATACTTTCTTATATTGTTCGCCTATCCTTGTGGGTAAATGTTCGAGGGCAAACTTCACTTTCTTCGTATGTGTTTTCCTGTTTTGTCTTATGACGGTCTTTGTTCACTGATGCAAGACCGACGGCAAATCTTTCTTGGAGTAGAAAGCCCTTTACATATTTATTTCAGTTATTTAGAGGCGGGCAGTGTCCCTGACCAAAGCATCAATGTTTGCCTGTCATTCCCTGTTAGAAACTGCCTCATATGAAATCTCGAGCTGGTAGCAGTGCTCGAACTTATGACCCTAATACAGTGAGAAACTAAGTGATTTTATGTGTGCGACCTTAACCACTCGACGACCATGGGAATGGTTATATATACGTTCATTTAGGGTATAGTACAACCCTAAATAAGCAATCTAGATTTCAGGGGGAAGTTTTAATTTTGTGTAACGAGTTGATTGTTTGTATCTGTAAAACGGAATATAAAAGGCGATATAATAATCTGCCAGTCTACCAATTATTCCACAGCTACATAATGTTGGTGGAAGTGTTTCTTAGGCTAAGAGATAGAATAACCGCATAACTCAATAGTAACTATGACTGTATATTTTCGAATTCTGTCTCCTTCATGAAATACTGTTTCTATAACGTTCTCTACTCTTAACAATAAGAACCATGCTTTATTCAATCAGCCACATGTTACACATATACATATATATTATAAGCAGATTTAATTGTTTATCTTTTTGTTGCTTCCCACGCACGTGATCTGCTGAAAAGAACTTTCAATCTTTTACAGGTAATAATCATTACTTTTGATGAAACATCAGTTATAGGGTGTCTTTAAAATATCAACTCTTATAATAGTATGGTAAAGTAGTACATTTTAATTGTTTGTAGTAATGTTATTCGAACTTTAATAAATTCGCAGCAATGACTGTAGTTTAACTTGTAGCTTTGAACTAATACGCACGACCATCGTTTAATTATTCCTAAGTTCTGTCACTACTCCAGTCTTATCATAACATTTTTGTAATAGAGCGTTCACTCATGAAACAAATCTTATCAGAACATGTAAGAACTGTAGTAACTTTCATTTTTACAAGCTGTACATATAATATGTTATTTCTATGGTTATTTAAATGAATATATAAAATTACGTACTTGTAATTTTATAAAAACTTACCAATTATTTTAAGGCTGAGACGCTTTCAACAATGCACTTAAGAACGACTAGTAAAAGAATAAAATCCTCATTGTTTCTATAGTTTTCTGTCTCTTTGACATGAAATTTGTAACTCATGTATTTCATCTGGCACATAGTGACAACGGATGCTAACAGACAAATATTTCATGCAAACAGATGATTCTCATAAAAGTTGGACAAAAACTCTGTTTCTTTTTCAATCTGATTCCTCGACCGAAATTATTCCTGCTTCCAAACATGCGTGTATCGTTGTTGTTAAGGTTTTGTTAATCACGGAGGCTGTGATTGTTTTTCTTCCCGCTAGCACATAATTAATAATGTCTTTAATTTCAAACACATAATGAACATGTTTGTTTCTTTGAATTTAGGACCGTTTCCAATTATGTTTTTGTTTGCTCATTGGTTCAATATTCCTCATCATTTTCCTGAGGTTATGAATAAACGTAGAGAGAAAAGTAGACGGAATTTGGCCAACAAACAAACACCGGTGCTTAAATGTTTATTTTTATTCATATTGCCATTTTAAAACCTTAACACGTTGCTCACGCTGTTGTTGATAGTGTGTCAAAAATACAGAATTAATATTTTGACTAGACGTCGACTTATGTACTAAAATGAAGCTGTTTAACATTGAAAAACATAAGATGATCGGAAATAGTGCGCTTTAAGAGTTAAACATAATACTCAATAATTTCAAACCCTTTTATACGAGATGCGGAATCACCTTCTTCCTCATAAAAGTATTTAATGACAATCACAGAGAACAAAGGCATAAACTGTTTACATTTATACTTTAACGATGCACCATGTGGGTTTACTATTCCGAACCACCCATTTTGAAGTAGAACAGCTTCCTTGCACCATGTGTTTAGAAGTTTAGCTTTTGTTTCCGCCTGAAATGTCAGTAGGCAATTATTATCATGGTTGAATGTGCTATAACAATTGAATAGCTATTGTCTAAATCTGGTTTGGTATACATATGATTATCACTGATATTGTTGATTTCGAAACAAGGGATATTGAAAACAATTATGTGATATTACATGAACGCACTCGCTTCCCTGACGTACACGTTACTGGTAAATAGAGGATTAACCGCAAACTAAATTCAGAAATCAATCCGATTAATATCATATCATGTACAAAGTTGCAGGTATTTTCCTGTATTGTCTTTCTCAAGTGCACATGCAAATACTTTGATATGAAATATCTCAAAACTCATTGATATACTTAAAACTACTTGTTCCTTGATGAAATGTTACTCCGTAACTATTTCTTTTCCTGTGCAGTATGATCTGCCATACACACGTTCATTTTAAATCATTACTTCAAACTGACGAGTTGATATTATAAAAGGATAAGAGACTAATCAACGGGCGGCGAGTGTACGACCAATTCGAAGGATCAGTGATGATTGTAAGAGAACTGTTGTTTTTTTCTGGATAGAATTAAGATAGGCAATGATATTAAGATCTATCGTAGTCAAGCTGAAAAGGATTACTATTTAACATATTCAGTATAACATATTAACGTCGTAATGCACCTGATATCGCCCATATTGTTTTCTTTACGCACATAATTGCACGATCATGTAATATTTTCGAGCAATTTACAGAAGCATTTTGACCTATTTAAAATTATTATTTTTGTTTATTTTTTTTTATCTTACTTCAAAGAATCTGGGTGGTATCAACTGGCATTATAACAAATTCATCGCTAGAGAATGTGTTGTGATAGATATAAATAATAATTAAATTATAGGAAAAAATTTCAAGGTAATATGCATTTTGAAAGAAATATACGTATAGCGACGGGATATATTACAACAAAATGAACAGGGAAAGGAAAGGGTATTCCCAAATATTTGTCTTGTTGAACTATACATCATGCCCCATCTAATAACAACAATATTTAAGATACAGTTACTGCAGAAAATGCAGCTCCTTTTTAAGTTGGATTTTGTGAATAGTATAACCTGGTCATCTAAAGCATATACATTTTGTATAAGCGCAAAGCAGGTAAAATGCAAAGTTAAAATAGATGTACCGTTTCTTTACGCTGCTTAAAAGACAATGAATTGAATACGAATACAGCAGTTGTATTCAGCTAGGAAACCTTTTGTTTTCAATGTTTGTGACAAATTATCACAGTAAGTTTCAATTAAATCGTATAACACGTAATATATGGATTTACTTTCTATGCCTAAATTCTAAATATCAGGAAGCCTTTTTACTGACTGGGTGAATTACTGAAAGTGTCTGCTAACTCCACTTTCGAAGTCCTTTGTAAACAGTTAATTTTCCGATTCTACGTACTAAGCAATTTGGAAATATCTTTAATCATGTGGATAGAGAAAATTGCAATAGCGCGACCTATTTGGGTATACATGTAGCATATTCTTAGATTGAGTGGGTCTTTACTTAACTCCTTGTAGAAGTTTTATCAACGAATCCTCGTTCAGTTGAAGTTCAACGTCACCATCTTAATATTGTAACTTTGATGGTATTGTCGTATATTAATACTTAGCTTTCTTGCAAGAGTAGAAGTGTTCGAAAATGTTAACCATTTAGTGGTCATACTATAATGAATCATAAAATTGTTAATTGGACGCACTGATACGTGTCTTCGTTTTAGTGACATCTGATTTCAAAATATTGGATTGTTTAGATTATCGTCCGATCAATAACATTTCAGTTTAGTTGACGCAGCCGCATCCCTATTTACCTAAAGCTGCTTCTCTTTACCGATGTATTAACTGAAATTATATGATATAAATAAATATCTAAAAGCACAATGATTTAGCAACAAAAAATGCTTTCCATAGTTCTTAATTGAGGTTGTATTTTAATTTCGAGGCATGTAACCGTGTTTACGCCGCATGTAGCTAGAAATTAACTCAAATGTGCCCTTCACCTAAACATCTTTCAATGAACCCAATTTTCTTTTATCTCAAATGATTGCCAATTGCCAGAATACTGTTTACATTATGATCAACAACTTTCACGTTGCAAGGGTAGAGATGCATATTAAGATAAAGAAACAGACAAAACTTTGATCAGACAAGAGTGATTTTGATGCATAAGAAACACTAGATGAGTGTTCAGTAGAACACTTGTGTCGCCCTCTTACGCTTTGTCAGAATAACCAATAATTCTGTGACAAAATCTAAGTACAAAAAGGGGCATAACTCAAATATGACCTTGATCAACAAAATTTGGCGGCAACGTGACACTTATGTCATAAGCAATACAGTTTGAAAGTTTGATGAAGAAATCTTAAGAAATGGCAAAGTTATAACCAACATTAAGTTTTCATGACAAAATCAAAGCACAAAAAGGGGCATAACTCTGTCAAAGATGACCTTGACCAACAACATTTGGCGGCATCACAACCCTTTTGACATAAGCAATACAATTTGAAAGTTTGATAAAGAAATCTTAAGAAATGGCAAAGTTATAGTCAACGTTAAGTTTTCGTGACAAAATCTAAGTACAAAAAAGGGCATAAGTCTGTCAAATATAACCTTGACCTACAAAATTTGGCAGCATCACGACCCTTATGTCATTAGCAATGTAATTTGAAAGTTAGATGAAGAAATCTTAAGAAATGGCAAAGTTAGTCAACGTTAAGTTTTCGTGACAAAATCTAAGTACAAAAAGGGGCATAACTCTGTCAAATATGACCTTGACCTAAAAGATTTGGTGGCGTCATGACCCTTTTGTCATAAGCAATACAAGTGTAAATTTTGATGAAGAAATCTTAAGAAATGGCAAAGTTATAGCCAACGTTAAGTTTGTGCGACGGACGGACGGACAAAGCGATCCCTATGTATCGCCTTTTCTCCGAAAGGGCGACACAAAAATGTAATGCACGCATTTAATGAAGAAAAATGTCAATACATACAGACCCTTTTTGTTAAAAAGCAATATAGTACATGCGACTATACATATTTATTTACCATCATCCCAAAGCGTCATCGAGATACGCACATGAACTATGCTTGCCAGAGATCTGCAATGCAATCATTTGGAATCCGTACAATCTGATCAGAAGGATATTCCATAAAACATTTGTTTTATGTGTGAGCAACTAATTATATGATTGGCAAGATATTGTTTCTATAACAGAAATTTACCATTTCTAGAAGCCAAGCTACGTAAAGCATTCGAACATATTGATCTATGTTGTGATCTAGACACCCGCCCTGATGTCGTAAATATTTATCATTACGACAAGTATCAGCATTATCAATTAATACGTTTTGGTGTGCCATTATGTACACCCAGAAAAACATACATGTTACTGTGGCAAGTGCTTGTTCCTATATAGATTTCGAGGATTGGTAAAGGGGGTAGGCAAAAGGACTACTATCATATTTGTGAAAATGGCAATGCATTTGACCATGGTACCGAAAAAGTATTTATTAAAGAAACTGCATGGATTTGATGCAATCAATACGCAATGTATATCGCTCAACAATGTATAGTATTGATATACTAGTATTTTATTTTGCCTTTGAAGACAAGTATAGGTTAAATGCACAATGTCTGGCAGCAGAATAAAAGGTCATAAAGCATAATAAGAATTGTCTGTTAAAGCAAAAACATGGCGAGTTTATCTATTTCTAGTCAAAATTCACGCCAAACTTAAATTTCAAACTGGATAATGCCATCAAAGTTACATTTAGCATGGTGACGTTGAACTTCAACTGAAAGAGGATTCGTTGATAAAACTTCTACAAGTAGTTAAGTAAAGACCCACTCAATCTAAGAATATCCTACCTGTATACCCAAATAGGTTACGTTTTTTTTTCATACGCCGTATAAAATGCTAATTTTTTATGTTTTCGTCTGTAAGTTTGTCGTTCGTTTGTTATTTTTCTTTTAAGTAATTAAACCTATGATAGAGGTTCAAACATAAAGGTTACATGAGCATAAATTAAGAACCAAAAAAAAATCTGCCCTTAAACCAGACTGTAGCTTCCGCCACAATGAAAACGTTTGCTAACTATAGTTAAAAGTTTATGGCAGACAAAGTCTTATTATATGAATGCACACTAGCAAGTGTGGCAAGAATGTATATTATCACCCTAACAGATTGGAAGCAGAAATGCATGATTAGCAATAATAACAACTTCTAAAAGATTAACGATTTTTTTATATGCATAACCTAAATATTTTCGATGGTACGATGACAATTTAATGGATGTTAATTTAGCAAATATCATTTATATTTCTGGCAATTAATTTTGGTTTTCTCTTTATGATTGATATTAGCACTACTTTACAGTTACTTAATGTCATTTACATGTAATGTGATAGGTATTGAAATATATTTGATCTAAGAAACAAGAACAAATATTGTATTGAACCGATGTGAACTGAACTAACACTTATTACATTAATAACTCTTAATTGCGAGGCAATCCACTTTGCAATGATATTATACATAACATGAGAACCCAGTTCTCTGTTGGGCTGTTGCTGCACTATAACGTTTCTGATGTTTGCTTTTTTAACTGGAATAATTCAAACCTTTTGTAAGTATCAAGTTGTAGCCATTTCAAAAAGGTAAATGATTAAATTATGTAATCAACTAGACACATTCAGTATCTCTTAAGATACTTGACTTACTATGATACAAAGCCACATTGAAATTCAGAATGTTCTACCATCTAAATCACATGTTAGGATTTTAAAAAATAACGAAGCATTATAAAACGAATACAAATTTCATAACACTAAAGAGTGATAACTCGCACACATTTATTTCTTTGAATACTTTCTAGCATTGATAAACTTTTATTTGAGTTTTAATCAATAAAACTCATACTTCGCAGCGTCGTGGTACGGAAGGTATACGTCTCTTGAACAATCTGCGTAGTTTTGGTAATATGTATGAGTAATCCTCAGACCATCTGCATATTAGTGACTATAGGAAAAGAAATAAACACACTACTCAAATTATTTCAGCTTTCCGTTCCTTTAATTGGACTCTTTTTCTATGTCGCTCTCAATCCTGTCAACTACACGTATTAATGTATTCATTTTTTCCACATGTTACATATGTATTTCTTAAGAGAGTTAATAGCTTGCCGTTTATAACTAATCAACTATGATCTGTTCAATAGTTGTTTAAACGGCCCTTTATCAGACTTTAACGAATTGATGAGAACGTCAGCTTTGCTTGTATTTTACTTCCTATTACAGAATACATTCAGTTGTTATTTTTCATTTGCAGTAACGTGAACGTTGCAGCAATGTAATTATACAGTTCCATTTAGATAAATTACCGTTTAACATAGATACTTGAAAGATTTGAACACTCTTTAATAGTGCTGTTTACTTGAGCTTATTCAGGAAAACTGGATGACTTTGTTATTTCTTTGAGAAGATTAGCAAACACGGTATAGTCACTCTGAAAGTGGCAAATAATGATGTGTCATACTTTGACAAAGCTTATCAGAGTTGCATCTGGACCCGACTTGTTATAGGAAAATAATTGTGGATTTCATGGAGGTTTTTAATTCTTGAGACGTTTGCAGATTGCGGAATGTCGAGGTATTCGATTTGAAATGCAATGCTCAACACTAAGAAATCACGGACCTGTATACATAGGTCCGTGAAGAAATTTATTATTTATTTCTAATTTTCAGAAACCTGGGTATCTGGTAAATGGTGTTTTCAAATGACTTTTGAAAGCAGGTCAGTAATTACACTACTCCATCTTATTGAAATATACGGATTTTTTTTTATATCAGTACAACTTTTTATAACTTGTTTACATCACGTTTGTGTTGTTTCTTCTGGATTTCACTGTCCTAGATGTGATGAATATTTTCCCAATCATGTTTTCTCGATTGTCAGGAATGAATTTAATATATTGTAAATGATAAAGTTTGCCATTGAGATATGAATCATAGATGCAAACAAGATTGTTTGAATACCGTTTATCAAAGTCGAAAGTTATGGAGAAAAAAATTACATATCATGAAACAAAGTATTATCTTAGCTTAAGAAGTAAATAATAGTGTGTTGAATGGTATTTGAAGGAAATTGAGTAATTACGGCAGACCTAACGTTTGTGAAAAGGTACTACCGTGATGATTTAAGCATAGAATAATGAAAGAAGTATACAGAACTACAAAACCTTCCTTTATATCGTGGTTTCATTATGTTTTAATAGTTCGTGCTTTAGTGTAATTACTGTATAACAATTGAACTGTTTAACTGTACCTTCCGAGATATTTGGAAACCAACCATATAACTGAATTTGAAGTAAAATAAGCAAAATACTAGTATTAAACGATATTTGTAGTATCATAAACTTCGTTGCTGCTTTGACAAAATTAAGAACTTGAAATCATTAAATCTATTCTCTTCATATATATATATAGTTGTCCTTACATATAAGTATATATAGTTATTTCCTATAAATCAGTAACGTTTTGAACACGTCCTGAATAGAATAAATGTTAGAAAGTCTGTTTTGTCTTAAATCAGTAACGTTTTGCAATGCACGTTAGAAATAGGATAATATAGTTCTTGAACTGTCATATCTTTTGATTATAAGCTAAGTTCATGAATTGCATATCTTAAGATAAACTGGTATAGTTCATGATATAAGAAAACTAATATAGTTCATGGAACTTTCATATCTTAAGATTTATTAACTGCTATTTATATACTTTGCAAGAAATAAAATAGTGTTACAGAGAATATTTTGAGTTTCGTTGAAATTTCTAATGTCTAAACATAAAAAAACGGTCATAACATTCTTAATTGTTCGGTCAGTTACATCATTCTCATTCAAAGCATGCGTGCAGTGTCGTTAACAAAGTTTCGTTACTAATTGGTATTAAGATGTTTATTGTCACACCGGAGTAGAATTAATACTGTCCTCAATTTTCATCAGATAGATATCGCAGTTTGTTCTGGTGGTAGTTTCTATATATTTCCATAATGGTAATTTCATAACAGTATTTCGGTTCATTTACGTTGATTGCATTAGTGGACTTTTAAGCGAGAAAAAGCCAATGCCTTACAAATAGTCAAATCATAGTTTTCCTTTATTGTCCTTTTAAGATATGAAACTTTGGCTCGAACGGAATGTTTCTGTTCGGTGTAAATGTTAAATTACTGGTGCATCTTTTTACAATTTTGTAGTTTTTGCCATGTAAGTTTTAGTTTCGTAATACGTCCGTCCTTACACATAATATAATCAAATACTTATATCTGATTCTGTTCAACATATGGATTTGCTTGTTCAAACTGACATGATGCTGGTTAATAGCAAAGCTATATTTAATAAGAAAGTCAAACTTCGGATTCCATATATTACTTTACTGTTTGGTTAGATGCGTCTTTATGTGAATCCTATACGTATCGTATATTAGGGCTTTATCGTTGGTACCGGTTTCCCATATGACCAACGCCCCCAGAAGAGGTTAGTTATTTTAGGTTTCGGAGGATAGTGCAAGATACAGAAAGCGTCCCATAGCACCCATACATGGGACCTCGGTTTTAGTCTCATCCGAAAGAATGTTAGTAATTTTAGGTGGTCAGCCCCGGGAATCCTTTACCTTTGCACTTGGCGAAGGCGTTCCCTTTATATAGTAAAAGTTTTCGCTGCCTTGTTCATAGCTATATTGGTAATTTATTCTTCTATGTGTATGCCTGGTTCGTGGTTGATGGTGTCTTTGGTGATGCTAAGGGATTATTTCCTTATTTATGTATGGGTAAATTTTAACGGACTTGACGCGGGATGCAAGTGTATAAATCGACCAAATCTTACAAAACTCATAGAACCGAGCATATTTATTATACGCTTTTCTAAAGATGCCACGTAATATTAAACAGGAAAATCTAGAAGCTGTAACTGCACTTACATATCACCTTATTCTAATGTTGTGTGTGGGAGGGAGGGGGCGGCTGTAGGAAATGTCTATGAACACTTTACAATTTTTTTTATTACATTAACATTTGATCAGCTCTCGCGTTTAATACAAGCAGCATACGGTTCGTAAACACAAAGCTGCTTAACAAGTCAATTTAAATAGATCGATTGATATATTAATACAACTTTTTTGAATTGCAAAACTAAATCCCGTCCAAAGTCTGTCTCATACATCTGAAATATTTATAACAGTTCCTTGTTACCTGATTCGGAATCATTAGCCTAGAAAACCTTGCTTTTTGTTAACAGCATTTAAAACCAATTGTGCATTAAAATATTTACACATTTGAAAGTACCTCAGGGAGGAATCGTAATTGCCACGATACAGTTGAAGTATTATAATTAAGTGAACTGGCGCTTCATTGCTATGTTCATTGTTGTAATTGTTGCTGTTAGTTTAGTTTTCTGCTTTAAAAGAGGAAGACAATATGGAACACATGCGATTATGGCTATGGTGATATCGATTACTTAACATCTACATCAAAATAAGTAGAGATTTAAATATCAATGAACGCTTCTTGAAAGACTTATTGAAGAAAAACAAGAGTGTGTAATGGATCTATTCACGACCAGATCATCAAATTAAAAGAACAATTAGCACCAGGCATGATAAGCGGAATTATGTGTGACATCTAACAGTTTCTGATTGCAAAATGAACCCAAGTGTTCATAAGCTGAATAAAAAGTTCTTATGTGAATGTAATTATAGCACAATATGATATTAAATTGCAAATTTTGTGTAATCATATAACTTGTGTGACGGTCTTTTACAGAGATAAGATTCAAACTAACCAAACATATATATATACAAAACGAAAATCAGACTAACGACTGGAATAAAATGGTAAAACAATACATTTTGTCTTGGTGTATTTGAACTACCGTCTTAATAAAATGATAGACTTAACTGAGGTCTGACCTTCAAATTAGATGCAATTAACTTTATGAATTTTAAGTCCAATGAAAGACGATATAGACTGTGTTTTCTTTATGACCCCGTAAGTTTCGCTTTCAAAGACAATCCCACTCATGCTTTGTTAAGTTTTACACTAGATGCCGGAAATTGTGTAATCAACCGGAAATAGGTTCACAAGACGAGACACATAATTATGTCAATATCGTGGATCAAAGCCCTATAGTCTCTTTTTATTAATACTTCTTCCGGTACCACGTTCAAATGCGACGTAATTTCCTCATGGAAACGCGACAACTAATGTAACTTGTAAAAAGAGGTAGGCCGTAAAGAAAGCACAAGTCATTCTAGCTTAAACACAATGCGTCATGAGCCGTTGGTTATTCACAAAAGTAATGAAAGTTGATTAGGCTTAATTTAGTTTCCTAAGTAAAAGTCTGCAATGATATTTAAGCAAAACTAAGAATGTGCTACCTATCTTACATTACGATTTTGTGTCAACCAAACTGCTAAGACTCTATATAAACCTATTTTGGTAAATGAAATTTGTTTCGACACATGATATCTGACTTCAAGGGTTTTCATTTAATTTTATTTGATTAGGAGAAGATTTGTTCAGGGACTTTTATATAGTCAATGCTATCGTATTGTAGAAAAATACTTTAATGCAGTTTATTTAGTTCGTCCAAAATATCATTTCTAAAGACCGATACCCGACAATAGCTCAAGAAGGCATATGACGTCAGGGAATAGATGTGTTTCTTTTCATTATTCTTTCGTCGTTCTTTGGTTTCCCTGTGAACATGAACTGGAACGGTCGCTAGTCTTTACCATATCAATTCTGATTTTTTACAATATTTTGCGAATTCAGTCGCAAGTGCAAACGCATAACACACCAGACAAGAGTCTGGTACAAGCTACTAACTGTGTAAAATTTATGCACCAGAACACGTTTCTAGTCTAAAATCAAAGCGCTGTGGGCTCTGAAGGTCTGGCTGGCGTTTATAGATGGCTTGCTGGGTATTTACTTCGCGTCATCTTTTGAATGAAAATAACATAGTTTATATGTCGTGACATCCCTGTCGGGTATGTGCAAAAATTCTATCATTCTGACAGAAACTTATTTTTAGGTGAATATAGATGTAATCGTTCGTAATTAAAGAGATTTTCAGTGAAATAACACCAACAATTTAAAAATCAAACTTCAAACTCTTTTATCAAGCTACGAACGTTCCGTGAACATCCGTTCTTTACCGTAATATGCATATCCTCCGTAGATTATCTTCCGTAATTAGCAACAGCGCAGTAATTTCTTTAACAAGAGTGCGTGCGTAATGGAGCCCGTAAGCTTTGAACTGTTCTATCGTTCGACGCTGTCTGTACTGTTTATTTGTTATATTGTCTTATCGTATGCTACATTCAAACAGCAGCTTGATCTTGTGTATCTGCACTACTTCCCATAGCTGTTACAGTTGTTATCAGTTTACATTTAAATTGTCTACGATGTTTTAACTGTAGCATGCTAACTATGACTTTGCCTACCCTACGGGTCATTTTACAAACCTTCAGATCAATGTAGCACCAAGTCAATGTTGTTGCAAAGCTATTTTTTCCTGACGAACATGTTTGACCAAAGGCTTTGTATTTTTAAAAAATAAAATAAAAGTCTATAGGGACGTCGGTTAAATTTTTATGACTGATATACTAGTATATATAGCCTAAGTATCCTCATCCCAACTAATCCTTTACTAACCCACGCAGTTGTTCTCTATACGACCTTGCTTTTCCTTATGGTTAAAAAAAATATAAGTTTTGGTAGCCTGGTCACCAGGCCCTGAAATATCTCTTTTACTAATAAATATCTATCAGTTTTGTTCTAGAGCCAGTCTACTATCCAGCGCTGATTTCAGGTGATAAAACTGCCCCAGTGTTAAAGCAAATCATATAAAATAGATGAAATAGTGAGGAAATGTGTATATGAAACATTTTGTGAATTTAAAGTTTTGGTTACTGCACATTAGAGAGTCTATAAAAGTCACAAGTACGGCTGTCTGGTTCGAATTAAAGAGGGAGTTATCTCTCCTACCGTTTTACAGCTGTACTAAAAGTTGATCATTTCTGTACTACGTAGAAACAAAATCTTGCCAATCATATAATTAGTTGTTCGCACATTACACAAATATTTTGAGAAAAATTCTATCATGATCAGATAGAACAGATATGATATGATTGCAATGAAAGATTTCTGGTGATTATAGCTCATGTAGACAGCCTTTTAGATAGTAAACAAACTTGTTATGTCTGCTGTTTCTAGCAAGAGCACAATTGTACGGAGTGAAATTTGTTGCAGTTTGATATGCATAACGTAATGGCTTTTAATGTATCACGTTCTCTATGATGTTATTTTAATTTCTGTATCCCCTGGTACATCTCTACCAGAAAAGCGAGAAGGTCCGTTATCATAAGGTAAACAACCGTCTGGCAATTGGCAGTTATTTATGATAAATGAAAAAAATGTTCACTGAACAGTGTTTAAGTTATGGACACATGTGTGTATATTCATTGGTAGAGTGTATATGTAAGACCGATGTTCAGTCTTATA
The DNA here is from genome assembly GCA_022818135.1 of Saxidomus purpurata. Classification (NCBI taxonomy): domain Eukaryota; kingdom Metazoa; phylum Mollusca; class Bivalvia; order Venerida; family Veneridae; genus Saxidomus; species Saxidomus purpurata. The sequence continues at coordinate 4,111,029 of JAFMSR010000007.1, forward strand.
ACAGATAATAAACATGGTTTAACATCTGGAAATGAAAGATATTAAGAGGATGGCAAAACGTTACCAATATTTCTAGACTGACCTTTGAATAACGTTTGTTACGTTTATCTGTTTGTTTTGTTTTTTTTTATTGTTGTTTCTTTTTGTATGAAAGAAAATTTTGTGTCGTGGAAATTATCATCATATTTGGGTAGAAATACACGCAGCGCATCGCAAACACTTGCTTGAAGAAATATGATACAAAATAATTGTGAGTGAAATCTCATTTGCCGTTGAAAATGTTTATGCCCATATACGCTCTTCTTTATTTTTACAGAACAGACAGAACAGAACATATAGTTTATTAAAATTAAGCATATACAGTTTATCTTCTTTTATATAACATTCAATAGCATGCATAAAGAAAAGTGTATTACATAAATTATATATATACATGTATATCAAAACACAATATTCAGTTTACCTTTTAGTGGGAGTGCGTAAAACGCAATTCAGGTTGTAATGGGAATTGAAAATATAGACCCATTTTAACAATACATATACGAGAGCGGATCAATGGGATTACGTTTGTTGCCCTAGAACATAAAATGAAAATAACACTATACAAAGTTTGAACGCTTGCAAATTTTACTACAATGCATTCACCCTGTCGTTTCGTATTTTAAAGGCTTTGTTGCAGTATTGAGCTAATTTCAAGACGGTGATTTTTCTGGTGGAGTGAAGAAGTTTTACAAACTAATACATACTGGGGTTTGTTACATAATAATTTTATACGTACAAATGTACAGACTTCTAATTTCGTTGTACAATGAACAAATTAATACAAAGTGGTACTCCTCTTCAATATCGTTGACGCTGCATAAAGAACACTTTCTTTCATTCCTATTAATGTTATTGTGTCCACATGTTTCAATTTCCAAATTGTGTGATGGTTATCTATCTTTGTTAATGCGTTTCTTAATTTAAAACTACTTATCATATTTAAATATTCAGCTCTTTCAAAGTCCATTTTTATTTCTTTGTAGATATAATGAGGAACATAGTTCAATACTAGTGTGCCAATGTGTTACATAAATATCTCTCATTCTACTTTTTATTAACGGTATAAAGATATCTAAATTTACTGACTCCGAAAAGAGCCACGCATCATTAAAGCCTGTACTCTGCAAAATTGTCATAATTTTCGATGACCAATTAACAACATTTTGGGTTGACTCAGTTGACTATACCTCGACCATGTTGATGTATACGTATTACCCCGTAAATTCGATTTGGTGTTAGTAATGGAGTAAATGTGAAATACAATTATTGATGAGATTTATCAATAGCATTGTTTAAACTAAACAGTGAGTGAATGTTTTTATTTATTTATTTATCTGTTTATTTGTCTATTCATTTTTTAGCATTTATTTATTTATCATTTTCGTTCTTTATTTTTTTATTTCTTGGTCTATTCATTGATCGGTCAGTCAGTTAGACAGTTGGATTTGTTAGTGCACTTTAAACATGTATAATTATGAATTGCTGCTATATAATTATAAATATTGTAAGATACTAAAATAAGAGCTTTTTATAAAAAACGATATACGTTTATGAGCCGACCATTTCATTCGCAAGCTGGCTTCCTCTTTTTCCTTGGTTATGTATACGTTTTGATATTTCTTATATATCTATTAGTCTCAGCATTTACCCACAAACAAATATCGCTAATGATATACTTTCCAATAAAAAACAACGCACCATGCTATAACAAAACTATATAATATAATTTTTTGTTATTGTGTACATGGTCCCTGCGGACGAAGCTAACAAGGTTATAAGAGCATTGCTGATTCCCCGTGCACCATTATTGTCATTAGTGTTAGTCATAATTTGACGGGCTTGTCAGATCTGTTTATTCGGTGATACAATTATTCTCCATATCATGTCCAGCTTTTCTGTCTTTTAATGATCCCATTATTTTGCCCTTTTCTGATAACTAAAATCATTGTTTGTCGGATAGTTGCAAAATGCTTTTGTCGCACTCTTTTTTCTGAAAAGTGTATTTGTTATACAAACATCTTAGTCGTGGATATTAAATGTAAGTGTCAATATCGTTAGATGCTAATCTATTCATATTGTGTGCTAGTTTTTGGTTGTTTTTTGTTTTTTTTCTAAAAAACTAAATGCAGTAATATTTAGTAGACCTAACACGACAAGAAGACAAGTATAGTAATATGTGGGAAAGAAAAGTGACAAATGAAATGAAAACGGGAGTCATATTTTTTGTGGTTGGGTGGGGAGGGGGTTTACTACTTAACCAAGACGTGTCCGTACTGTAGGGACCCTTTCACTTGAAATGCTTTTAAGATGAAATTGGAACTTTTATTACAAGGAAAATAGGGGTATTGGCGGCACATGCATTTACCACGCTCATAAACCAAACATTTCTATACCTTATGCCTTCTATCATTTAGTGTTTACGTATTGTATTATCTATAAAAGTTGCTGAAACAGCGGAAAGTTAAAATATATACATATATTCTGTTTTCGCTTCGGCAGTATCTTGTTTTCATCTTTTATTGTATTCATTAACGCAATAATGGTCAGATCTTAAATATTGCAGAAGCTTACAAAACAATGTTCAAGTTAGGCAGCTTACTTGTACTCAAATGACACGAAATATGCTTCCAAAGCAATTCTGACAGTTTACGTTTTATATTTGCATAGCGTCGTATAGTTATTTGGTAGTATTTTCCCTGGAGGTGAAAGTATGTTTGGCATTACAATGTTATATCATTTGGTTAACCCTTTAATCAAGTATTAAATCACCCCTGGGAATAATATTTACAATCTTTTGCAGTTTGCTCTATAACTGGAGATATCACAGTGCATCTGCTTCTAAAAGAGCTAAGTTGTTCGTCTGTGAGAGAAATTGTAAATGATCATTATCTTTCATTGACTGTAATATAAAGTATCAAATATGCCACCCGAACGGGAATAAATGGCATTCTTTAGGAGAAATTATATATTGGATATGACATCAATAGATAATGGAACAGTGCACTCTCGTAAAACATGTGATAAATGCAAGTTACGCGAATATGTAAGTAAACCTTTGAAACAAGAACATGTTCGTATAGTTGAAAGCGGTGAAAAGGCACATAGTTTTAATTATATGTTCGTTAAAGCAATAATGAGGTTAAAACCGAGTTTGACACAATATATGTATACTAGACTTAAAGGGTCACACCCTGAAACTGATGTCAAACTAAATAACCTACAAAACATAAATATAAGAATCTTTGGAAGTATTATAACTTAATCTAAACGTTTCAGCTATGCATTTTTCAGTCATTATCACTACAATCAGCGGCAGTGCCGTAAACCATTCAATAACCTATGTACAGTTGTTGTTGTACAGTTAATGGGTGGATGCGATTTATTACAGAAAGCCTCTATATTTATTAATTGTGGTAAAGTAAGGCATTTTTCGCCATAGATTCGTCTGTGAAATTTTGTCTATTTATTATTTTACGTTCATTGAACACACAATCTATGTTTCGAGAACATAATCTAGATATAGGGAGTGCCCCTTTAGTGGTATTTTGTAACAACAGAAGTTTTGAATTTTCAATAATTTACGACTCCTTTTTCAACGACGACACGCGAGGTGTTTCGATTTACATGTCAATTGTTATTTACATATATTGGATTCTTCGTGTATTTGAAAATAAAACTATGTGTACAAAATATATTATAAAAATAATACAGATGTTACTCAGACCTAATCAGAACCTCATTTTACTGAAAGAGGCACATCCTAAAATCTCGCATCAATTAAAAAATAACTCAAATAACTTTTATTCGAATAAGTATTCCAGCAAACATCGGTAAAATAAGCATATTCATTCGTAAGGCAATACCGTTAAACCTACATTAATACTTAGTCAATAATGTCGGATGGAAAGCTATTTGATATAAAATGTCGCTGTATTGGATCACAGTTCGTAAACGAGACATATTTCGGTACTGTATATGTTCTTCTTGAAAACTTATTTGTTATTGTACATACATTTAGCCCATTCTTAACGTTTTGAGAAAAAGTTCTGCTGGTTGTGGACATTGCCTCTTTAATGAATGGATGGGCTCGTGTAAAATGCAGGTCATTGTACTGCTTCTATTGTAGTCATCTCGACCGCGAGAGACAAATACGTCAGTCCCAGCTGGAAAAGATGAATAACATCCACTTTGAATTCATTTGGATATACAATAAAGTTCCTGAAATAAGACCACCATTCGGACATTAAAGTGGTCTCACTATCGAAACGGTTTTTATCTAGACATTTGGCCATTTTGTTCCGCAATGATTGATCTTACTAGCGAGGGCGGTTTAATATCGGGTGGTCTTAAAAGCGGAACATTTCTGTAATTAGAAATAGATTTTAACTTTTCAGTGATGTCACTGTGTGGAGTTTAAATGCGTAGTTATCTAATCACGAAGGTCGAAGGCCTGAGTGATATTTACGAATCATCTAAACGACAAACAGTGATATGCTAACCGGTATATTACTAAAAGGTAAAGTCTATTTCCATTCTTACACGTTGATTTAAAAAAAAAAAGTTCGAATGCGTACTATTTACTGCGCTAACATAAGTTCGCTGTTTTGCACTCGCAGAAATGTTATAAAGACGCGGTAGGGAAATTCAACAGACAAAAATAGTTCTGGACTTCTAGAGTGATATACTTTATAAGGTATATCACGCTCGTTTCTTTGTCTATATAAGAGAAATTGTCAATAGTGTTAGAATAATGAGTTTGCTTTTAGAATATTGCTATAACTGTGTTCTATTTACTCTGTTTCTTATATTTTGCAATATCATTCAGAAAAGTACTGAGACATGTACTTTCGAATTAAAGCTATATTAAGTAATTTTGTACGAATAACGATCAATTTTTGCCATTAAGAGATATTTCATGGTAATATCAAACAACGAGTACTAGTTGCAATGTGATGAAAGACCTCTAGTGGTCTATCGATACAATTTGGCTTGACGACATATGCACATGGTATCTTTTTCCAGAATTAAGAGGTACAGTAAACCCCGTTTATAACGAACTCGATTTAAATGTGTTCCTTATATCCGGAGTTTGTTATATTCATAAAACATTCTCATACGATATAAAGAAAGAAAAAAAATTGGGCAGAGAAACTTTGTTCCTTATATCCGGAGTTTGTTATATCCATAAAACATTCTCATACGATATAAAGAAAGAAAAAAAAACTTGGGCAGAGAAACTTTGTTCCTGATATCCGGAGTTTCGCTATATCCGAATTCGTTATATACGGATTTTACTGTATACGGATTTTACTATATATATTTTAGTGCATTGAAGGAAGACCAAATTGTGCACTGCTGAAATGCAAATATTTGAAATTTCTTTGGTATTTTAGTACATGCTCTTCTTTTTGTTGAGGATGTAAGTATCAATTCTTTGGTGCAAACTTATCGAGTTTATTTCGATGTAAGATAGATCAATGCAGATGATTAAACATTTATTGGTAATATCAACTAGGAATATTTCAGATTAACACCAGATGTAATAAGCAAACATTAACGTTGTTTATACATAAATGGTTACTTTAGTTTCCACAAACCCTTCCACCAGAAGCCTATTTCGGTCTCCAATATATATTTCCTAGCTACGATTTAAATTGACATAGGAAATTAAACTATTTATTTACTCATGTTCTGCTACCACAATTAATGGAATGAAAAAAGAAGATTTGACATATAATATTAATGAAACTTATTAATTATTTTACAAGGAAAAGACAAATAATGTTATCAAATAGATCGTGTCCGTTCTTTAGCATCAATAACCACGTATTCATTTCAAATATAATATTCACATTTATGAAGTGGTGATTGTTAAAGAATCATACAGTGGAACATTGGTGTTTGTTCACTGAAATATGAGTTTGCTGTCACCTGTCGCCCACTCTTTTAATCGGAAGTAAAACAATTGGAATTCCTATAGCAAATACAATAGTCGTGTTTACAATAGATTTCCATTATTTTTATTAATGAAGCATAAAGAATAGAGTGAATCTATTGGATTTTGCACAGAAACACCTATAAATATAAAATGGCTATGAAATAATAATTGAATGTGTCAAAAATAACAGCGTAAGGAATCAATGGGAGCATCCAATTTTATTGGTGGTCATTGTTGTGGTATTTACTTTAACAAAATAGCGTATCAAAAAAGATAATGATTTGGTTAGGTCAAGAGAAACCAATTGGATATTTCGAGTAATTTTCAAAACTGATATAAGGAAGAACTTGTTACACTTTGTATTTTATAAAGCTCTCATAAAGATTTTTAATAATTAAATGTCGATGCGTTTGATGACGACAGCGATGAGAGGGCATAAAATCATGCTATTCGGAATTTCACTCGCGTTTTGGTGAAATATTTTTTGAAACGAGAAATTCGCAGATTCCGACTGATTTTATTAAGATTCCGATAACGTTTGTTTCAATAAATCTTAAAAATAATTGAGTCTGTAAATTGGTATGGATGGGTGTTCTTATGCCTTAAAATTAAGTAAATACCAGAGTATATTGTAGATCTGTGCTGGCGTTGAATAGTTATTGGAAATCGTCAGAAGATATCCGCAGTGTTATAAATTGCGATCTTGCACCATGGAAATTAAAGACGCGATCAGTTCCGATTTTTTCGCTCGTATAGGCTGAAAACTGCGAAACAAATTTAATTCCCTTTATTCGTGTCGGAACAAAAATTATTAAGATGTTAAAATTAAAAAGTAGTAACCACGTGTTTCCAATACAAATTACTTTGGACATAATGGCGTTAGACTTCAGTGATAAAGTAACATTGAAAAGTCATGATGACAGTGTTAACATAAAGCGAGAAGTTCATTACCGAGGAGGCTTACTGGTAGGATGTCTATTGCAGTCAGTGCAAGGAATATATTTCCAGTTGTTATTTATGGTATTATGCTGCGCTAGCAGGCATTTAGATTTAGAAATAAAAATATATGCAAAGGCTATATAAATCTGATCATTTTTTACTCTGCCGCAGTTTTTGTTGTTTTTTTTTCTCTCTATTTTTTTGCTTTCTTCCATCTTTTATTTATGTATTAATTCCTTGAATTTTGTAAGTCACTCACTACAATAAATCATATGTCAAAATATTTTTTATTGTATAATTATCATTTAACTTTTTTCATTTCAGAACACAAGGACCAGAACAGGAACTCATACATGTAAATGAAAACTATCATTATGGAACTTAACAAGCGGAACACAAAGGACTTCAAACTGGCTTGAAAAGATTAAAATCAACACTGCACACGACTGGTGTGTTCTTATGCATAAGACACATACATTGATTTGATATGAAACTTGCAAGTGATTGTTTTGATAATTTATAATTATTGTACGTATCGCAATTTATTAATTCAAGATGGGTACCACAGAACAGCTAGAATCAAAAATGTTAACAAGCAGTAGTCCGTCTCGAACAAGGTCTTTTTGTTGTTGTTGTTGCCGGCGTGAGTCACGTGATGTTTCAGGTCCAGAAGAACGTAACGGTATACGTCTGGCACTCTACTCAGATACTTTGCCATCGAACGAAAGTGACCACGCAATTCCTACTATCAAAACATTCCAGCAAGACCTTACTGGGGCTGAGAGTGCTAACCCACCTTTAGGGAGGAAGAAATGTACTAAGAAATGTGTTAAATGTTGTAAAAAGTTCACAACATTTCTTTTTTCTAATATAGGCCTGTGCTCAGCCGTAGTAGCATACTCCATATTAGGTGGCTTTATTTTTCAAAACTTAGAAGCACCAACGGAAGTTCTAAATAGGGATATTAAGAGGCAAGAAGTTATTACTCAAAGGAAATCATTCGCAGAAGAACTTTGGGATCTTGTAGACGACCCAGTTATATTCTATTATGAGAATTTCACAAACGTGGCAGAAGGGATTTTAATTAAATATCAAAAGGTTGTTCTTGCCGCTAAAAATGACGGATGGGACGGCAAAGATAGTGTGAGTGATAAAGCACCGAAGTGGTCGTTTGCTGGTTCCCTGCTATATTCCGTAACCGTTATAACAACAATAGGTAAAAATTGGTTATCAAATATTTGCTTTTTTGATGGTTGAATTTGCATTACTATTCATTATTGGTAGTCAAACCAGCGTATTTCAGTATAAAAATGACAAGTACGTTACTCAGTTCTATACGTCACATTTCTGTTGTAGATTGCACGAAACGCATAAATTGCACTTAAGACGTTACCAAATTCCAAAACAGTTAATGTAATTGTTTGCTAACCAGGTATAACTGCCTTGTTTCCCTAAATTGAACAGTTATTACTGCCTTGTTTCCCTAAAATGAACAGTTATTACTGCCTTGTTTGCCTGAATCTTTGATATTTGCAGAATATTCTTTCCGTTAACATTACTTATAGTAACTTTTATGTACTTTCAGTTTTAGGGTATGCATTGACTGTCTTTAAACTACCGTACTAATTGTCGTAATGAAGATAATAATAAGTCAAAGCGCTGAAGGCACTGAAAATGTTCAGTCTGAAACATAGATTATCGTAAGGATTGGTACTTAGGAGAGGAATGTTGACCACATGTTTTGCAATATGTCTAATAGTTTTCAGTGGAACATCTGACCACTTGATGTAACAGCATATTGAGCAATGTTACGGACGGTGAGATTCCTCCTTGGTCAAGTGGTTAGAGAAGCTGAAACTTCTCAATTATTGAGAGTCTTGGAATCGAGCCCCGCTACTGACCACGTCTCTTTATGTGAGAAAGTTTGCAAATTTTTAAGAAGATAATAGTTATAGTACCGGTCCTTACCAGGAATTATCGCACGATTACACTGTCCGCCTGTAAATAAACGTACATGTAACTTAAATGCATTTCCTTTGACGTAGATCTTTTTTCTAGACTAAGTATTAAATAAAGAACAAAGTCGGAGTATTTAATGCATAGTATACATTGTATTGGCTTACAACGTCATTTTTTCACTATTGTAAACATTAACTCAACACATTTCTTTAATATCGACATGAAAATTAATGATCAATTGCATTCATGGTATAATACATACATGTAATATACGCGAAACATTCCTATCTAGCCGGTTCACGATAAAACAGTCGTATGGTACATGTAACATATACCATAAAACACAACATAAAACAGAAACTGCTTACACATTGATGGCCGACCAGTATCGATCCAGACTGCTTGCATAGTCGCAAAGTCCATTGTGTTGGTTTTCCCATGACTCGGCTCAATATTTGTTATTTTATTACACTGAACCATGCAAAACACACGAATGGTAGGTATTTCAAAATGAATGAATCACAGTATATTATTGTATATAATTGTAAATAATCACAGTAATCAATCAATAATTTCATTCAACCTGTCTATTGAAACACTGTTGAAAAGGTGTTTTAAGACGAAACTAATTTGCTACGAGCTTACTAACAATATCTTCGGTGCATTTTAAAAGTCTATTTTGTATGTTCAACTATATTAACAAATGCACACCACGGTGCTTCCCTGAATATGGCAGTTAAAGGGTATATTTAACAATCATCGCTAATAGCGACATCAACTTAATTTTGCTACTTACTATTTTTCATTAAATAACCGATGAAATGGCGTTTATAAATGCAATGTAGGTAAAATATTGCCAGTATAAATGGTATATGAGGTGTGTCACTTTCAGCGCGTTTTGATCGGCTGCTTATTAAAGTAGTGCATGTCTAAACTGCGTGGTAAGAAACAGACCACTTAAGTGCCATAATGCTGTATCTGTCGAACGTATTAGAATTTACTTACAACCTATACACATTAACTTAGAAAAATTGACTAAATTCTTTTTTATGATAAATTTTCGCATATTTTTCTTATCTTTGAAAGAATATAAATCTTTGCAATCATACCAACACCAAAACTGTTGATTACTTATGTTACTTTCTATAGATATGAGATGTGATCAATCTGAAGGATTATTTAGAACTGACGGGTAGTTCGGTTTTAAAAGTAGAAACTGCTCTTCTCAGAAACCGGGTACAATAAATGTTAGGATTAGAAAATCCTCACATTTAAAAATGCAGTTTAAACATAAGAATACTCCTATACTCCCGAATGTTGCTGGCTCGAGCCTAATTGGGGTCACAACCGTACCTTCTCATATGACGCCAGTACTGGTTTTACCAGGAGAGTGACTCGATTAGCTTCAAGCTTTCTCCACAATAGAGCTAAACTAAATTAGTATAAACTATAAACTAATACTTGTACTCGTAACGAATTTCAAACCGTGTCTAAGCTATGAGTTTCCTTCGTTTTCAAAAAAAGTAAATGTTGTATGGAACATTTATGTAATTTTAGGAAACCTGACATGAACCTCGAGATTATTAAGTTCCGTTTCATAGAAAAGTCTCCCACGCCGCAATAATCGTTTTTGTGGCTATTAAGGCAGTCCAATTTCCTTGATGTTTGTGTTGTGAAACATAATTGCAGACATTCGCATGGTTTATTGAATGTAGTGTCTCGATATAACTTTTCCGATTTGGTCAATGAACCTATCAATGCAAACGATGGAATAAGCAAAAACATCCAAAAAGCATACTTTTGCGTAAAAAATGAAACAAAGTATATAAACGTTTATTTCCTCAATGAAATGTGCAAGAGATTTGTTATATAAAAGTAAATAAATACAGCGAGAAAAGCTCACCGAGCAAAACATAAACAACATCAAGATAGCAGTCTCAGCTTTATTGAAAATATTCTCGAGAGGTTGACAAAAATTCGAATGTAGCCAGTTTTAACGTCTTGCATGATTACGTATTCTTCAGACAAACTTTAATGATCCTTTACAACTTTCCAGATGATAGAGTATGATCAATTCCTTGTTGATTCACTGAATACGGAAAAGTCTTTTGAAAGTAATTGAATAGGTACAAAAACATTGCAGCGCAGTTGAGATATAATTACTTCTACAGAATTTTAGACTAATTATGGTATGTTTGGAAGGATTCTAGTAGCAATGCAATAAAATAACCATAGAAATGAGATACATTAGTCAGTTCTTCCAGAGCCGTGTGTCGGATGAATACAATAAATACAACTACGAAGCACAAAAAAACACTCGAATGAAAGCTAACCCAACCTTATTCACACATATTAATTTTCATTTTTACTATATGCTTTTGGTTAATTACCTCCCCTAATAAAACTGAGCTCAAACTATATTTTAGCATTTATTGGAGATAATCTTCAAAAGTGTTCGAAAAAGTAGGTTGAATGTGATGCCATTGATTGACTATCATCGTGTTTATAAGATGAAACTATCTTATGAAATATCAAAACCAACGTTATTAATGAGAAGTAGAAAGCTTATTTAGACAAACACGGATTCGTCATTACAGAATTTGTTGAAGGAATGGGAATCATGCAAAGAGTAAAATGTTTTCTGCACAATTATCAAAATATATTATTTCATATCACATCCATAAAATCTCCAGAATTGAACGCAGTATTTATTCTAGACATTTGATAACTGTTTTAAAATGATGTCTAACAGGAAGATAGATATCTAACCGAATATCCTACACATTTTGATTTGACTTCTTCCTTGGTCAGTCTGCAAATATTTGCCAAACTGTCCTGTTGCTTTGTGGTGTTTTTTTTCATAATGATTATAGTAGTAGTAAGTTTTCTTTTCATTTCAGGTTATGGACATATTGCTCCAAAAACATTCTATGGACAACTTGTGACAATGTTCTACGCCCTGTTCGGAATACCTTTGACATTACTTTGCCTAGCAAACATGGGGTCGTTTCTCGGAAACTGTTTTCGGCTTCTTTATAAGCATACGTGTCGTTTATTTACATGGATGTGTTGTCCACCGGAAGACAGCTTTACAAAAAGCAAAAGTATGTCGTTGTCAAACTCTAAAAACAAGATGACACAAGAAACTGATCCGTTACAAAACAAAATGGACGACTCAAGCGGGAATACTTTACAGGTCGTTACAGTCAGCTCAGGCAAACAGAAAAAATCTGGAAAACGTAGTGGTTCAAGGAGCAGGAGCACCAGCCCCTCCAGAAGTGATATTAATATAGTTATTGAAGATTTCGATAAAGCAAAGACGAAAGAATCAATCAAAACAGAAAAAATCCGAGTGCCAATATTTGTTTCTTTGATGATTATCGCCCTTTATGTTTTGGGTGGTGCGCTAATGTTCTCGCTGTGGGAAGACTGGAACTATCTCGAGGGATCATACTTTTGTTTTATTACATTAAGTACCATAGGGTTTGGGGACTATGTCCCGGGATCAATCAGCGGAGCGGATTCCACGGATAACAAAGAACGACTGATTATTTGCTGTGTTTACCTTATGTTTGGTTTGTCTATACTGGCTATGTGTTTCAACCTTATGCAAGAAGACGTTAGAGCAAAGTTTCTATGGCTGGCAGTGAAAATTGGTTTAATCGATAGACGATAAAAAGGGAAAAAAGGAAAGATTTATATAAACAATTGTTTTAAAATGGTCATGTTCGGTGAGGTGGCATCTGTATTTAAAGTATATCTCTATCATCTCCTTATACAGACAGTGTATGGTATTCACGCTGATTTCAATGAAATGCGCATTGGTTGTTTTACCTTGTTTTAACTAGCATCACATGTAGAGATTTCATTGTTAAAGAACGGATTGGCTATACACTTGGATATTACGATAAAAAAATATGTAAATTCATTTGTTTTTAAACATTGTTATTGTGAACAGCAAAACACGGCCTTTCAGCTACCTTGACGCACTGTTTAATCTAGCAATCAAATTGTAGATACCGCTATATATTGTATAACCTGGAAACGGTTTCATTTATGTAATATACATGTATATATAAACACAATTCCATTAACAGATTTAAATAAAATTTCCTGATAATCTTTGTGTTTCAACATATCTGAAAGACTTTACACTTTTTCGTTTTATAACTAAGTAAGCAAAATCACCGCACATATATTCGGAAGTACTTTATTTAGTTGTAATTTGGTGAAATGGGAGAACAAGTCTTACTTATTACCCTTTTGATATAATGTACTTCATAGAAAGTATGTTTAAATTTGATATCGTTGCTGTATCATATAAAGATTTTTTCTTGGTAGTGGCATCTATTTCTTATTATAGACAAGCACTTGTCACAGGTGCTTTTTAGAAGTTTCAATCATAGTATGCCAGTTGTATATTATTTCGTACATTTCCTTCAACATGTTTCTCAAACATTCAGCAAACTTCGATTCTTCATTTTTGATTGAAAACCTAAAGTTATCTATGTGCGTTAAGTAACTTTGAAAAGAGTTACAGCGTACAGACAAGGAAAAGTCACCCGTTGGACATCCTTGACAGCAAAAGGCCCATCATATATGCCTAAACAAAACAACGAAAAGGGGAAGATAGAAGTTCATGGATATAACACCTTTAACTAATGAAAAAAAAAACAATATTAGAACAACAAAGAGACTAAAAACCGGAATCGGCAATAGAACCGTTTTCGAGCGGTCTGTTGTCCAGCAATAGTCGCGGTTACATCTAGAAATCAACATTATCCCGCTTCTCTCTTGATAAAGCAAAGTCGCCGATTCAAAATAACTCCTCAGATGTGAAGACTACTTTTAATCTTTAGAACATTTATATAAAACGTTCTTTTCACAGAACTATTATTTATTTATTTAGATCCTATGTGAAAATTAAGGATGTACATTTTACAGTCCCCGTAACACCTAGGATGTACATTTTACAGTCCCAGTAACACCTAGGATGTACATTTTACAGTCCCAGTAACACCTAGGATGTATATTTTACAGTCCCAGTAACACCTAGGATGTACATTTTACAGTCCCAGTAACACCTAGGATGTACATTTTACAGTCCCAGTAACACCTAGGATGTACATTTTACAGTCCCAGTAACACCTAGGATGTACATTTTACAGTCCCAGTAACACCTAGGATGTACATTTTACAGTCCCAGTAACACCTAGGATGTACATTTTACAGTCCCAGTAACACCTAGGATGTTAAATTACTTGTAGCTCTTATATCACAATATGTCCGAAAAACATTACTAGCATTATGTACATAATATAAATATAATGTGCAGTGTTTTATTCAATGACATTGTATAAAAAAAAAATTCTGTAAAGAAGCGACTAAAATATGAAAAAAATACGTGTACATTGTTTTAGACTAATCATAGAACACATGTCTATCAATATTGCTATATCCGTAATCTTTCTATTCTACAAGAATATGAGTATCTAAAGTGCAAATGTGTCTTTAAAATTTTGAGAGGAATAAGTTAATAGTAATTAAGTGTAAAGAATGAAGCATCAAGAAAATGAGAAGTTGAATATGTCGCAACGAATACCAATACATTACAATTTGCAAAATTAAATATTAGAAGACCAATTAGCATACTTGTCCGTAAAATGCATGTGTATGTTATATTTACTCTTGGAGGATTCATATATATTACGAATTTGCATCGAATTTCATATACAATTTATTCTTTTGGGAGTAGTTAGAAGATCTCGTATCCTACGGAATATAAGACTTAATTTCGCAGAAAAAGCTCATACTTCAGTAATGTGTCTTGTGATTATATGCCGATATTTGTATCTTAAAGCGAGACAAATAACGAACAATAACAGAAGCGGGTATATTAACGATATCATTATCAAGACTTGGCAGTCGTACGGATAATGTCACATAACAATTTATTGGACCCAAAATTTAAAATGGCGTATTCTAGAAGATGTCGTTTTCCTATTTGCCGGTGTTTTAACAGGACTTAAAACTTTGTTAAGGGGAGACAGCGTTATAGTTCATTTATGCAGTTGTGGCTTGTTGGCTGTCTCCAAGTCTTCCATATGTACGGGTCAACAGCCGGATAATTGTAGTGGCGTCATAAGAGGACGTAAACGAACACGGAGTTGTCCCCCGCTAATAACAGCGCATTTTATTTTAACGATTTTGTTATGCTATTTATGCAAGACGTTGGCGACGGTTCTTACCGTGATAACACTGCAAAACCCTCGGGATATGTTGGTGCCCTCGCCTAACGGCTCGGCACCACCATCGTGGATCGCAGATTTATAACACGAAAAAACGTGCGTTAACCCTACACAAACAAGACGTTGGCGTACGAAAATTTCACAGAACCAGTCTACAAAAAGTGCACATGTGCAGGGCTTAGACATAAGTTTGGAAAGAGATATAATTTAATGAAAAAAATGTTGAAAACTCAAACGTAAGCAAGGACTTAAATTAAACTGAAAATAACACTTGAATTAAAAAAGAGAATTTACCTTGATTCTGCTACATAGACATATACATTCACAAAAATTTGATGTAATTCCATATGTATTTTATGACTTTCATTTTGCTTTACTTTACAACCTGCAGGTTTAACGTCACGTTATTACGTTATATACTCATATATAGAGTATTGAATTTACTGTTATAATAATGATAAAACTGTACTCTATTTCTTCTAAAATATTGTTGACGTATTCCAGGCTGATATATTCTTCTCGAAAAGCGTTTTCTTTACTTTTTGCAATACCGTTGGAAAAATACTGCACAAAAAATATATATATATATATATATTCTTTCGAAGCAACGTTAGCAGTGTTTGTTCGTACAAATAATGGCCAATTTCGCCGGTAAGAATTTTCTCTTAATAATATTATTTATTACTAGTTGTAATTTTACACCCAACGTGCTCATAGGACTTTATTCTATACTCATTTGTTATAACTGGCTTGTCAAATCTCAAGACTTTCATTCTAGACTTTCATCACAGAACTCTCGCATTAATTGTAGATCTAGGTGTATGAATCATGTCAGACAGTCTATTTTAATCCGGGTAGGATCGTGACATGGCTCTGAGAACTGAAATACGTATTGAAACATGAATGGTTTATAAACATGCTTCACATTATTTATTTAAAAAGTTGTCGTAGTTCCGTTCTATAATTGAATACGCAAAAATTGACATAGTACCCTATCGCAAAAATGATAAACATTAAACATTTTACTTATTTGCTTATCGTTTTAAATTATACATGCACTTGTTTTAAGAATTATACTTAACATTTCTGTTTATTGTTGTTACTTCTAGTTCAAGGGTCGTCATAGTGTTGGTAAAACTTGTGACACAACACATTTGCTTCATACATGATAACAGTTGTATTCACATTTCATTTGTTGTATGTTTATTGTGTATTTTATGTTATATGTTTTTGTAAAGCAATAGAATATGCTTATATCTAAATTTAAATGAAACTATCCAGAAACTTCAAACTTCTGTTCGCTGTCAGTCAAAATGCACGAGACTGTGACTTGTAATATAGCCTGTGATCAAGTTTATAAAAGTGTCATTTATGTCACTTTTAATGTATTTACGTTAAGTTCTGATGCAGTGTACTTAAATGGAAGACTTTACTGAAAATTTGTATTCTTCACTTTTATAGAAAAGTATAAATGGCTTGCTCTATAGAAGAACATACATACGTTATAATATATAGTGTATGATTACATACTTGTTTGAACTGTTCATGCAAATTTAGGATACATTTTATTTCTTTTCTTATTTTATCATGTGATCGAATGGGTTGTTTTTATGTAGTGAATTACTTTGAAATTTGAATAGGCCTTGGAATTCACCTTAACACAATTATTGTGATTTCTTTGATATTCTCTTGATAATTCCCATCAAAATAGGGCATCGCTGATATTGTGTGAATTTGGTTATGTATGAATTTGTTATGTTTAAGGATTGTATTATTTATAACATCAAGCCTAACATGAATAAACTATTAAACACTCATACATTTGTGGATTTTGTCATTGATAAAACTGCAACAAATCGAATATTATATTGTTTCCATTAACAAAAGCATAGGATAGGACTCAGAACTTTAAGACGAAACAGCATGAAATCGAAGTGCAATGGCTGCTGTTCTCGTGTCAAAGTTTTGTATACTAGTTCATTTATTGTCAATCGTTCTTACAAACTAGATTAATCGCTCTCGAGATTCACTCGAGATGGACTCGACCTCGTACAGCAAAACTTGAAGACGAAATTTATTTTAAGTAGTAAGTAGATATTTTCTAATAAATGTATTATGCAAACGTCCGTAGCTACTTTGATTTTAAACAAGAACGTGCTAATAAAAAAGTTATTAAAAAGATGCCGAGCCAAGGTTCCAATTTTTCTATCGTTCTTGAAAATTGTACGTCTTTCTGTGAGAGAAATTGGTAATTGCGTGCGTTGTACTTGTTTTTATGGTCGTTAGATGTGTGATTCAACATCTACGGCCATTCTTACCAGAACGAAGAAGTTTTATCCCCCATATTCTTACTTTTAGGACAGCAATATGTAGCTAGAAACAGCTTTAAGACAATTCCTTACATAATGAAAGGTATGTTTCTTGAGTAGACGGTGCATGCGTAATGAATACAGATATATCTCTGTTGTTTACATGCAGTTCTAGATGCACGCGTAATGAATACAGATATTTCTCTGTTGTTTACATGCCGTTCTAGATGCATGCGTAATGAATACAGATATTTCTCTTTTGTTTACATGCCGCGTAATAAATACAGATATTTCGCTGTTGTTTACATGCCGTTCTAGATGCATGCGTAATGAATACAGATATTTTTCTGTTGTTTACATGCCGTTCTAGATGCATGCGTAATGAATACAGATATTTCTCTGTTGTTTACATGCCGTTCTAGATGCATGCGTAATGAATACAGATATTTCTCTGTTGTTTACATGCCGTTCTAGCTATATTTTTGAGACGGTGCTGCCAGGTTTCAATGAAAGATCTTTACTCAAGTTTCTTCTAAAAGTCTTGAGAATACATGTCGTAAAAGTAGCTATATTGATCACGTAACTTTTTATTCGGGTTAAATTCGTCATAAATGTTGAATTATACATCTTCCTAATTGTAAAAAGCCAGATGCAACACACACACTGTCAAACACCTCGCGCGGTAGGACATACTATTTTCATTATCCCTTTAAAACTGTTAATGTGTCGTCCAAAATAAAAACTCGTTGCATTTGTCCGAATGCAATGAACTGGTCGAATACACACTACGTTTATGATGTGAAAATTCACTTACATCTTCAAAAATAATTTCTAACTTCAATTTTTGACACGAATGCCTCCACCGTTACACATCGACTACGTGTTCTCTCGCTTAATCTTAAGATTAACACTTACTTGGGGCATTTGTGTTTTCGGATTTTAGGTCAATGATTGAAAATCACATGACTCGCCTTTCCAAAAAATCAACCTTTGCCTATGAGGAAATTTCAAGCTATATGTCAATGTCTTCAGCAAGATGTCCTTCCGTGCTTTCACCTGGAAGTATGGGCACACAAGCTCTTCCTCGACCGGTAAAAAAGCTAAAAAAATTTTTTTAAAAATTTTTTGGATTTTTTAAAAAATTATAAAAAAAAAAAAAAAAAAAAAAAAAAAAAAAAAAAAAAAAAGATTCCCTTTTGCATCCGATCCTTACATAGACCTACTATTCTGATCATTCCGAGGGCATTTAATCATGCTTAAACACATCAAAGGACACTGGGGTAGTCCCACGTGTATTGATGCTTAACACCGGACATGTAAAAGAACCAAGGGGTCTATTCGTAAAAGAGCTAGGGTCTGGTATCCGGATTCTCTTGTATCTACATCTCTTCACCTGCGCCTGTCAGGGGTCTTGGTAAGTTCATCCAGGGAGAAGTCCAAGGGTCGGCCGAGACTTATAAACAATCAAGAAAAACAGGACACTGAAATGTTCTGACCCTGCCGAGGTTTCATAGATTGGTGTGGCAAAGTTTTGCTAATTGTTGTCTCATTGTGTGTAAAGGTTTCTAAAACATTTTGTTTTCAATCAGGGTTAGGATGAGTCTGAAACAAAGAGTGGTTTGAAGATTGAAGTGTGAGTTATGTTCTTTTATAGTTAGCCAGTATAAGTATTCCATTGCCAATATGTTCTTGTCTTTCAAGCCTCAGAATTTACTACAATGAAATAAAATAGGACATTGGTGACTCTAACTTTATTACAATCACTGATTGCTTCTTCCAGATGAATAACGACCTAGATTGTATAGAAAGTTCTAAATTGCAGTATGTAATAAAAAAGTTAATTACTAATTTAACGTAACAATTGGGCAACTTTGCTTACATTTACTGTTCTCGCCAGTGTCTCATAGCGGCGATTTCTCATCCTAATTGTTCAAGTATTCAAGTATGAAATTATTATTCGAATTTTTAAACACATGTTTGAAAACAAATTACTGGATTGTCATGAAGTAGTCGTGAAAATAAGGTTTGCGAATACTTATAGCTAAAAATCAGAGACTGCTTGTGAATCATACAACATTCTATTGTACTCCAGCAGTCATCAAGCACTCTTACAATGAGAAAAGAACTCCGCAGGCACAAACAAGCACTGCACAAAACCAACACATTGGTAACAGTTTCGCTGAGAGCAGCAAGTAAGCACCCCACAGCCATAAAAAGCAAACAACGCCGCAGTACACAAACCAAGGAATGCCGAAACCTTGAAATGGTTGGTATACACGTTGTCGCAGAAACTATTTTTAAGCATTTATGAGTGAACGTTACTTGGTATTCACTAACAGACATCAGTCATGGCCAGCACAGGTCCATTTTTCAAAAACTAGAAATGTTTATTTAACTCTCTCTCTCTCTCTCTCTCTCTCTCTCTCTCTCTCTCTCTTGTTGGGGATTCCATCTGATGTGAATCTCTAAAATAATTAATATAACTTATGACAACTTTAATTAAAACATGACACTAAGCTTTCTTGATAATTCTTAGCATTGATATAATATACTGCATGTACTGTTTTCAGCGTAACCATATCAAAGTTTTGGCATGTAAACCTTGACGTCTACAGTTTATCACTTACAAGAAGGTATTAAAATGCCATAAGAAAGATTAATTACGACAGATCATAAGAAACGTCAAATCCAAGACGCTTCATGCTGAAGCTTACGGCTTTAAATGACAATTAGCAAAGTTTCCTGTACCAGATGCATGCCACCCACTTACACCTCACACACATTCTTATAAGATCAGAGTAACACTATACTTTTTCTGTAATTATCTGTTTAAATTGTTTGTAGAGAAGCTGGAGGTATTAAGTGTGCTAACGTCACAAATGATACAAGAATGAATGTACATTGTATAACGAAAACGGACGTGTCTTTTGAATACAGAGACGCAGTCACATGAAGTTTGGACCCCTATCCCCATCCGAACCGCCCCTTTAAATATGCTTTTACGTATGGTTCATGTGCAGAATATCAAAGAAACTATGTGCAATCAAGTTCCGAGGGTCCGGGGTGTTTTTTAATGACTTGATTGAACATTGTTTTCTTGTGATTTTATGTTGTGATAGTAGATTTGCAGGGACAGATTAGGGCGGGGTGGTGTTTGACGTAGGACGTTGTTCGTTTGATTCCTTCATCACTTTACACTTGGTTTCAGATGCCATTTACAAATTGTGAGTGGATATGCGGTATGGGTAAGTTTGGGTATTCACTGAAATGTATATACATTTGTACATTATTCTATTTTTCAGTGACAGCCTATAAAAAAGGTTCAATGTTTATTTTAAGTTACTTTTGTGAGAAACGAAACTTATTTTATTGCAACTACATGGGTCATTATGGAAATTATTAGTTAGTTTTTTTGTTGCGAAGCCTCTAAGGTGATCTACACTGAGTAGTAAAACAATGTAGACTATCTTAAAATTGCATGCAGTAGTTACGCTTAACAACATAACTTTTTAATTCTTAAAATGATGGCACTTTCTGATAATTTGTTGACTGTCGATATAAGTTTCACTGGCACTTGTATTAGCAATATTCATACGTGTCACCCAACGAGGACGCTCTAGTCAACAATGTGGCCTGTTTTTATGGGTATTTGTGTAATGTATGCCAGTTGAAAATATACATGTAAAACACTTAAAATGTCTAAAAACTGCTATAAAAGAGTAAGGCCTTAGTTGCCTGCCAAAGTATCCGTGCCCCAAATCGCCGTAGTTATTTTCCAAGCCATAGCGAAATGTTTATAGGATTGTTAAAAACCTCTGTAATTACAGCATATATAGTGGTGTTGTGTGTGATTTTATTACGATCACTGATTGCTTTTGCCGGACGAATGATGATCGAGATTACATAAAAAGCCTGAGGTGACAATATGAAATAAAAGCGATTAATGGCTTATTAGAATTGGGAATTGTCCTGATTTTCCATTTTAACAACGCTGCCGATGTCAACGCTATATTTTTCTATTCTGTCTTTAGAAACTTGGCAATCGGGGCATAATATTTCAAGGGGGGGGGGCATGGTGTAACCGTTACTAAAAGTTGCGACTTAAGGAATGAACATATGGTATTTATCTTATCTTACGTGGCAAATAGCAGTGTGGTACATGGTTTCTTGTCAAACGACACGCCTTTGATTCACTCAAAGCGATCAAAACTAGCTAGTCTTGGTTGTGGATGGAACGCTGTACCTACTAAACACTAAATTCACTAAGCCCTTTTCAGGTAAGACAGAATGGCCGTCATCTATGTACATGTACTTAAAGCGGCAAACCCTAAATCTGGGATCAATCTATATAACCTTAACACAATCTGGGATCAATCTATAATTATAACCTTAACACAATCTGGGATCAATCTATAATTATAACCTTGACACAATCTGGGATCATTCTAGCTAATTAAAAGCCTTGACACCAAAACTGGGATCAAGTCTATCAATTATAACTTCAAGCCAATATCGGAATCAGCCTAAAGTAATTTCGTATAACCTCCATACCACTCAAAGTTTGGGTCGATATTTGGGATCAATCTTATAACCGTTATAAACCTTAACTCAATCTGGGATCATTCTTATAACTTATTTATTTAACATTTTACTGGCATTAATCTATTAATAATTATCCTTAACACAATCTGGGATACAATCTATAATTATAACCTGTACCACAATCTGGGATCAATCTATAATTATAACCTTGACACAATCTGGGATCAATCTATAATTATAACCTTGACACAATCTGGGATCAATCTATAATTATAACCTTAACACAATCTGGGATCATGATCTATAATTATGACTTTGACACAATCTGGGATCAATCTATAATTATAACCTTAACACAATCTGGGACGTCAATCTATAATTATAACCTTAACACAATAACTGGGATCACATCAATAATTATAACCTTAACACAATCTTGGTTCAATCTATAATTATAACTTTAACACATTCTTAGATCAATCTATAATTATAACCTTAACACAATCTGGGATCATTATATATAACCTTAACACAATCTGGAGATCAATAAATAATTATAACCTTAACACAATCCTGGGATCAATCTATATAACCTTAACACAATCTGGGACCAATCTAAACAAACTTAACACAATCTTGGATCAATCTATAATTATAACCTTAGACACAATCTGGGATCAATCTATAACTCGTATAACCTTACCACAATCTGGGATTCTCAATCTATAATTATAACCTTAACACAATCTTGGATCAATCTATAATTATAACCTTAACACAATCTTGGATCAATCTATAATTATAACCTTAACACAATCTGGGATCAATCTATATAACCTTAACACAATCTGGGATCAATCCAACATAACCTTAACACAATCTGGGATCAATCTATAATTATAACCTTAACACAATCTGGGATCAATCTATAATTACTATAACATTACCACAATCTGGGATCAATCTATAATTATAACCTTGACACAATCTGGGATCAATCTATAATTATAACCTTGACACAACTTCTGGGATCAATCTATAATTATAACCTTAACACAATCTGGGATCAATCTATAATTATAACCTTGACACAATCTGGGATCAATCTATAATTATAACCTTAACACAATCTGGGATCAATCTATACGATTATTAACCTTAACATTTTCGAATCTAGGGGTTCAAATCTATAATTATAACCTTAACACAATCTTGGCCATCAATCTATAATTATAACCTTAACACAATCTTTGATCAATCTATAATTATAACCTTAACACAATCTGGGATCAATCTATATAACCTTAACACAATCTGGGATCAATCTATAATTATAACCTTAACACAATCTGGGATCAATCTATATAACCTTAACACAATCTGGGATCAATCTATATAACCTTAACACAATCTGAAATCAATCTATAATTATAACCTTAACACAATCTGGGATCAATCTATAATTATAACCTTACCACAATCTGGGATCAATCTATAATTATAACCTTAACACAATCTTGAGATCAGAATCTATAATTATAGCCTTAACACCTTTTGGGATCAATCTATATTTATAACCTTACCACAATTTGGGATCAATCTATAATTATAACCTAAAAAAAAAACACAATCTTGGACTTTCAATCTATAATTAGTAACCTTAACACAATCTTGGATCAAAGTCTATAAATTATAAACCTTAACACAATCTGGGATCAATCTATATTTCCTTAACACAATCTGGGATCAGATCTATATAACCTTAACACAATCTGGGATCAATCTATAATTATAACCTTAACACAATCTGGGATCAATCTATATAACCTTAACACAATCTGGGATCAATCTATATAACCTTAACACAATTTATATTCAGCTAATTGAAAGGATTGCCACCAAAACTGAAAGTTTCAGCTAAAACTTCCAGCCAATATCGGTTAAAATTAGCCTAAAGTAATTTCGTAAAACCTCCATACACACTCGTTTCATCAAGTTTGGGTGGATAGCGATTTGTTATAATACGCAGCTGTATTGCAACACCGTGCGTAAACGTTAACGTGTCATTTCTCGATTTATGTTCTTGAAAAACTTATTTATTTATCATTTTACATGCATTTAGCTCATTAATAACGTTTTTCTCGTTGACGGATGCCCCTGTGGAATACGTTTTGTATCAGGTTAAATGTGTAGATTTTCATGAAATAAGTTAATTTGATATTTTCAGAAAAACACTTTATGGCTCAAAATATACAAGCAACTTGGCCCAAAGCCGGGTGTACATAAATCTTTCGGATCCGTAAATATCTACAACGTTTCTGTGTTTTCGTGGAAACAAATACATCATTTAAATGTAATGTGTGTTTTAGTGTCTACCAATATACTATAGTATGCTAACGTGTTTTCAAAAGATGCATGATGTATCATTTCGATCGTTTTTAGCAAGCTGGTGATTTATTTTTAAAACTGCGCGCGTTTCCTGTGACGTCATGGTTAAATAACTTGAAAAATAACATTGTCACATTAACAAATAAACATGTCAAGTATAGAGTCTGTTCGATATGTAAGGTTTCAGTCAATATACGTTTTGTGTAAAACAGTCTATTATACATGTACTCAGAAAACGTCATTATATGTAACATTAACTGTAAAGAGAGAATAAAGAAAGAACAAATATTGCACTGGTTGCAGTTCTCTATATTTACTTTTTTAAAGTAGTACAAAACAAACAAACATATCTGCTAGTTTGTTTACGCTTCTATTGAATACTGCAGCAGACGATAGATTCTGCACTAATCCAATAACTCGTCAGAATGCACCTTAGTGCAGCGGATGTTCTTCAAGTAAAAATATACCGATAGCAAATTGGTTGGAAAGTCAATATGATTGGTGAAGCTGAAATTTATTTTCTATTAACTTCTTTCATACTCACGTGGCAAATAAACAAGATAATGTTTAATATTCACAAACACAGACTGGGTAAACGGCGTGGTTTTCTTGTTAATGAAGATGTACTTTTATCTTTGTGACGTCTGCAGCATTTTTAGATGATTCGTACTGACTTAGTTAATTGCGTCTTTTGGTAAATACGTGTATCGCTAAGCAAACGATTTTAACGAAGTTATATGGCCCGTCAAGGCGTGTTCTGACAATGACTTCGTTGCATGCATTGTGGTAGCATGTATAAAGGGGTGCCGCCAATACAGTGAAACGGCCTATTGTCGGGAATATACGGTACGTAAGCTAAAATATAGTTTGCCAAGTTCAACAAACGGTATATATCTTGTTCACCATGATTGGGAAAGATGGAAACCGATTTATTGATAGAAATATTTTTCAGAACCTAGGGACATGTTCCAAAAGCATTTCAAAGATGGATAATAAGATTTTGGCCATGTAACAGATTTGTTTGAAACTTTAACAGCTGATCATTTACACTCATTTATATTCACTTAGCGCTAAAAGTAATTCAAGCAAGATTTGCACTGGAGGTATTTTTAAAATTTGATTTCCCTATCCTGGTTGCCCAACCAAGATAGAGTTATTTTATCATTAGTACAAATTTAATGCACATACTTTGCCAAAGGAAAGATATAAATATTTGTAAAATATTTGCATTTACAGTTATATATTTAAATGGAATATGCAAGATTGAAAAATTATTATTACCTCCCTTTACCCATCTTGGTACCTATCTTGGTTGATTGGAAATAAATGAGTTCAGAAGCTACACGTAGTTTTAAAACTTGCATTTTGGTTCAGAATGTTAAAATATTTGTAAATCTATCCAATGTTAATGTAAAAGTAGAAATTATATTGAAATAAAAAGAAATACTCAACTTTTTAAGTACTTCATATTAAAGGGGAGTAATAACAAAATTCAAAGTTTATAAAATGTAAATTTCTAATAGGGATCTAACTCTATGTAACAGATATTTTTGTTCCTTATATAAATCTGTAACAGAATATGCAAAAAGTAAAAATTGTCATCAAATGTTGCTTTAATGTGATTGACCAACGCGTTTTAAATGAAATCGTACGACTTTCCTTAAAATGAACAATAAGATGGCGCCTAATTTCTATTAAATTGGAATAGATAAGCAAAGCTGTTTACTCCTAAACAAGTCATGAATACAGCGAAATAGAAATTTTCTAGCTATTTAAACAAACTTTACTCTGGTATATGGTCAAAGGACATTAGACGCAAACAAGGTTATTGTTCTAAAATAGTTTCAGTGGCAGCAAAAGACAACAGCTACATGTATATACCATTTTGAACTTGATTCATTCAGTTTGTAGCTGCTCAGCTTCGTCGAATATTCTGCACACCAGATGCGGCAGTCCCGAGGGCTCTACAACTACTCTTCAATATCCAAAAATATGATAAAATCAGTACTGATATTAATTTGTCCTCCCTGCACAGGCTTTTAATCAACACTGGCAATTATTTGTGTATGTTCTGGGGAAGCTCATGCAATTGGATCTAAAGATTGTTTAATGGCAATTATCTATTCTTGATCGTACGTACAAATATTCATTATAATACTTGCAGGCATATTTAATGTCTGCCTCGTTTAGTTGCAACGTACACCAGATTTCTTCATCGCATTTCCTTTCGTCTAAATGTTTGTCTCGGTTCTTGTGTGGGCCGATGATAAAAGGTGGATTTTTTTTATTATTTTACATTGTATACAAACATGAAGATATGTAATATACAACATTTATTATATGGAAATGTTACTTCTGCCAAACGACCAATTATCAAAGTTTACACAAATATCGAAACTTTCCTTTGTAATGAACACTGCTCTATTAAAACCAGTTCAGATATATCACTTGAGCATTTTATGTCAGAACAATGTCATAATAGCTTAAATTATTCGCATTTTATTGAGAAGATTTTGTTCTTTAATAGCAATGCTGAGAAAATTAATGTCATTGTTTATAATGTAACGCTATATACGAAATGCCTGCTTTAATTAACTGCTTCTTGTATATAGCTTTCCTGTTAACACAAATGCTTAATCAAACGAGAGGTTAATAATAGTATACATCTTGCCTAAAGATCCATTTGAGACATATCTGATATGACAGTAGTCTAAGGATGGGTTGTTCAGTGTGTGATGATTGCAGTTTTTTGATACTCTTTATTTCCAAAGTAATTACATATCAAGAAACTTACTGTCAAAGATTGTATATGAAAATACCACCCCAAAGTTCAATTGAGCTTACTTTAGCAATTAATTTGAATCAAACCAAAGATATGTGTACCTTTCACCTGATAATTTCTACAGAAATAGTTGATGTCTGTTAACAAAGCATAACGTTCAATGAAGGGAAGCAACTCTTTATGTTCTAAATATCTTGTAAAGAGGTAGCTATGAAAGTGTCACTTCATTATAAAGTCGAAAGGCGTATACAATAGCTCAATAAAGTCATTGAAAATACCGTGACCATAGGCTTGGTTTGAATTTATCGGATCGGGGATTTTAGATTTGCCTGAATGAGCTTGACCTGAATAAGCTTGCAAAATAAAACATGGAAAATTAATCATGACCGGGTATCACTGAGGACCAGACAGAACAACTCCCCCAACATGAAAATTGTTTATTGAGCTTCTACAAATATAGCCAAACCTGTAGCGACACATGTCCAGTATTGTAAAATACATGTCTGCCGCGGGTTAGGCCCAACAACATTTTCACGACCATTACTCCTCATATGACACGAGTATTGTTATAATATTGATACGCTTCCTTCACAACTAAACAAAGTTAGCAAATGAAAGTAATAGTTGACGCGTCTATATGGAATGCTCAAGGAGCGGTCATTTTTGTCTGTTTCTAAAAAGATGTCTTTGAAGTTGAACTCTTACTTAAAACGTTTTGCTTTTATGAAATAATATCAACAATTGCGTAAAGCAACGACTTATCCCGTATATACAATATAATATCAGCTTATAATATTATTATATGAACAAATGGTTTAGGTTTTTGCCCAAAGGTACAGCCTTGACCTTGGACTTCAGCTTGCAATACAGCCAATGTGTGAGTTACTCGAAAATTGCTTCATTTATGTAGATGTCACGGAAAATACATATAATAATGCTATATAGTCCTATGTAAAGTATGTCAATTAGGTTCATGTGATCCGTCCAGCGTGGTGTGTTGAATGTAGTGAGTTTGACACCTCTTACTTTCAGTCTCTGCGCTGACAGCTTTGGCTGCGTAAAACTATGTAAAATCTGTCAGCGCATTGCTTCTCTATGAGCATGCCGTATGCAGTACCTTTTCGTGGCGACACGCGAAAACTGAGCACCTCGCGGCCTCAAACTAGTCCGTCCATGCACGAACGGACAGATATGGTTACCTTCGGGGACAAAAACCCTATAAAAGTCAAACATGTTACGTAAAAATCGCTCAAATTTAGTGTGTTTTCTCAAGATCAGATTTGTTTTCATTAAAGTGAGTAATGACAAAGCTACGGTAAATTGTAGACGTTGAAGACTGCAAAGAATAGCGAGCTTTGTGCTGGTTCTTTTCCTTTCACGAATCTGAAGGTTTTTTTTGACAAAATGTAAACGCAGTATAATGTTCGTAAATTGTATTCAGCTTTTAGGAGTTAATGATGCTTTTAAGTAAAGACCGGTTAGTGAAAGAAATGAAAGTAAAACATTTTGTCTAAGCGCATTCAAGTTTGCAGTAACCGGCAGAATCAGCGAAATACGATTTGGTATAGTACTGTTTAACCTTCGTATAATCTCATGCTCAGCACCAAAATATGCTCAAGTAATATGAAGTCAATCCAAGTGATATTTATTTACATAGTCGTGTTTAATATAAAGATTCGTACGGTCAAGAAGAGACCTTCTGATTATTGTTGTGAAACCCGACTTTGTAAAATAATATAACTTTGACTTACTTCATATTACTTGAACATGATCTTGTGCTGAGCAGGAGATTGTGTCCAGGAAACTTTTATAAGCACGGGGCTTGGTTTTTAAGAGACACTCCCAAAAACTTGTGTCAATATAAATTACTTCAAAAGCATTAATTCATTTTCGGTGAAGATATGTTGTAGTACCGTGAACCATTCAATAATCTAGGCAAAGCTGTTGTTGTGATTAATTAGTGGACAGCGAATTATTACAGTAAGTCTCTATGTTGATTATTTGTATTAAAATAAGGCAATTTTCTATATATGTTGTTCTTTAAAAATGTATCTATATATCATTTTACGTTTATTGAACACATGATATGTTTTGAGAATATAATCGACTAGACGTAGGAAGTTTCGCTTTAATTTTTGAATAGATAGTGATTTATTGTAAACGGTCGCTATATTAGTATTTCATGCAGAAACGAGGCATTTCTCGATATAGGCTCTTCTTAAAACAAGTTGGCTACCTATAAAGCATCCAATGGGTTATGCCGCATTGGTAACATGCATGAAAATAACAAGAAAGCCCTATCACATCACCTGAGAACAAAAACGTGTTTGGCATTCAATCCATTTTTTTAACTTGAATGCAGATTCTTTTCTATTTCATGAGAGAATGCTGAGAGAATAATTCATTCTTATGAAGAAATGAAGATTAAAACTGAATGTACTGTAGCAGGACCTTTAGCCAAGCGCCTAGGGGGATAGAAGCTTTGATGATTGACTAGGTGCATAAAAGAAACTCGCCACTATATTAGGTGATGTTTTCAGGGGCATAACCCAAAAATGCATTTATTTGTTATTTTACGTGCATTTATGCTATTTTTAACCTTTTGTGAACTAATCTGCTAGTTGTTGAGTGTGCGTCTTCAGATCCTCGAAATACAACATGCAAAAAGGAAATCACAACAGAACGAATTCAGAATTGTCTTTTATTTTTCAGATATATTTTGGATATACATGTATTTCATACACTTTATTTTACGATATGTTCCTTGTTTGTTTTAGCATCCAATCCGACTATAGTCATCACAATCTTCCATCTGAAACCATAAAACATCAAGATAATTAAACGAGAAAAAACTATATCCTTTGGCTTACGTTTTCAATCTCTGACACTTAAATTTTAGTGTACGATTCTATACAAAAAAGAGAGTTGTTTCATTCAATCCCAGCTCACCGTATCTAAAAAAAATGAAACTTGTATTATAAAGACAAGGTTCCAAACTCATCCATTTGTAAATTCAAGCATATTTACACAGATATGATGGAAATTTCTATACTCTTAAACACACGCATATTGAATATATCTAACATATTTCAATCTACTTTAATCTACCGTCTATTTCTCGGTTCTCTTTTCATAATTAAACATTTATGTTGTTATGTATTCTGAAATTTGCCATTACGCTGATCACAAGTGTAGGTTTTAAAATCTTACCTAATTATTTTCCATTATAATTTGCCCCTCGTACATACAGCAACATATTTCTTCAGCTTTACAAAACAGTTCACTGCAGACTTGCGCATCTTGACCCGGGGGAATAAAGTGGTTTTGTACATTCTGTCATCCCCGAATAGCAATCACATTTAGACGCACCTAATAACAGAAAAAATAATCTCAATTGCATTGAATCCAAGATGCAATTGACCTGCGAATATACTATGTCCGACATATGGAGGTTTTTACGAAACCATTTGATGACACTGCATACTTTGTTTAGGTAACAACTTGAGCATAACTATCATGTTGCGTCATTACAAAACAGACTACTAGCAAAGACATTACAAAGGGATTAAACATGGTAAAATTACAAAGGGATTAAACTTTGCGAAAATCCGAAAGGATTCGACTTTTGACTCGGATACGCCTTCTGAAAAAGACAAGAGCGAGTTTTTTTTCAAAATCAAGCTGAAATAATTTTGTAATAGATGCACGAAATGTGTGCTGGGCACTTCGTACGCTAGGGATATGTCATCTCCAAACCGCTCTGATACCGCGACAGACTACTGAGTGGTAGCTGACCCTGCATTGTTGCCGCATGTCGTGTTACCTTACTAGCCTACATAAGGCATCAATCAAACATACATCATGCGTACCACAGATGATATCGTAAATGCATGACCCAAGAACTGTGGTGATTTTTATTACTTTTATGTATTATATACCAATGCGGTACAAAATAAACCTTTAGCTAGACATTTCTGGAAAGTTGCTTACTAAGGTAAATTAAGTGACAGTCCTATTTCAATGGCAAGTACATTATTTTATGCATGACACTAAATAATGAAGATTGCCAGGTTAAACTCTTACAGAAAGTGTTTAACACGAACAGTAAGTGTATTATGTTGAAATCTCAGTGACCTTCGACAAAATTCTCACCCAGGTCATTTTAAATTCTTCATAATGCATAGAAACATATTGTACATGTACTGTGATTTCATTAGAATTTATACATACCAACTGTGGTCATTTAATATTAAAATAACTTTTTTTGTATTTTTATAGCTGTATTTGAATTTTGCTGTCGTTCCTTTAGTTTCAGGTTAGTACTCTCTATATGCTATGGTTGGATAAATGGAAACGTATTTCGTGGCAGTGCTGGAAGTCTGTGCAAGTAAACAGACATAGACTTTGCCTACAACGTATTATGAACTACAAATGTTCTCGAAAATAATCAAAAAATATTTGTTTAGTCGGCCAGATTGTGAGACAATGAATGTTTGATGTTCCCCTTATAATGATGCAACATCCATCATAAACTTATACCGACTAGATCTGTACGACATAATCTCTTTGAGCGAGTAGTAGTGTTGTAAGTCGTCTGAAATACTTTGTAAATGGGTGTGCTGATGATGATGGTGATGATAATAATGATTATGATGATGATAAACTACCATGACGCCCTCGACCTGTTAACAAGACAAAACTACGATAACTCTTCAAGTAACAGCGGCACACTGTACTCATAGCTGTAATCATGAAGATAGTGGAGCAAACGTTAATAACTAATCATACTAGAGCGCATCAGACTCTGCGTGAAGGCAAATGCACGAACAATTTTTTTTTAAATGCGCTTGATTTCGAATTTGGAAATATGGACATGACAAAACATTCAAGTGATATTTAAGAAAGTACAAAGTTGCAAATATAGAATACGAGTAGGTACATACCAGCCATCTCTACATTGCACAAACACATGACGAAGAACACTCCAAGAAGTACGAAAACGACTTTGCTGTCCATTCTAAGACTTGTTAAAATGTTGCTATAAATTATATGTCTTTCTCCTACTGCCGTGTAGCAATGAAATGATCAGCGAGTCAATCTTCTACGTCACAAGTCACGTGCAGACGCTTCATATCTGTAATGAAGCTCGTCTGTTCTTGAAGACAGAAAACAATTCCTTTGCTTGAGTGATCTCGGCTACATTGAAGACTCTGTTTTGTCTTCCAAACGAAACAATATGACCGTTAGATATTTTAGGGTAATTTTCCTTATACGTTTTGTATATGTGTATAGACATGCAGTTTGCTATACCACTGTTCCTCAGAAAGACCAGTCAAACACAGAAACTGCTAACTTTTCTCACTTGAACAGTTAGGATAGCAGTGTTCGAACCAATGACCCTATACTGGGACATGTGATGCTTTTGACCTTAACCAACGACCATCGTTGCCCAGTCCTGTTCACAGAGGGTATGTTTTATGGTTGGCATACATATCAGATTTTGAAGTGTTAACAGAAAGTGCGGGAAAGTAGTGAAATATGACCGCTCCAAGATCTGAGTATTTTGCAATAATTATGTTGCATCCGACTGCTGTTAACAACTAAGATGGTGATTTTCTTTCGCAATATAACACTTTAATGAAAAAACATTGGCTTATTTTATAATACAATCTAAAACGAGAAATCCATATAATAGAGGTAAAATGTCGCAATCTTAATCCTACCTAACATTCCTGGGACCGTTGCCCTTAACACAGATTGTTTTTTCCAACGTATAGAATTATTTTCGATTTTAGAAAAGAAAAACTTGGCCCCTACCCTATCTAGAATTTTTGGGACCGTTGCCCTCGACATATTTTTTGGCCTCATAGGTAAAACGCGATCACCAGTCAGGCTGTCCTATTGGAGCAGTTAAGTCTGGAGAAATATCTTTCCTCAATTATTTTCCATATTTTCTCTTTATCTTGTAGTATGATCGATGTTTAATTTTGAATCTATCGCTGTTGTTTCTAAACTGTAATTTACTTTGCAACATGTTGTTTTAACAGATGTAAAACATTTGTCATCAGAAATTCACAAAGAGAATGTATTTACTTCAACAATTTCTAACTTTATGAATATATACATGTACACATGTATATCGAAACAGACATGCAGTTTACCTAACTGTTACTTATTGAAGGGACTAGTTCTACGCTCCAGTTCTTCGTAAGAAAACGCCAACTGTCTGACTTAGTCAAATCGGTGTTAGGACTCGAACAATTTAATCTCAGTTAGCTAGTTGGTTTTAGCTATTTCAAGTCATCGGAGGCGAGTTAGTGATAGTTGTCTCTTATTTTTAAGTTTCTGTATGTATGGATCACTGGCACCAGAGTACTAGACTGTCCTGTAATTTTAACAAAATATACCCAAAAACATACCTAAATAACACCTTATCATGGAAAAAAAAATAATGTGAATAACAGTGTATACGGGGGTTTGTCAGAAAATGACTTTTTACCATTATTTGTGGGGGGTTTTTTATGATAAGGTGTTATTTAGGTATATTTTTGGGGTTTTACAGGGCAGTCTAGTACTCAGGTGCCAGTGGTATGGATGTATTTATTTCAGTACCAAGTACCAAGGATAACACAAGAAAGAGCAAGCTCTTATTTCCATTGTGGTCCTTTATTTTAGAGACAGAAGCAGATACAAGGGAATCCGGGTACCAGACCCTAGCTCTTTTACGAATAGACCCCTTGGTTCTTTTCTACGTGTCCGGCGTATAGCACCGATACACGCGAGACTACCTCTGGGTTTCTAACCAGTTCATCTCAGATAGGTGGGAAACACTGAAAAGCGTTTCTGAAATATCCAGTGTCCCAGCCGAGATTCGAACCGGGAACCTCCGGATTGGTAGTCCAGAGCGTTAACCACTCGGCCACCACACCACCTACACGCGTTGCAACAATTTAGTCTGTCTTCTGTGCTATTTTTTGATGCATGTCACGAGTTAGAAAACTTCCAAGATATAAGAAGACAAATTATAATGTCGTATCATCACTACATACATTCAGTTTCCGCTGGTATATATTGATCCAAACTGTTACTCATCAATAACTTAATTTACTATATAGATCTTTAGTAACATATGTACAATTTTCAAACAAGTATACAATGTGCAACAATAGTCTTACTTGCAAAAGGAATGCATAGAAATATCTGACTACTTGTGCATAAAAAGAGTCATGAGATAGGTAATCCCTGCCCTGCCCTCCCCTCCCCTCCACTCCATCTAAACACCTTTAAAAAAGCGAGATATCAGTCAGTTATTGTAGTATAATATACTGATATGACATCATTTGTTGATAATATAGATGATATCAATTGCAAGAAACAGCCAGGCATATCTTTTAGAAAATGAATTATGTGCTTTTAGGAATACTTTAGTAAAAGTTTAAATACTGTACGTATACGTTATAGAGAACAGGTACTGGCTTACATGAATTGCACACTTGACATACTACATAGAGGCCTATTAAGATTCTTACAAACAAGTACAAAATATAATCATTATTATCAAGCGATATGCAAGAAAAAAAATAATCATGTGTTTGAGGTTTGGATCAGAATATTCGTCCTTCGGTTATCTGCCCATGGGCGGTAACTCGGTAAGCCTCGTTACCGCCCAATGGGCAAGTACCCTCAAGGCGGATAGTCCAATCCGAAAATTAAACACATGGCAGATATTATTATCCTCGATATAATAAATGTACATGTAATGCAATGAAAATACTAAATAGTTACTTACTAAGCTAGGCAGTTGCAAACCACTGTAAGAAATCTTGTGTATCGTGTGAGAATTTATGCACTTCATGTCAGGCTACACTTTGAATACACTGCTGATTGGAAACTATTTGTGCAAGATAGCATACTCTGGAATTTGTAAAACACAATATAATGTAC
Source organism: Saxidomus purpurata (assembly GCA_022818135.1). Lineage (NCBI taxonomy): Eukaryota > Metazoa > Mollusca > Bivalvia > Venerida > Veneridae > Saxidomus > Saxidomus purpurata. The sequence goes on from JAFMSR010000007.1 coordinate 4,146,120, forward strand.
ATGTACCTACATCCCCGGCCAAACTTTTCCATAGTTTACTTTCATGTGAAGAGTCGGCTAAGCCTTTAGCTACCCTTTTACAATTCCTTGTAAAACATGTAAAGGCGTTTCCTTGGATGCAGTGAACTTATTCATATATAACGTACATAGAATACGCCATTGGTAACATCGGTATCAGAAAGAAAGAAAGAATTGAATATAATCAGTCTTTCGACTGTTTCTTATCGTGAAACGAGAAATTATGCGCTCTTGCCATGATTTGTCTCCATATCGCGCTGAACCTTACCAGTTTTTTTTCGCCACTGAACCTTAGCAAAAAAATATAATTAAAATTTAATGAAATTCCGACGTTCATTTAGCGCCAGACTGATAGTTTTGGGCGTATATTTAACACAGAAACCTATCGTTTATAATCAAAGTATATATAATCGAGATTATTTCAAGAAAAGGACCATTTTAGCAAAGTGACCTGAACCTTACCCTACGATTTAAGTTACATTTTCTCTCGACTCGAGTCGGATGACCAACATTTCAATAAAACTACACAAGTAATTGCATATCTACAAAGGCGGTGTGGTTCCAAAAAGTGTGTAGCAGGTTGATAGCCAGGTGCCATTCTCAAGAAAATTTTGAAGAATAAAATATTTTGGAAAAACTCACCTTTAAGTGTCGTGCCGCCATCTTGTATGTTTAGGTACGGTTCAATCCGTTTACCCCCCTGATACAACAAAGATCTTTTAGTAAACCATGAAGACTGAAAACTTTTTACTTTTCACTTGTAGTTTTTTACCAATGTTGCGCAATGGAAAATTAAATGTCTTAGGTTGGTTTGGTACTGGAGGTATATCCATTATGAAGCAATAACATACACAGAAGGTTTCAGATTTAACATGGACGGAAAATGCATGTATGTACCATTTGTAAAACAAGTAGGGTTCTTAACGAGATTTGTCATATTAAAAGTGTCAATCAAATTTTCCACAGGTTTCCTTTTGTCATTTTTAAGCATGTTATAATTTAAATCACCGTAAACAATAACATGGTCAAAGTCTATATACATTTTATCAAGCACATTTGACATTTCCTCATCAAAAAGTTTACCTGGTGTAGACTGTGGTCTGTAAGTGCACAGGATGCCCCACTTCCGTTTGTGTAATTCAATTACAGTTAAATGTATTACTCAGACTAAGCAAATTCCTTACACCTGACAATAAAATATTAATATATAAGACCTTTAACAGATCTAATTTCAACTTTTGTCCCCTTGTCTGGCAGTTCTGTTCAAAAACAAATACTGAAAAATTAGAGAAGTTACAACATAGAGCCCTAAGAATCACTTTCAATGACTTTACTTCAAACTATAAAACCCTACTAGATAAAAGCAAATATGCCAACTTTACACTTAAGCAGAATACGAGCAATAGCTATTGAATCTTTTAAAAGCATATATAAACTATCACCCCCATGCCTACATGACCTTGTTACACTTAAACATTCATCATATTCTTTCAGGTACCATAAAACTGCTGTAGTGCCATCAATAAGATCAGAAGCATACGGTAGGAAAAGCTTTAGTTTCGAGGCCGCCCAGGTCTGGAACAGTCTCCCAAACTATATTCGTAGCGTAGAGAACTGCAAAGAGTTTGTGCGACTGATCAGGGCCTGGTGCGGTCTAACCTGCAAATGTTCTATGTGTAGTTAATTGCTTTTTCTGTATTATACCCATCGTTTCGCATGACAGCATTATTATTGTGTTTGCATGATTCCCTATTTTGTTGCTTTTGCCTATTTGTCAGTCAATTTGCTTTGTTAGAATGTTCTCTGCTGTAGCATGAACCCACTGTCAGTCAGTTCACCACATACCTGGTATGAGGTGATAGGAGTCTTAGCTCTTTTTTTAATTTTGTCGGCTTTTGCTCTACGTTAAATTTCACTTTTTATCTCTGTTTTTTATAGCAGTTTTTAAACAGTTCACCTTGTACTTTTGGCATTTTCTCCAAAATCTGTACAGTTTTTGGTCTGTAAGACTGACAGTGAGCTCTTGTCTTTTAAAAAAAAATTATGTTGTAAATTTGCATGTGTGTTTTATAGTTACTTCCAATTAAGTATGTCTGTAAATGTAATATTTTATATGCATACAGGTCTCTTGTTGATTTTATGATTCATTTCTTAACTATCGGTGACATTTAGTGTGCAATATTTAAACCTTATATCATAAATTTAACAAACTATGTAGCTAATGTTCTTTGTTTAACTTAAACCGACTATATATAAAGTTTCTTGTATCTTGTATCTTGTAATTTTGGTACCGGATAATCCATACGACCAACTCCCCCAGAAGAGTTTAGTTATAGTGCAAGATACAGAACTCATCCCGTTTCAGAGACACCCCCTTATACGCATTATGTCCGTCCGTGATTCTCCCGTACCACGGTCCTATGAAATAGGTTACCCTCACATATTGCTATCCTGCCTGATTTTAATCATTGGCCCAATCATACAGCAGTTGTTGTTTTTAAGCAATGTAGAATCTACTCTTTTACTCTTTTTAACAATTCAAACAATTTTGATTCTCTTACTGCAAGAACTGTTTTTTTTTCTGATTTTAATTTACAACCGCATAATACTTGTAAGAGGCGCGAGACAGTATAACAAGATAGATAACAAGATCGATAAACCGTAATTGAATAGGGGAAGTAACTGCCGTCCCTTTGTATAGCATAGTCTAACGCATTGATCTCCCTTTGAATGCCATATCGCATTAGATCTAATCAATTCTTTTTTTCTTTTTTTTTGTTATATCGTAGTGGTTTCCGTAAGGTGCAGCGAATTAAGTTCCCTGGCGCTGTTGAATGATATGCACATGCAATTGATACGGATAATGAACAGTATTATACCATTAATCAAAAACCACTGAATACAATTTCTGTAATTGTTTTATATATTATTAACTTTCTCCCTACAGGCATCTGGCTCCATAGCTCAGTGGTTAGAGCGCCTGTCTAGTAAACAGGAGGTCGTGGGTTCGATCCCCACTGGAGCCTTTTTTTCTCTCTGTATTTTTTCAGATCCATTTTTCTGATTTCACTATATTAAGAGGAGCATATATTTTTGGTTGCACAAGATCTTTATAACCGATTCAATTTCACACACAAGTTATATCCAGTAATGAGCTGTTTTTGCCGTTTTCAGTCCATCTTTATTTAGGTCTAAGTATTGTTTCGATGTAAAGTCAACCGACGTGATATTTTGGGTATCGTACACTAAACATAAATAAAGAATTTTTCTTTCGTTAATTAGGGAATCACATTCTCAGCACGAAATTGTGCTCAAGAAGTATGGAGTATTATTTTTTTACAAAGTTGGGTTCCATAACAATCATCAGAGGGTCTGCTCTTGAGCTTGCGTATCTTTATATTCATATGGAACATTTTGTTCTCTACTCGCTAGCAATGATAAGGCTGGTCAGAAAATCGATAAACAGGTAGTAGCGGCCGGACAGTTCGCTTGCGGTCGTAAATTTTCCGAAACAGACCGGAAAACCGCTGATTGTTTCGGCAGCTCAATCAATAAAAATCGATATTTGCTTGCGTAATATTGCCCGAGGATTTAAGATGTACTGTGTATTACGCTAAAATAGAAATCTTTTAATCTTATTGCATTCATCCCAGCTATCTTTTTTGTACTATTACTTGTATGTTTAAAAAGCACTGTTGTAAAATAGAGATTACAGAGAAATGAAGCAACACTGATTTGAATAATAGAGCTAGTTTGAGGGGAAATGCTTTTTTCATGAAGATACCCTCGAATTTCATTAACTTTTTGTTAAATCTATGCAATGCACAGAGCTATTCGTGTAATAATTGTTAACAGGATCATGCGGACAAACTACAGGAGTAATAAGCTATTAATCTTTATATTGTTGAATTAATTTTTATTAAATTGAATCACTTTATATCAAAGCATCCGCATTTAATGTAATTAAGTGAAGCTTCACAACATAAATCATACACGACATCACCAACTTATACCGCAATGACAGTCCCTTTCACAGTTTTCTTTTTTCTTCGCACGTGCTTAAAAGCCATAAGTGGTTGTATATCTTGAAAGCAATTAGTTCTCTAAACTTAAAAGCTAACAAAAACTACCTTTAAAAACAGATGGTCCGCGCAATTTTTAGTATATGAAAGCGATTGGTAGCTTGATTCTAATATTGAATTGTGAAACAATGAAATAACGAAGTTTTCATTAGGCATATACAAAATCGATGTCATCGATTTCATATTCTGTTACTGTGAAAAAACAAACACACGATAGACACAATGCATGAACGTGTGCGTCTCTTTGAAAATTGGTTATTTACATAACTTACAAGGTAGATGTTACTATCGTGTAATTAATTACGGTACTGTTTCCCGTGTGCTTGACGCCAACGTTACACGTGCGTAAATTCTACAAGATAGAAATAAATGTGCTACAGCAGAAGCTTGAACGACACCTTAAGTGTCGAGGATTTTTTGAAATTATACTATGAAATCAGAACGTTTCTTCGAAAAAAATATTTTAAAGTGCGAGTTATTTAAAGGTAACTTTTTGTTAATAAAAGGAATAATCAAGTAAGGTCTTTTTTTCGTTGTCCCTTTCCACAGTAGCTAATTGTTCTCTAAAAGCAAACAGAAAACATTTATTAAACTATCTAAAATATATTTCATTGTTTCTGAGATGGGTGTACAATAAAAAGATATATATAATACACACATATAGGGTAATAAATTACCAAGACTAACAAAGACTTTTATTGCACCCTAAAATCCATATCCGTTGTAGTGTTTTATTGCCCCGGGGTATTTGTAAAACGCAAGTGGTAATTCTTATGACAGATTTTAAGTTTCTTTTAAAATATGTAAGTTTACCGTAATAACATCTTATTTGCTCTTAATTTCTTTTTTCAATTTCTGATATTTGATCAAAATACTAAAAGTACATAATTCACAAACATTATTTTTCGACATTACATGTACCTGATTTCGATTTCTGACCGGTCTTAACTTTTTTCATTTGTGAACCACCTTTTAAGTTACAAAATGTTTATAGGGGACCAAAGTAGAAGTAAACGACTGTCAAAATACGCACAAATAGCAAAGCAAAAAAACAACATCACCACTTTATGACGGGTGACTCTATCCGGACGAACGGATTCTGAAAACAAATTCTTTTCATATAAAATAAGCGTCACAATTTGAAAGTGCCATACGTACTTGTGTATATGTGTGTTTGTGTGACATTACAACAGTCCCGTGAAAATGTGTAAAACTTACAATGTATACACAAAATCTTTTTTTCACAGGTGTTACATTTACCTATTTACGTTAAGTTGAAACAAGTGTGAAATTTAGTCACTTTGCTACAATACGATATAACTTTAACCAAATGCAGTCCTTTTTAATTTACTCATTTAATTTACACATGAATAAAGCATACCGAGACTCGTTCAAAGATTGGTACAATCATTATTCACTTTTTTCCTTTTCTCATATAAGTTATGCCATCCTTTACGTTTTAAAGCAACAATACAATACAAAATCATCACAATTTTGATACGATAGTAATCGACAACTTCCGTGAAAATTACGGACGCGCCCGATCTGTATTACGATTACATTTTTAACTGACTGTACTTATAAAAAATATTAAAAAGGTAAGCGAAATCCTTCAAATATTTTATTTATTTTTACACCAATTTATAGTTGATATAATTCCCTTGCCGGTATCACTGAAGCAAAAACATCTTATAATTGATGTTCTATGTATGGGTCAAAGTATTGAGACAAATGACCAAAAAAGCTGACTAAAAGTCTTGCAATCCTTACCATTTCATATGGAAAATGCGGTGGTACTTTTTTAATTAAAAAGGTAAGTGAAATACCAAATTAATCTTTTTAAAATTTACATCATTATAAAAAGGAAAAATAATATTAATTCGTCTGACCGAAGCAAAAACGATTAATTACACGGTTTTTGATTTAATAGGATTAAACCGAAATCTCCCTTCTTTGTTTAATGTGTAAAAGCCGCGTCTAATCGATTATCGGGAAAACATGAAAGTTCCATATGAAAGTCCCAGGATTATTTTGAATTAACTGATCGAGAAAAATACATTTACAGATAGGATAATGATAGAAACATGTTCAGTTCACTCTAAAACAATGTTGACAGTTGGCCTTCTTTTGTATTCAAACAGTTTTGTCACGAAAAAAGGGCTGGACTTTAAAACCGACTTTGTAAATTAAATTTCTTGCCTTGACTTCATATTACTTGAGCATGAGTTCGTGTTGAGCATGAGACTGCGCTCAAGAAACGTTTATAAGCACGCGGCTGCTGAACACGAAGTGTAACAAGGCAATGTATCCTCCTTTATTACTTCAAACAACAGTTTCTCCTAACCCACTGAGTCAATTACAACCAAAATGTCACATGACAGTTCCTTTAATAGCTCTTAACAAAAAGCGTTCAAAGAATTTTATTCCACGTATTGCTATATAACAACCAATGTAGTAAAAAAACTTTTAAAACCCTTGTATCTATGAGATTTATTCATCGGATGAGCGATATCCCCGGGTATTCGACTACTTCGAACGCAGATGGGTACTACTGACGACAGATGTATATACATGCATGTCATGACAGGCACGCTAGAATAACCCCGATATTTTTATTAGGTCTTTTGCTTGTTATAGGTAGTAATATGTTTAAACTAAGCATGTGTGAAGTTTTATGATAAATTGACGCCATTTAATTAAAGAATTTCCCTAAAATGTTGAAACTACAGTAATGTTGCCTAATATGACATTTATTTGCTTACGATAACAATATATATCAATGGCCTTAGACACGTATGTATAAGGTATCAATACAAACAGCCCTAGACTTTGGAATTAGTGGTATCGTTTTGATATAAGCAAATTTATAGAGGTGGGTGAAGATAAACGGATACGTCTGACGACCGAAAGAGATAGGTACGAACGCAGATTATTATGAAATGAGGATACGTATAACGGCAGATGTGTAACAAGTAGTAAGCCTAAGTAGGTGTTTTCCAATCAGAATAAAATTGGTTTTAAACTAATTACATTCAGTATGGCAGTTGTTTAGTCAATGTAGAAGGATCTAGCATGTATATACTGATACTAGTTATGTATCCCACCTCCGTGAGAGACATATTTATTAGTGATACATGTCTGTCACTGTTTTTATCATTCAGTATGTCCACACAGCTCCTCTGATACCACGTGGCGGATTTACACAAAACCTCACATAAGCGTAGTTGTGCATTTTATCGGCATGTTCCGGTTCAATGATTTTCAGTGGAATAACCGCCCTTGATACATATAAGTTTATGATGTTATGTCTAATTCTCCTTTAACATCCGGCAGATTTCCGCTTAACCTAAGATAATTGAGCAGTGCCAAGATCGCCGGCACGTCCAGTTCAGTGAATTTCAGGGGATTTACATTGTATGGTCATTGATTCTTCAAATTTAATGATGTTTTTGCTACTTTTCCTGTATCATTGGCCAGATTTCCACCAAACCTATTAGAACACAATTGTCGTCGGCATGTTCCGACTCATTGATTTCCATGGACGTGTCATATTTCATAATGTCCATACAAATTCTCCTTAACGCTGGAGTTGAACTTTAGCAAAAGTCACATGAGTGATTATTGTCATGCGTAGTTGTACATTTCGTCAGTATGTTACAGTTCAATAAATTTTGCGGAACTATGTCTTTTTATGTCTCATATTCTAATATGCGTGTGCTACTAATCCTATATCACTGGTCAGAAAACTACAGGTGCGAAGCCTGAACTTGTGTATATCATCGGATTGTTACAGTTTAGTGGTATGTATTTTCGATTCTACTGAATGATGCTGAATAATAAGAGACATGTTTTTTTTTCGTGAAAGATAATCTCTAGTTTAGAGAATTAATTGATTAATGGGGTATCTAAGTCTCCTACAACGAAGTCTTTAAAATATCGATGTCAAGTTTCACATAACTAGTCAATGACCAAGAGACAATGTCAAGTACAAATAATCCACGGAAACAAACATGTTCATTTAACGCTGATGTAAAATATTACATACATTTGTAATAACATTTTTAGCCCGACGGAGGGTTGTTGTACTCGCCCTAGCTTTTGCGTTGATCAAAGACGTGTTATTAAAGACTTTAATAACTTCAAAACCGACAAACGTATCCACTTAACACTTTTCATACTTGTTTCTCATGGTAATACGTACAGATGCAACAAGTCACATATATTTTTGCGGAGTAATGCCTCTATTTGTACATGTATTATGATTTTGTAACAAAAAGTTAAAAGTCCGGTACTTCATTGATAAAAGATCATGAATTTTACAAAATACGTAATGATACTGAAGTTTTCTATTTAGCCTTGACTTGTAATTTACTTTTATTACATAGGTTTTCCGTTGAAGGAAAAAACTAAAGTTATCAACAGTATTCCCGTCATGAAACATCTTTTACATACCTGCAGTTTGTATGGCGTTTTACGTATCCACCGTCTGCGTTCATACGTACCCTATAATATTTTCATCTGTCGTCATAAGTACCCTCAAAGAAAAGTGATAAAAAAGAGAAGATATTAGTTATTTTCCACCTTACATGTCAGGACGTTCATGTATATACATCTGCCGTCAGTAGTACCCATCTACGTTCAAAGTAGTCGAATACCCAGGGTGCTCTTGTCTATGATATCTTTGCTATAGTACTACTGCATGAACATGCAGGGTACCCGACATCTTAAGCGCAATCAAAACTTGGTATTATATGGCTTTGATTGAAAATATTGAAACATGCTATATATGCATTTTCATTGTCAAGTATTGAGATTTAGTGATTTGATGAAAGTGAAACCAGTGACATTGACCTTGCAGTAGTGACGTAATGGCTGCCAAGTACGAAAGCATGTCTGTCTAGAATTAGCCGGGAGTGCGAGGGTCATTTTGACAGGGGCCTCAGGAGATTTGAAATATTGAAATAACGGATTGGATGCCTTATATTATTGAGCTTGTTTTCTTGATTTACAGTGTTTGGAGACTCGGAAACAGCGTAGCAGTTGGTTCCATCAGAGGCAGAAAATTTTCAGTGGTTGTGTAAACATTAGCAAAATGTGTTATTTTGTTGTCAGATTTGGCGATATTGGAAAACACAGAATGCTGAGCTGGTGGATAAAGGTTTTGGTTTTGGACTGAAATTACTGGTATTTTTTTAGTCTCACATGATCATACTGAAATACAGGTGTGTGATTACAGTGTTTGGGTTTGCGGAGACGAGTGTTGTGTGAAAAGCCAAGAAAAATGCAGACTGCCTCCTTTAACAGTCCAAATAATTGGTTACGTGTGAATATTTGCTGGTTTCGCATGCACGAGTCTTTAATTCTTCGTAGACGAGACAATAAACACTTTTAAAATTGTTAATTTTTATTATTAAATAGCAATTAAATAGCCAAAATAATAAAACTTAGTGACGGATTTTAGGGTGCACCTATGATCGGAAAACCCTTACGCTTGACCTATACTTAGCTGTTTGTATCGCTGTGTGATTCTTTTTTCTGATATACAATCAAATACCAAATACAGAATCTAACATGAATAAAGAACAAATACCACATAATATAAGAAAAAGGACCTTGTACATAAGGACCACCTCTATTTACCCATTAAATAGGCAGAATTCGCAAAGCTCGCAAAAGTAAAGTCGTTTGGAAATTAGGGGATGACACCCAAAAACTCTTCTTTTAGACAATAATTAAGAGTTTTGGAGCAAAAGAGTGAAAAATAAAAAAATGAAAACCCGACTTTATTTCATGGCAAGAGACCCGAACATTCATACTTTGTTTTGGAGCCTTAGTATAAATCCAAGATACGACATTTACTATTTACGAATATCATATTTCAGCTGATAATTTTTTTTATAAATCAGCAATGTTTTGCGAATAATGTGTGCAATATTTGTCTATAATGGAAAATGACGGTAAATACACATGAGAACGTGCGAATCACGCCTCGGTTATTTGTTGAACCGTACCTAGGACAGCGCAAGTCGTTTGCACTTCAGCTGAATATAGCTGTTTACAAGGCTCTATCAATGATTGATTCCTTTCTTTTGACATAAATATTGGGGCATAGACATACATGTGAGGATTGAGGTATAATCAAATTATATAAACGTTTTTGCTCGAAATTACACTTTCGCTTTACATACACTGTTATTTTTATACTATAAAACTATCAATTCTAAAACAAATGTATTTTAATGTATCTTTATGGAAAACGGAAGAAAATGAACAAAGGAAGAGGCTATACGTAAGTATTGAGTCATTTAAAAACATATCCGTTTGATAGTTAACAAGTTGTTTAATGTTGTGGATGCGTGTGTAACCACCAATAACTGGACATTAGAGCGTAGAACTAATTTTGAAGATAGATATAAAAAATCTGTGACACGATGCCCTCATACAAAACGCATCAAAACTTTCTGCTACTACGCCCAGCTACTCCCAGCTGTACGCAGTTTCTATTGTATGCATTGTGTTAGATGCATTTTACTTATAATAACATAATAACATGAGCAAATGCAGTCGTTGTAGGAATCGAAAACACCATATAAGGGAAGGAGCGAATGATAGAAAGAACGAGTGAATCTTTATAACAATGTAATCGTTCCATATATCAAATCTGAATTATGAAACGTCGGCTACAGATTGTGAACGATTTGTTACGGTCTCTCTACATAGAGCTATAGGAGTCAAAACGCATGCATTTTGCAACGTTATCAATTTGTATGTAGTGTTTGAGTCTTAATATTCAACTTTTAGCGAACATGTATGTATTTAATTCAAAACATTTCAGTTGTTCAAAGCGGAAAAAAGAAGCATTTGTATAAGCTCAAAGCGAGAGGTTAGTTTCAACTTGCTGTGACTCTATCATATATATTCTGTCTTGTCAAAGCACGAGAAACTATGACACCAAATCAAAGCATAACCAATTATAACGCGTAATTAAATTTATAACTTCAATAACTTTTTATTATTAACGCTACGACCCGCAAGAGATATTTTGATTTCAGTCATATTCAAAGACAGATCAAATGACAGATTAAACACGCACTGATAAAAAAGCTGCCTTTAGTTTAAACCAAACAAATTGATTTTATTGCCGGTTACCGCATGATGTAACCTTGAAATAAGGATGAATATTGTTAATAAACCTTGCAACAATTTCATCAAACAACATCTCCATAGAACTTCACCAAAATCGGCTAGAAGTATGCTGAAACTCTTCTCTAAAAAAACCACAAGACACAGAGCTTTGATATTAGGTATACAATGCACAGCATTATCTAGTCCTCTACTGAGTTATTTTAAGTCATGCACCTATGGTAAAGATTGGCCTCGCCGGGATGATTTTGTGTTGCAAAGAGTTTTAAAGGGAAAATTAAAAAAAAAATTGCTTGTCTTAAACCCTAAGTCAAGGAGCTTAGATAATTGGTGTGTTATATTGTCTAGTGCTTCTCTACCAAGTTTCTTCAAATTATGATCCTGTGGTTTAAATTGAAGACTTGTATACTTATGGGAAACTTTTAAAATCTTCTTCTGTATAACTACAAGGTCTAGAGCTTAGATATTATAATCGTCTAGATGACCTCTACCAAGTGTGTTCAAAACATGTCCTTGGGGTCAAATTTGACCAAACCCGGGATGTCCCTTGTCTGTATATAGAGTTTTAGGTAAGTTTTTAAAACAATTATTGTGACCCAGAACAGAAAAGCATTGTCTGGTGGTTCATTATGTAAATGGTTAAACCTATTATGTTCAATAACTTAAGAACCATTGGACATAGGATCTTAAGACTTCACGAACAGGTTGGTCTTAGCCAGTATGTAACCTCTATAGAAATTTAGATCACTGGGTCACAGGTCATAGCCATATCTATTATGTTCAATAACTGGAGAACCAGTAGGCCTATGATCTTCAAACAAGATTCTGAGATTGGTCTTTACCAGTAGATTACCATAACTAATTTTGAGGTCACATAGTCAAAGGTGGGGGTTGTATTTGTTAATATGTCTGCCGCTCATCCCGGAGGTTGTGGGTTCGAGCCCCACTGGGGTCACGACCGTACCTCCTCATATGACACCAGTACTGTTTTTTTCCAGGAAGCAGACTCGAGAGTGACTCGATAAGCTACAAGCTTTCTTCACAATCTAGCTAATATAAATTATAAACTATAAACCACCGGTCACTTGACATACTCATTTATGTTTTTGTTTTTAAGCTACTGCAGTGAAAGTTTAACTATATATGGATAGTTTTACATGCGGATTTCACATTTGAAATTTTGCATACATATTTCCTTTTGAGAGCAATATCACTGAGGTTAGCGATATAGGGCCATGATTGCCCTCTTGTTGTTTTCAGGGTTTGTATTTTGTCCCAGAGTTTCGTACCATAGGATTATTAGTATAGTAATGTGATCCAGAATGAGTCGTGCGTTGGATCATACAAGTAAATTTGCTTTACGTGCATGTTTAGACTGTTTTATTTTTAATTTTCAAGAGATACTATATGGCTTTGCTGCGTGTTGTTTTAAAGTTATTGTAAGCTTCTGATCTTAACCCGTTCTTTTGTTACTTAACTTTTATTATTGTTGTTGTTATTGTTGTTGCTGCTGCTGTTGCTGCTCCTGTTGTTGTCATAAGAGTAAGAAGAAGTTGCTGTTGATCATTATTTATGATATTAAATGTTGGACGTGACCATTAACATGTGCATCAAAACAAACTACAGTGAATCTGATTGCCTGATAACTTAGAACGAGAGGTGTATTGAATAAGAGCTCCAAGTCAAGGTTGTATGCATTCTCGTATTACTTTCCGAAATGTTATCTCATAAATACAAACATTTTGCCGGATGGGTTTATGAAACAGGGTTTCCTGTTCGTCAAGTAGACAGACGATTAAGACATGTTGTGTTTAGTTTTTGACAAGGCAGTCATTATAGTGGTTTTTTACATGTCTTACATATTTTGTTTTACATGTTTCAGAACACTCTGCAGAAGTTATCCGAAATAAGAATTTTTGGGAAGAAACGAATACGCCAATTAGGATCGAGTGTTCCTGTGGATAAAGAAACAACATGGCGACTGCACAAAAACCTAACTTGTCAGAACAAAAGTTTCATAACTGGATTAAAAAGGGGATAGCTTTAGTGATTACCAAGGAAGGTTTACAAGACATCGTGAGTGACGAGATTTCACAATTTCAACAAAAGCTTTATCATGATATTTGTAAGAAAACAGGAAAATCTCAAAACACTTCTTGTAATTCTTGCAGCACAAAAAGTATAATGAAATGCACTTCAAAAAACAAAATCTGTACTTATAATAAACGTAAATGCACAGTTACTCATAAATCGTGTCCTTTAAATATTTGTGAACAAGTAAGAGATGGAATCATCAAAGCGCACAGGTTTTCTGGTCCATCTTGGAAAAATACGGACGCCCAACAATGGGCTAGCTCGGAATGGGAAATTGCCAAGTGTTTTATGCCACCGGAAGGATACCAATCAGTGTCCACTGCAGCTGACACCGATTTTAATGGAATCATCAGCGTTTTCATCAATTTTAAAGAATTCCGACCCAAAATCGATGAAAACATGTTTTACCAGGTAAATGCAGGTTTTGCTTATTTCTTACTTATCAAATGATCTGGTAAAACATCGCCCAATGGAGTAGATTTATACACGCATGGAACTAGCTGTTACTGTTACTACATTGCGAAAACATTGCGACAATAAATGTGCAATGTACAGATGTTTAATTTATAGATTTGAAGAGGGGGCGATCTACAAATTAAAAAGCAGTTTGTAGGGAACCTCCTGAGTCACTCAACAGGTAGATATATAATATTTTGAATTATCTTATTTATGATAAATGGTAGAATTAGGCTACTAATAAAAAAATAATATTCTATCACTTAAAGTTGCACAATTATTTTTTACGACAGGCACGGGCAATAGGAAAGAGCTATAGACATAGTGCTGGGTTTAAAGTTTCAAACAAAGATTTCAAGGATAGTCTTCTCGTATTGACAAGTGTGTTGAAAGATCCTACGTATATAGCTGGTGACAAAAATGCTCAAAAAGCTTTGCAAAGACTTCAACAGGTTTGGTTTTAATGATATAGGTTTAGATTGTAGGAAAGGCTACCTCGTAATTGGGCATATCCGGTGGCAGAATATAGAAAAAAAAATTCAGTCAAAACTCAGAACATAATAATGTTTACTTTTACTACGCAATACAAAATACATTTGGTTTAAATGCACCAAACAGATCATCTGTCGGTCTCTGTAAGTCTTATAGTTTATTTGTTACAATTTGATAAGAGTATTTGGGTCACAAATTCTTGCCTTTATTCTTTTAAGTATATTTTCAAAATATATATTTGTTTGTGAGGTTTTTTGGTGGTCTTTTATTTTTTATGATAGCACTTTGGGACTGTTCCCAAAAAATATTGTCAAATAGTCATTGTGGCGCTTTATATTCAATAAAAGAAATCAAAACTAACAAATGAATACTAGTATATGGAAGGTCTCAAATTACATATTAACTCTTGCTTCAAATATGTTTCGAATGTTTTTTAAGTTTCAAAGTTTTATTAAATTTTCATGTAAATCCATAAGGCTGAAACCTATTGAGACATTCAAAACTTTATGGCGAATAGCAAATTTAATAATAATAGTATTATGTATATGACATGATAATTCATATGGCAGAATCAGACCCATCAGAGATTTCATTTGAAAAATCGATTTTGGATTTTGCTATCGTTCACCGAAGCGTACACTGAATTCGTATGCATCCGGAAATCCTCGGATTATCCCGCAAGCGCACATTATTTCAGCCTGGGGCTATTTGGTATTTTGTAACAAATTTGTTGCTAAAGCTAGCGCAAAAATATAAAAAAAATTTGCATCTATAAAAGGAAACAACAAAATATTTTTTGTAAGAAATTTCACTTTTTCACTTATAGTGATAAACCACATTTAATGACATAACAAGTAAAACTGCATGTTTCATTTCTTGTTGGTTAAAACTGAAGATAGTATATATTCGTCCCAGGTTAAAATGCACTGGTTATTTAAGATAAAGATTTTAAAAAAGAGGTTTTTGCCATGAAATCCATAACCGTTTAAGTTAAAGTTCTTAATAATCGATTTATGTAATGTGTAGCTTAATATTTAGGTCTTCAAATTTAATTTGCTTGATTTGTAAATGAGTATATGACCATTTATTCTTAATAAAAGTTTCAAGATGTAAAATATCATAACTAAATATATTAGATATTTAGTCTTAAAAAAAAAGACAAAACTTCAGTCTGTTTAACTTCCCGGCTTTTCAAATTTTAATTTGGAGTACAGCATATCAATACAATGCAATTAACACGGATTACATTAACACCCCGAGAGTGTGGTGCAATACGGGTCTTAATCATACTAAGTTAGGCGCGCTTTAGGATTGTTTTGCAGTGACATCTCGGTCAATATGTATTATTTAATATTACTTAAACTAAGCGGAGAAGGTTTTGTAAAATTTAGCAGTATTTACTGGTTATATTAAGTACAACTTGTGACAGTTAGAGCTGAACAATATTTCAATATTTCGTGTTTACTATGGTGGCTGATTTGTGCCATTTTGGTTTTTCGCCCCACGACTCTGCCGAGATAAAACGCGAGAATCAGTAAGTTAAGATGGCGGTGGTGCGACACGAAAACTCGACTGTTTTAGCGCTAAATACTTAGTGTTGTTCCGCGTCCTCACCATTTAAACTTCTTAATTTTCGAATTTCGCCCCGCGCCCTAGCTTATTATCCTGTTTTCGCTCCGCGTCCCAACCGTTTAACTTCTTTTATCCTGTCACTTGCAGCATTATCGGCCCGAACAGGGTGCCGGATAATTTTTTTGATATTCGGCAGTTGACCACGTGACTTGTGTGTGATAGCCGGACTACTTAATTCAAAGACAAATAATCGTGTGGCTTGTTTTCCACTCTTAAAAAGCAAAGCTCTACACTAGTATGAAATTTTGCAGTCACATAATACTAGTAAATAATTTCCGTTAAACTGGTCCCATTCCGATTTTATTACGTCATCAGTTCAAATCTTCGTCACCGAGGCAGTAAAATTTATGACTCATTATTTGTACCTAGTGTACTGTAGACTTGAATTGAAAGATTTCCAAGTTTCAATTTATTACTTAGGCTAATTCATGTGACACAAATAAGGATAAGCAGCGTTTTATTTGAGAAGGACTTCACTTTATTTTAGTAAAACAATTGAAATCGTGCATAAACTGGATAGAAAAGCGCATTTGTTTTCAGATTTTCCTCTGATCTGGCGGTATTTTATTTTTTCATTCCAGAGGCTAAATTTGTACACGAATGTCCTGTCAGCACCAGGTAGTTGCGGAGAGGAAAACTATTAATTTGAAGAGTACTTATTAGTGTCAGTGACAGTGTTTTCATTTTAAAAAACTGGGATTCAATCATTCATTTAAAAGGAGCTTGATCGACTTGAATGAGATCTTATGTTCGTAACCCGTTTTGTCTTGGAAGAAACAAAGGCAAAATAGCATCACTGTAAGTTTTAACGTCTTTGAATTTGAATTATTTTTTCCGAAAAACGTGTGCAGTGCTTACAAACGTCGTTGAGAAAATCGAAACGGTTGGGCGGCCATTTTATTTTGAACGTAAACGAAGTTTACACAATTGATCAGAAAAGGCAAACATGATGAGGCTCCACTGACTTGGTGTAAACGGTCTCATATACAGAGGCTCTTGACCGATCAGAATTTATCAAATTAACCTGCGTTATTATAAATAACATGATATATTTGTTCGTTATGCACATTATTCTGACATAAATAAAATTTAAAATGAGAACTACTTTTTGTCTGCGTGTGTCCAGTCCGCATATTGTTTTATGTTTAAAGCTATAGTTTCACAATAAAACCAGACATTTCAAGGTGTGTTTTCAATGTGAGAAAGAATGACAGGATAAATAGGGAATAATATGTTGGTAGCGTGGATGGAGTAAGTTTATCAGACTCGGCTCTGGAATTTATCGAGTTCGCCTTCGGCTCACCCGATAAATTCCTCCGCCTTGCCAGATAAACTTTCTCCATCCACACAACCAACATATTATTCCCTATTTATCTCGACTTTCGTCCCGCGCCCTCGCTATTTATCGCGTGTCGCTGCGCGCCTCCGCCGTTTTATTTTTTTAATCTCGACTTTTCGCCCCGCGAGGCCGGGTTAGAGTTTCTGCTTTATAAATGTATGTTGAGCGAAAACACAAGAATTAAGCGTGGGTGCGGGGCGAAAAGTCAAGAATTAAACAGTTAAAATGGCGGGGTTGCTGAACGAAAACACACTAAATAGCTCTCTAAAAACGTCCAGTTATCGTGCCGCGACCCCGTCATGTTATTAAATCTCGACATTTCGCTCCGCGCTCTCGCTTTTTTAACTACTTGGCGGGGTCGCAAGCCGAAAAGGCGAAATGGCACACATTTACAATACTTGACGTCAACCTTTTATGAAACAGAAATGTTGACTAATCGGAAAACATGTTCCTAGCATGTTGTAAAAGCAAATTAAAAAAATATTAGAAGTTTTAAAGACTGATTAATAAATTTCTAACTTTTGGCGCGTTATGCGTGCGCGTGCAATATGAATGAAATCATTTATTTTCTCGTTTAGCTTAACAGCAATACATGGACAATAACAGACAAAGACATAGCTAAACATCTTCAAGGAGCTATTGACGAGGCCAAAGAAAGCATTGACAAAACAAAATACAAGCTTTTAAAAGAGGCACAAGAATACATTGAGGCCAATACAAAGCAAGATATCAATAAAGTTCTAGCGCAGTTAAAGCAGATCCTCTCGAGACATAAAGAAGATATAAGACAAGCTGTCAAACGTGGGATAAAGCGCATTCGAAAGGAATCTGACAGTGAAATTATATACAAGAGGCAGAAATGTGAAGAAAAGGCTGACTATGATAAGTATAAAGAAGGTAGGCGGATAAGAAAAATATGCATGTAGAACGGGAATATGTAGTTACGTTTAGCGAGAACACAGCCATGGCAAACATGGGGATACATGTCTTTAGCTCCTTTTTATCAGTCGCACTATTGTGTTCCTTTTGCTTTTCAAAAATTATTCTCCTTATTATGGCAGTTTCTACATTGTAGATATCAATTAATTTACTAGTATTAAGTTGCTCCCCATGTCCGTTTCTATATTTTAAGCTAGTTATTCAGTGTTCTTTTATGGATAACGTATCTAGTTCTCCAAACATATGTGATACCAGTTTAAAATCTTATTTATTTAAACAGATGTCATGTCTTTAGCCCCTTTTTATCAGTCGCATTATTGTGTTCCTTTTGTAGAGGGAGACAACTAAATCTTTATTAATTAATTTACTAGTATTGAGTTGCTCCCAATGTCAGTTTCTTTTATGGATAATCGAATGCATGTGATACAAGTTTAAAGTCTTATTTATTTAACAGGGATTTCTCGGACTCGCATTTTCCATGTCCTGGACTCGTTTATGACTCGAAGGACTCTCATTTACTCAATGTTGGCAATCAAACGGTCAATATGAGTATTGACCGGGCCGGCGGTCAATACTGGTAAAAACCGGCCAATACTGGTCATTACCGGTCAATACTGGTCGATTGAAAAATTATGTCTATTATACACTTAAATCTTCCATAGGTTACTATCTAAACTTTCATAATAACTTTTAATATAGCTTATTCATGTTAATTTATATTGACCATTTAATATTTTATTGAGAATAATGTTTTTCATTGAATCCAAATGAATTGTACTGTGGTCAATTCAAAACTATAGGTCTAAGGGACTGATTAACTGGAATGGTATATTTGCTATCAAAACAATTGGACCCCTTTGCAGAGGTGTTATTCACACCTAAGCTGCCCTGGTAGCAATTAACCTGCCACACTTCACACTTGTGTAATTCCAGTAAGACAATGTCAACAGTATGTATACAGTTTAAGTATCATCATCAAGAAACAGCACTCAGTTTAAAGAGTGTTTTGTATCAATTGACCAGTACTGACCAAACAGCCCATATTTACCTCACTACGGAGCTTTGGAACAGAAGCATCAACAGAGCAATACCTTTAGTTTATTTATTTGATTTCTTATATTTTATTTACTTGACTTCTAAATTGGATATTTTACCTTAGTAATAAGGCACTTCAAGAAAATATTCAGTTGACCACCAAGAATGACCAATCGACTAGTATTGGTTACAATAGACCTAACAGCAAATATTAACTTATATTTAGTGGCCATTTTGGAGGTATTGACCAGTGGATTCAGCTGACTGTCAACATTGTCATTAATATGAAGTATTATTTTATGTTTTCCAGTGAATTATAGAGTTTTCTCAGTGAAATAAAAGTGATAATCCCAGTTTTGAAACAGTGGATTACCTTTTTTTTTTCCTGTTTTTGCAATCTTTAACCCGGCTTAACTCAAAAGTATCCGAGCGTATTTGCTGAAAACCATGCGACGATGACGTCGTTAAAATGCGTCTTTGCTATTTTTCTGATGACGTTTCCCCGATTTTCGTCTTTTCAGAAGGAACTCAAAAAGTAGGTTTACCAAACAGGAAATGTGGATCGGTGTATATCCGTAATTTCACTCGTGAACACCAAATTATTTTTTATTTTCACTCTGGCGCCCCTCGTATATCACTTTGTGCCCCGCCTCCCCCCCTTAGTTCATTTTTTGAATATATATTTTTTTAAAATAACTTAAAATTATCAGAAACATTCAATTGTCCACCAATCGACCAGTATTGACCGGTATTTGGAGTATTGACCGGGGCGGTTTTAACCGGTTAAAACCGGCGGTTAAACCGGGAATGGTTTCGACCGCCCAACGTTGCATTTACTAATGATCATGAGTCCTCGGGACTCGCTGGTCCGATCTGAGCGTAATGGTCTTTTTGCCCTTTAAATATGCTTTTAGTAGTAAGTATAATCTTCGATTGATGTGGGCACTTTCTCTCATTCTAAACACTATGCAAGTGTTTTATGTACTGGTATAACAAAAATTATAATAAGAGGTACTGCTTTGAGCAACAGAGTGCTATAAGGGGAAACAGATCCAATTACTATTGCAAATTCTAGCAATTCAACAAGGAAAAACGAAAGATTTTATCGAAATATGCATTGTCTGGGACTCCTAAGAAGCGGCAATGAGAGTCCTGGGACTCATTGCAAAAGAGCGAGGGAAATCCCTGTTTAAACAGATCTCAAGTTGCAAGGTTTTAAAATAAATATAATTATATTTAAAGTTTTAAAAGTGCTATATTTTGTTTATTTACCTTAAAATAATTATATATCTATGTACGTTGATTACTTGTATGTGATAATTGGTAATCTTACTTATGTACCTTTTATCATATATCTTAGTAAATTATATGCCTTATAATATCTAAATGCACTACATTACTTAGTAATGCGCATTACTTCCTAAGCATTATTTTATGTTTCATATTTATGCAAGTCTGAATGTATGTCTCAGTCATATCACAGTTTTGAAAACAGGTTATAATTTCAAGGATTTACTTCGGAAATTATTTTTCCGAATGAGTCTCACAGACTATCCTTAAGTCTGTGTGATACATGTAGATAGAAAAGCTTTGATTGTATTTGACAGGCGTCTGCTAAACTGGTCGTAATGTAAACAAACGGATTTTTAGTTAACAGCTTTAACATGTGAAGATCACAATTTTATTATACGTCTATATATACATGTTCATTGTATACTAAACGAAACTTCTAACGCCCCACCTGTTTCCTTCTTTATTTAATTATCGACGATTCCAATATCTGCCAGCTTATTTTTAGCTTTCGATTTTATAAAAACATTGGGTAGATACTTCCGTTACATGATCGAGTGATACAAATTTCAAATGGAAACGAATTTTAAGAGAGGTTTTCCCAAGAAAAGCATCAAAGCAATAACCCATGTTAAGTCTACGGATGTTTTAAAGTTAACTTAAAATTCTCTGCCATATAATTTTCGATCATTTTGAAATGCATGTTACAGAAGTATTTTACACAGAGTCTTCATAAATGCAAGACATGATAACTTTTGTGCACAGATAGCTAAACATAAGCTGGCAGATATTGGAAGGGTTGATAATTAAATAAAGAAGAAAAGGGCAGGTGGTGCGTTAGAAGTTTCGTTTAGTTTATTTACACAATACATTATAGTGCAATTAAACTATACTTTTTTGTTAATATAGAGCTCCGTCAGCGCCTTATTCATACATATAGGAACCGCTGCTCAAGCCTGCCAATTTCTCCCTTACTCCAAGAAGAAGAACTTCCATTACTAACATTCTATGTACAACCATATATGCGATGTGCAGAGCATCATCGAGTTCAGAAGGAAGATATTCCTATTGATTCATACAAGGGTATATTTCACAAAGGTGATTATGGATGCAAGAACATATATGTGACCGGAGATGCCGGGATAGGCAAAACTGTAATGTGTCGAAGAATGGTTTTGCTTTGGTGTCTCGTCCATTCAAAATTAGATACAAAAGACGAGTCTGTACAAAATGACGAGGAGTCATTGGGGTACTTTGATTTTCTGTTTTACATCTCTCTTCGTGACACAACATTCTGCCGAATTGAAGATATTATTCTACATCAGATTCTGGGATTGTCGAATAGTAAAGAATTGTTACTGAAGATTTTACGCACAGAGAAGTGCTTAGTAATCCTAGATGGTCTCGATGAATGGACGCATCCGTCCGAAAAGGAGCACTGTCCAGGTAACATAAAAGTACCACACAGAGAGGGACTGGAGAATTGTGTGTTCTTGACAACTAGCAGACCTTACAAACTAGAACGTTTGAGGTTAGGAACGCATGAAGTTGATCAGCAAGTACAAATATTAGGGATGGAAGAGGGAGTGGGTTTTGTATTTGTGGACCTGGTAGTTAGCCTTTTGAATGAGAAATGCAGCAAGACAAAAGATACAGACGTATTCTTGAAAGATGTAGCTGAAAGTAAGCTTGAAGATCTGTTGGATGTACCTCTTATTACAACTCATCTTATTTGTCTCTGGTTCGATGAGAAATTAAGACATATGTCTGTTTCTGAGGTATATGCCAACATTCTTGAAATGATGTTTGAAAGAGCGTCACAGCGAAAACCAAGAAGTGAAACAGTACCATTTGTTGTCAGAGAACAGGAAGAGTCAAAATTGAGAGCCCCGCAGAGCATAGCCTATCTCCAACATGTTCAGAAGCACATTCCAGTACTGTACAATTTGTCCTACCTAGCTTTTGACACACTTTTTACAGATACAGAATCGAGTTTAGTTTTCTCAGACTCCGATCTGAAGAAATACGATATTTCAGAAGAGACAATAACTTACCTGTGTTCCGTTGGAATTCTCTCTAAAAGTAAAGCCATTGGCTATCTTACTGAACGAAAACATACATTGTCGTTTCCTCACAAACTATACCAAGAGTTTATGGCTGCTGTATACATTTCGATGAGCGAGCACAGAGAAGATTATATACGGAACGCCATCTTGAAAGCCTGTAAGTCATTGTGTGACGTGAAGAAATTCTCTGATGTTTTCATATTCTTGGCAAGTTTGGCACCATGCGTTGTTGAATCCCTTTTCCAAAAAGTGAATGCTGTTTTGTCGAAGGACCCGAAAGTGTCAGACTTCAGAGACTTTTCCTGTTCAGTGATGTTCAGTTTTATATCGCAACGCCGTAAACAGGTAGAAAATATGGTGAAGTCTTTGCAAGATCTCGCTGTCAAGTGTTTTGATGAATGCAAGCGCTCGGGTGGAAATGATATCGATTTCAAACTGGAAGACATTTTCATTTACAAAAACAATGTCAAACAAATACGAGCAATGCTTAGATCAAGCAGGACTTGTGTAAAATCAATCTTCACCACAGGTAGCTACTTAGAAGAAGAACTACGTTCTATCACTGGGTTGGTAAGACTTGAAATCAGATACATCAAAACAAGTCAGGATTTCCAGAGGTACATTGAGCTCATGTCTACCTCCAGCGAAACACTGAAGAACATATCCATCAATTACTGTGATGAGATTTCAGAATTGCCAGTTCAGAGACTTAATCATCTGACGTCATTGTACATCCATAAAGTAGAAATAAAACACGAGAATCTCACAACATTAGTTGACTTTATCTCCAACAAGCAGGACATGTCACAAATTGGATTGGATGCAGTGAAATGCAAAGACCATGAGTACAGATGCACCCTTGGAGACTTTGATCTCCGCAAGCATAAAAAGCTGTATCTGTTAGGAATTGGTAGTGTTAACTTTGATGCTGTAAACGTGAACAGCTCTGTTTTGTTCAGGTTAAATTTAGACTACATGAAAACAATTGAAGCAGCGCGTTGGGCAAAACCCTTGTTAGAAAACTTGAAGTTTGCAACGGTATTGAAAAAGGTTGTAATTCGCAACATTGCTGATCAAAACACAGTTGAAGCATTGGTTCAAATGCTTGCTTCGCTACAAAGTCTGAAGTACATTTATCTTCTCAACATAGATTTTTATGAAAATAGGCTCTGGTTAGACCCGGAAGGCGCAGACGTGGATATTGAAATGTCCCATGTCACACTTACTTGGAAGTCATTTCGCTGCTTCGTTGAAAGTATTGCAAGAGGCGAAAACACTGCTTCTGTCAACCTGTTATTCTACACTATAAAATCACCGGAAAGCGACATAGTGCGCTATATCCAATCACATCAAAGGTTGCAAGTTTTGCGAAAAACAGATTTCAGTCTGAAATTTAGAACGAAAGCCAGGCGTGTTGGAAAGACATGAAATCGGACAGCATTGTATTTTTGAGATGCGTATACCGAGCCAAGATCTGGGATTCAGCTTGAACAAGGGAGCAGGAGATTCATAGAACATTTTGCTAACAATAGATGTTATAGCATAGACTTAGCTCACGTGAAAGACTTTTAGTATTTGTGAGCATCCTTCAAAGAAGTTTGACAGGTATAGCTGCAGTTTAGAACATATATAAAAAGGGTCTTTTATGACTTTATTCCGTTTGTCTAATCATGAGGGTCCTACGCCTGTAGAACAGTCTACAACTTTTGTGTTTGTGTCAGTTTCGGCTGAGTGGTCGTATGCCTCAGGATTATTGTAAACGATGAGAAATGTCTGCTGATATTTCAGATTTTTGCTTTGTTAATACTTTAAACGCCGAAATGTTTCATAGTTTATAGCTTTATTATTATGTTCAGAAAAGTATGTAAACTTATATCACAGCACATGTAAGAATATATAATTAATTTGATGATCAATGGCACTGGTATCATAGGCTTGGAATAGTGTATAACATGCACAGCTTTTTTCAGTAGAGGGGGTTTCCCCTAGCGATAAACTTTATACAAATGTTTATGATGCGTAAGCTGATTTAATTGACTTGCAACAAATGAGTTCTGCAAGATGCAGAAAAAAGAATGTGTCATGAAATTTAAAACAAAAAAATCTGAAACAGACACACCAATGCAATACATTTTTTTTCAATTAATCATGTTAAGTTATTTGCTTCGTTTGGCGGGAGGTATAGATTTACTGATTTTTTTATTTTATTTCATTTGTATGATTTCCAATAGTGTATAAGGTTTACATGCCTTCTAAACATAATAAAAAAGATAAAGAAGTTTGAAGTTGTCAGCGAATAAAAATTTCCCTTTAGTCAGGTGCTACCGTTAAGACTTCACAAAGAAGCTCTTTGGCAAGGTTGTCTAACACGTTCCTATTGTCAAGTAATTAACATACATGTATACATGTATCATTGACATAACTCTTATAACAAACGCGGTTCAAAAAGAAATTGAATGCTGAGACGTGCAGAGGCGACAGGCGGGTACTCAATTGCAGGGAAGACCAGAGTGTTAACCACTAGATTACTGATCCGCGCCATAAATATAGTTGTTGTAGTTACACTAGTATATACTCGTACAGTTCATTCAGGAAAATATGACACTGACACATCTGAAGAGTGCAATATTGTTTGTATATTAATAAGATAATGACTAAATCTTTTCTTGCAGGCATCGTCTATCTTTCAGTATACAATGGTTGTAATCTTTTATGTACACATATATCTGTATATTCATTATACGTGTTTGTTTACATTATTTGGCCTTCTTTCGTATTCAAACAGTTTTGTCACGAAAAAGGGTTGCCAGAAAGTCTCTCTTTTTTGCAATATGATTGAACAAATTTTTTAACATGTACTTTCAGGTTTAGAAAGGAAAGAATGCTTTGGTACAAATAAAATCATTTCCGCCGGTAAGACATCTTTCTTGGTAAAATACTTGTAATTGTGCTCTTTGGACTTTAAAACCGACTTTGTAAATTAAAATACTTGCCTTGACTTCATATTACTTGAGCATGAGTTCGTGTTGAGCATGAGATTGTGCTCAAGAAACGTTTATAAGCACGCGGCTGCTGAGCACGAAGTGTAACAAGGCAATGTATCCTCCTTTATTACTTCAAACAACAGTTTCTCCTAACCCACTGAGTCAATTATATACAACCAAATTGTCACGTGACAGTTCCTCTAATAGCTCTAAACAAAAAGCGTTCAAAGGATTTTATTCCACGTATTGCTATAACAACCAATGTAGTAAAAAAACGTTTAAAACCCTTGTATCTATGAGATTTATTCATCGGATGAGCGTTATAGGAGTATCATGGTCCTCTTGTCTATGATATCTTTGCTACAGTACTACTGCATGAACACGCATGGTACCCGACATCTTAAGCGCAATCAAAATTTGATAGAAAATATTAATACATGCTATATATGCATTTTCATTGTCAAGTATTGAGATTTAGTGATTTGATGAAAGTGAAACCAGTGACATTGACCTCTTGCAGTAGTGACGTAATAGCTGCCAAGTACGAAAGAATGTCCTTCTAGAATTAGCCGGGAGTGCGAGGGTCATTTTGACAGGGGCCTCAGGAGATTTAAAATATTGAAATAACGGATTGGATACCTTATATCATTGAGCTTGTTTTCTTCATTTACAGTGTTTGGAGAGTCGGAAACAGTGTAGCAGTTGGTTCCATCAGAGGCAGACAATTTTCAGTGGTAGTGTAAACATTAGCAAAATGTGTTATTTTGCCATCAGATCTGGCGATATTGGAAAACACAGCGGATGATAGTTTTGGTTTTGGACACTTTGAGGTTAAATGACATTTTTGTTGGTGTTGAAGAATTATTTTCTTTCAATAAACCTACATTTTTTCATATGAATGTACTTACATAAAGCGGCAGTTTCAGTGGTTTTGCACTTCATTTCATAAATACATTGTTGACGGAATGAGGCACATTCACACTAGGGTGTAAGGCCCAACAGACGGACTGATAAGACAACATACATGGTAGGACAACAGACATATGGTCGGACAGATGGACCCAAGCTTTCGAACTACAATTTGGCCATTGACTTAAAAGTTGTTGGAACGACCAAGCTTCTTCGTAAAGTGGAGACATAAATCCATTTGGCCAAAAGATACATCGCACGTACTCAGACTTTTGTTATTTAATCCGTTTATCATCTCCAAAGGGAGCTTTATTCGAATATGCATATGGTTTGGTACCGTCTGACCCTACATTAATGCAAGAAAATTTGAAAACGGGGATGTTGGTAACTATGCATAATTATGAAGAGCGAGTTCAATGTTATATTTAAGTCTTTTTTCCCCATATTCACCGGGTTCTACACTCATACATGTCAAAATACGATCGTCTTATAGTAACCTATCACAAAGTGATAATAAATATAAACTTTCTTTTGGTGTGCGTCCTTTTTGCCAAAATAAATGTACTGTCTCCATGGTCAAGTGGTTAAGCTGAATAACTAGTATCACTAAACCTATAACTGTTCAAGTGTCAGGATTCGAGCCCGTCTATACCGACGTGACACGTTATGTAAGAAAGCTGGATCAGAAAGCGGTTCTTCTAAGAAACGATGGTTAGGTTAATTGTTTAAACGGCGTTGAACCCGCACCCTCCCACCTCCTAAAATTAATGATAATAAAGTTTTTGCAGTTAAATGCGTTTCATCATTTTACTCTGTATGCTGTTGTTTAGGTATATTAAACAGTATATGTCTGTACAGAATCTCGACTACGACAATAACTTGTGTTAAAAAGACGCAAAATACAGGAAACTACCTTTACGAAATAACATGAGATAAACGTATTGAAATTGCATGAGGTAAATGTTGATAAAAAAATATTCTCTGTTTAATACCTTCTATTTTTTCACCCCAGAAACATCCAATTTAGTTTGGTTTGGTGCTGAGCGTATCAAATTTGCTTGGTGTAGACTCGGATTCGCCGCTGAACAAAATAGCAGAAAGTATATATCCGTAAACCGTGGCACTTACCTACAGAATACTAGAAGAACTTTATTATGATTTGCTCTTCCCAACGAACAATTTTGATAAGAGACTGATGACAGCCTTAAATAGTTAAAACTAATTATACATGTTTACCTGTCAGGCCAATTTACGTGTTGATTTGGCCATGTTTGTATTAAGGTCCTAATTTAGTGAAAAGTATGGAAGCCTTGGAGGGCCACTTTTGAGTTTCGACTTGCGGGTTTTTTTTACTTTTGACTTATGACTTTTGTACGCCGTACTTTTGACTTATACTAGAACTACTGTATTGCCTCTTTGGCGTTTTTATTAAAACAATATAAACACGTCACCTCAATAAATACATTTCTATTTAAAAGATTTTAATAAAATCAATTATATATATATAAAAGTTACATCATTTGTGTCATAGTAACAAAATAAAACGTGTTTTAACACCTTTTTTTTTGCTTTTGCTTATTCTTTGACTTTTGACTTATTCTTTTGACTTATTACTTTTGACTTTTGACTTTTACTTATCACTTTTGACTTTTGACTTTTGACTTATTACTTATCCTTATGAAAAAGGAACCCTAATCCTAACCTAACCTAACCTAACCCTATACACGGTCCTCACTGAGGACCTCCAGCGGCAGGTTCAGGTAATACAGGACTGCTACTGAGGCAACATATAACAATATACTTATCATATTACAGCCTTTATTTCCTTCGGTATACCTTGTGAATTACATATAGTCAAAAACTAAAAGTAATTTTTTTAAAATGTTCCATAGCACAAAAATTCAACTTTTTTTACTTCCTTCATAGTTGGCTTGACGCCTGGGGGAAAGCCCCAACCCCCGCTAAAAATTCTCAATTGTATTTTCTTGTTAGAAGAAGGTTCATGGTAGATAGAAATATGTTGCTTTATGTACATTATGCTTAATGAGCAGCTCTTTAAATAAAGAGTTTTTTTTTTTTTTTTTTTTATTATTATTATTTTTTTTAAAGAAAGAGGACCCCACAGGCCTCCCGAGCCGGGTTGCGTCGCCGCTCACGCGGAGGCCCCAAGGTCGCCTCTGACGCGCCGTCACGGCTCTGATACAAAATAAATGCAAAGACAAAAGACTTAGTTCATTTATTTAGAAAAGTTTAAGTGCAGCACAAACTCTTTTAAACTTAACAGGTTCGATCCCAGTTTATTTGTCAAGCAGATATTATGCTTTTTATGCAGTACCTCCTCTAAAGTGTCTAAAGTAGCGTCTAAGTAAAGTCAAAAGTTGAAAGTCTACAAAGAACCCCGTAAGTCGAGGGCTAAGAAAAGTGCTTCGCAATGTAGTAATCAAACTGGCTTTGCACGTGGCATTTCTCTGCAGTCAGTCATGATTTGGTGTGCAACAAATATATCTACTCTCACAAAAAATACGTTTCTTTTCACGTGCAACGGCGGACAAGCCATTACAGTTGATGAAATAAAATCAAAATGTAAAGGTACTTGGGTACGAGTGATACGCTTACATTAGAATGTCTGCTCTAATAACTGAATATTTACGAGTTATCCTCATGAGAATTTTGGTTTCGGGAAGAGTACCTTCAGTATGCGCAGTTAATTTCCGAATCAAACACAAATTGCCGTACAAAGCTGAGTAGAGGTGCTGCAGTACAGTAACATTTAAATCCCAGAAGATACTAGTTAAACCTATCCAACATTTGCTGCACTGACTTCATCCAAAATATATTACTGTGTCTAAAATTAGCTGGTTGTTTCTGATCACGTTGTTGTTACTGCTGCAGTTGGTGCTGCTGCTACTTCTACCTCTGTTGCATCGTTACTACTACTGTTGCTACTGCTGATGTTGTTGCTGCTGTGCACTTCAGTTACTAATAATACTAATGCTGCTGCTGCTGCTGCTGCTGATGATGATGATGCTGATGATGCTGCTGATGCTGTTACTTCTACTGCTGCTGATGTTATAGCAACAACAACAACAGTAATCTATATAATTACAAAAACTTTTCCGATGTCCATCAGTTCTATCTATTTTAGTCATGTATAGTCTTATTCGTGTGTTCAGACATCGGTTTGGTTTCTTTCATTTCATTACCATCATTAAATAAAATAAGAATATATTTTAAACAGAACAGTTATAATATATTAAAGAAAGTGAGCTTTATGCGAGATAAGTGCACATGTCTGCCGCATATTATACTTTAAAAAATGATGAACTCGACATCCGGTTCTCGGCTCGGAAGAGGCCATGTATGAAAGGCAGTGCTTTGTAATGATCATCTTTGGTCCGAGAATAGTGCCCCCTTCCGAATAACATTAAAATAGGAATTACATATTAATGGAAGTGTTAGAGTATGCAGTCTAATGGTTCGGTACAATATATTTACGTCACCGTCTGCGGCTGATGGTTCATTTCGCGGTCCGCACAGTTCAGAATTCACGTAAACATGTTTATTCTCCGTTGTATTTCTTTAAACTGTGCGCTGCACTTCTTATTATATATTCAAATATAGTGATGGCTCTAACAACATTTTCCTTATAAGCATACAACAAATAAAAATAAGAACTTGCATTTGAACGAAGCCTCTTGATTTTTGGAAGGCTAACTCTTGGTTCAACTATCCAGGATTCTCCTTTCTTATCAAAAGTAGGAATACAAGCAGCCGTGTTAAAAAGGCTACTCGGTTACTAGATGTATATGTGTCATGAATCAACTACAAATTCACCAATTGATAATAAAAATCTTGTAATTCATGGTTTACTTGGATGTACAATAACTTTAAAATGCCCCGTAAAACACTTTCAAACGGAAACGTCGAAAAAAACGTATTTTTGACGTCTATGTGTCATTATATAAACGCTTGCTTATAAGATACGAAACGGTGAAAGTTACTAATTTTTTGCGTATATTTAGGATACATTTTACTAAAAAATCATATCAAATTTTGGCAAAAAATTAAGGACACATTTTTTTTAATTTACGAGCGAAGCTATTTTTTGTGAATAAATTCAGAAAATCAAAATGTTATTTTTTCAGTCTCTTTTTGCGCAGCATAAACGTAAAGTAATTCAGAGTAGATAACCATTTAGGAAATTTTAATAGCTTTATTTTGATGCCAATTTTATTGCTTTACGTCAACAAATGATCTCTGTACAGTAAGTATAAGACAATCTTTGTCTCCATACAACAGACGTAAAAAGGGCGCGACATGGTCATGTTTGCGACGTCATGGTAACGTTATGTTCATAAATAGCGTCAAATGAAATATAGATCTGAATCAGAAAATCGTCAAGTTTAAGTTAGTACCAAGCACTAAGGTGGACTAGAAAGTTTTTATATAGTATGCTTTCACCTTAAGTTAAATGCACTACTTTAAAGCTTCATTTTTTATGTTTTTTTTTTTGTTTTATTCATCTAATTGTGCTTTTGTATTGTATCATATTCTTAGTTTGATCATAAATGCATCTTTTAAGTTCATGTTCTGTGTGTTTTATATCTCATGTGCTTCTTTTTGCTTTTATTGTGCTATTGATTTGCATTATGTAATACTTTTAATATGCATGCTTTTAGTTGCCTATGCATTTATGTGCTACAGTTATGTTTAAAAAAAAACATGTGAAGATGGACCTACTCAATTCCCTTCAAATCTGATTTGAACGGATAATATCTTTCTTCCACCATTTCTTGATTATACACTTTTGTGTCTTTTTTGCTAGTCAAATCTTATTCCTGTAATTTTAATGCAGTTTTTAGGCTATTATTAGTCAAGAGCATATCCACTTACACATGTTTTAAAAATCCATGAGTGTAAATATACTGTATGTTATTCCTATCCCTTCTTCCTGCATGCCAAAATGTTGTTATTACTCTTAGTATAATAGTGTATGTGTAGAAATGTTTTAAATGCCTATTGTATCTCCATTTTATCTGTACTTTTACTTTTCAGGTCAAATGCTTTTGTTAAATTTTGTTGTTAAGAAACTTATTATTATGTCGGTAAATAGCTATTAGCTAATGTTCTCTAAGTTCTTGTAACACCCGACTATAAACAAAGTTTCTTGTATCTTGTATCTGTTAGTAATATAACGTTAACCGCCGCTGTCTGTATAGTGTCTCTATGTCAAAGACTTTTTATATTCATGCGCTAGCCTTATTTGATAATAAAATTGATGTTAAAGTCTTAATATTCAATTTTTTAGCGAACATGTATGTATTTAATTCAAAACATTTCAGTTGTTCAAAGCGGAGAGAAGAAGCATTTGTATAAGCTCAAAGCGAGAGGTCAGTTTCAACTTGTTGTGACTCTATCATATATTTTACGATCCGCAATCTGTCTTGTCACAAACACGAGAAACCATGACACCAAATCAAAGCATAACCAATTAACGTGTAATTCAATTTATCACTTCAATAACTTTTTATTGTTAACGCTACGACACGTAAGACATCTTTTGATTTCAGTCATAACATGTAATCAATTGAACAAGATCAAATGACAGATAAACACGCACTGATATATATAAAAAAAAGCTCCCTAAGTTAAAAAAACAAATTGATTTTATTGCCGGTTACCGCAAGGATTGAGACCCATGATGTCACCTTGAAATAAGGATGGATATTGTGTTTAGTCTCGAAATCGGTAAATAAAGTCAATTTCCATTATCCGCACATGTTCTACTAAAATAGATTATTACTTTTTGTAGCATTATTCCTTTCCTGCTTCGGATTTTCTTGTCTTTAAATACATTTCCTATGTTTTTAAGGAAGCGCATAACAGAAACTGTATTTTCATTCGCCAAAAATTCGCCAAAATCTTCAAAGGTATGTGGCATTCTTACTATGGTCTTTTCAAATTTTAAACAACTGAAATAAATCAAACGATTGGCTTCAGAAATCTAGAAAGAAAGACAACTAAATGTAATAACCTATGCTACTTATGGCCCTCTTGTTGTTTTCAGGGTTTGTATTTTGTCCCAAAGTTTAGCACCATAGGGTTATTAGTATAGTGATGTGATCCAGAATGAGTCACAAGTAAATTTGCTTTACGTGCATGTTTAGACTGTTTTATTTTTAATTTTCAAGAAAGACTACATGGCTTTGCTGCGTGTTGTTTTAAAGTTATTGTAAGGATTCTGATCTTAACCCGTTCTTTTGTTACTTGAAAATTGTGTTGATTATTATTTAACTTGTATTATTGTTGTTGTTATTGTTGTTGCTGCTGCTGTTGCTGCTCTTGGTGTTGTTATAAGAGTAAGAAGAAGTTGCTGTTGATCATTATTTAAGATATTAAATGTTGGACGTGACCATTAACATGTGCATCAAAACAAACTACAGTAAATATGATTGCCTGATAACTTAGAACCAGAGGTGACTTGATTAGAGCTCCAAGTCAAGGTTGTATGCATTCTCGTATTACTTTCTGAAATGTTATCTCATAAATACGAACTTTTTACCGGATGGGTTTATTTAACAGTTTTTCCTGTTCGTCAAGTAGACAGACGATTAAGAAATGTTTTGTTTAGTTTTTGACAAGGCAGTCATTATAGTGGTTTTTTACATGTCTTACATATTTTGAATTACATGTTTCAGAACACTCTGCATAAGTATCTGAAATAAAAACTTTATACGCCAATTAGAATCGAGTGTTTTCTTTTCTTGTGGATAACGAAGCAACATCGCGACTGCACAAAAACCTAACTTATCAGAACAAAAGTTTCATAACTGGATTAAAAAGGGGATAGCTTTAGTGATTACCAAGGAAGGTTTACAAGACATCGTGAGTGACGAAATTTCACAATTTCAACAAAAGCTTTATCATGATATTTGTAAGAAAACAGGAATATCTCAAAACACTTCTTGTAATTCTTGCAGCACAAAAAGTATAATGAAATGCACTTCAAAAAACAAAATCTGTACTTATAATAAACGTAAATGCACAGTTACTCACAAATCGTGTCCTTTAAATATTTGTGAAGAAGTTAGAGATGGAATCTTCAAAGCGCACAGGTATTCGGGTCCATCTTGGAAAAATACGGACGCCCAACAATGGGCTAGCTCGGAATGGGAAATTGCCAAGTGTTTCATGCCACCGGAAGGATACCAATCAGTGTCCACTGCCGCTGACACCGATTTTAATGGAATCATCAGCGTTTTCATTAATTATAAAGAATTCCAACCCAAAATCGATGAAAACATGTTTTACCAGGTAAATGCAGGTTTTGCTTATTTCTTACTAATCAAGTGATCGGGTAAAGCATCGCCCAATGGAGTAGATGTATACACGCATGGAACTAGCTGTTACTGTTACTACAACATTGCGACAATAAATGTACAATGTATAGATGTTTAATTTATAGATTTGAGGTGGGGGCGATCTACAAATTAAAAAGCAGTTTGTAAAAGGGAACCTCCTGAGTCACTCAACAGGTAGATATAATATTTTGAATTATCTTATTTATGATAAAAGGTAGAATTAGGTTACTGATAAAAATAATATTCTATCACTTAAAGTTACACAATTATTTTTAACGACAGGCACGGGCAATAGGAAAGAGCTATAGACACAGTCCTGGCTTTGAAGTTTCAAACAAAGATTTCAAAAACAGTCTTCTCGTATTGACAAGTGTGTTGAAAGATCCTACGTATATAGCTGGTGACAAAAATGCTAAAAGGGCTTTGCAAAGACTTCAACAGGTTTGGTTTTAATGATATGTGTTTAGTTTGTAGTAATTGGGCATATTCGATGGCAGAAAACAGGATTTGTTTTCACTCAAAACTCAGAACATAATAATGTTTACTTTTACTACGCAATACAAAATACATTTTTTCAATATATATATTTGTATGTAACGTATTCTTTTGGTCTTTTAATTTTTATGATAGTATGCACTTTGGCACTGTTCCCCAAAAAAGTTTATTGTCAAAAAGTCATTGTGGCGCTTAATATTCAATAAAAGAAATCAAAGCTAACAAATGAATATGGAAGGTCTCAAATTACATAACAAAACTCTTGCTTAAAATATGTTTCAAAGTTTTATTTCATGTAAATCCATGCTGAAAGCCCAATGAGACATTCGAAACTTTATGGCGAATAGCAAATAATAATAGTATTATGTATATGACAATGATAATTAATATTACTTAAAACCTAAGCGGAGAAGGTTTTGTAAATTTTAGCACTATTTACTGGATATATTAAGTACAACTTGTAACAGTTAGAGATTCAGTTAGAGCTGAATAATATTTCATGTTCGATCCAGTGTTTACTATGGTGGCTGATTTGTGCCATTTCGGTTTTTCACCCCGCGACTCCGCCGAGCGAAAACGCGGGAATCAATAAGTTAAGATGGCGGTGGCGCGACGCGAAAACTCGACGTTTATAGAGCGCTAAATAGCGTGTTTTCGCTCCGCGTTTATTTATTAAATCTCGACTTTTCGCCCCCGACGTTTGGATTTTCTGCTTTATAAATGTTGTATGTTGAGCGAAAACACGGGAATTAAGCGTGGGCGCGGGGCGAAAAGTCGAGAATTAAGAAGTTAAAATGGTGGGACGCGGAACGAAGACACACTAATTAGCGCTCTAAAACGTCGAGTAATGTCATGTTGTTAGTACATTTCGCTCCGCACCCCAGCTATTTATCATGTTTTCGCCCCGCGCTCTCGCCATTTTCACTGCTTTATTCTCGTGTTTTCGCTCGGCGGTGTCGCGGGGCGAAAAAGCGAATGGCACACAATACTTGACGTTAACCTTCTATGAAACGAAACAGAAATGTTGACTAATCGGAAAACATGTTCCTAGCATGTTGTAAAAAACACATTAAACAATTATCAGAAGTTTTAATGACTGATTAATCAATTCCTACCTGGCGTGTTATGCGTGCGTGTGCAATATGAATGAAATCATTTATTTTCTCGTTTAGCTTAGCAGCAATACATGGACAATAACAGACAAACACATAGCTAAACATCTTCAAGGAGCTATTGACGAGGCCAAAGAAAGCATTGACAAAACAAAATACAAGCTTTTAAAAGAGGCGCAAGAATACATTGAAGCCAATACAAAGCAAGATATCAATAAAGTTCTAACGCAGTTAAAGCAGATCCTCTCGAGACATAAAGAAGAAATAAGACAAGCTGTCAGCCGTGGGATAAAGCGCATTCGAAAGGAATCTGACAGTGAAATTATATATAAGAGGCAGAAATCTGAAGCAAAGGCTGACTATGATAAGTATAAAGAAGGTAGGCGACATAGTTGTACGATAAGAAAAATATGTATGTAGAACGGTATTATGTAGTAAACAGTCATGGCAAATATGGGGATACATGTCTTTAGCTACTTTTTATCAGTCGCACTATTGTGTTCCTTTGCTTTTCAGAATTCATTCTCCTTTTTATGGCAGTTTCTACATGTAGATCATCAAGATCAGCAACTTTCACGCAATATGAATAGCTTCATTATTGTAGAGGGAGACAACTAAATCGTTATCAATTAATTTACTAGTATTGAGTTGCTCCCCATGTCAGTTTCTATACATGTATTTTAATCTAGTTATTCAGTGTTCTATTATGGATAACGTATCTAGTACTCCAAACATATATGATACCTTTTGCAATTAAATTATACTTTTTTGTTAATATAGAGCTCCGTCAGCGCCTTATCCATACATATAGGAACCGCTGCTCAAGCCTGCCAATTTCTCCCTTACTCCAAGAAGAAGAACTTCCATTACTGACGTTCTATGTATAACCATATATGCGATGTGAAGAGCATCATCGAGTTCAGAAGGAAGATATTCCTATTGATTCATACAAGGGTATATTTCACAAAGGTGATTATGGATGCAAGAACATATATGTGACCGGAGATGCCGGGATAGGCAAAACTGTAATGTGTCGAAGAATGGTTTTGCTTTGGTGTCTCGTCCATTCAAAATTAGATACGAAAGACGAGTCTGTACAAAATGACGAGGAGTCATTGGGGTACTTTGATTTTCTGTTTTACATCTCTCTTCGTGACACAACATTCTGTCGAATTGAAGATATTATTCTGCATCAGATTCTGGGATTGTCTAATAGTAAAGAATTGTTAATGAAGATTTTACGCACAGAGAAGTGCTTAGTAATCCTAGATGGTCTCGATGAATGGACGCATCCGTCCGAAAAGGAGCTCTGTCCAGGTAACATAAAAGTACCACACAGAGAGGGACTGGAGAATTGTGTGTTCTTGACAACTAGCAGACCTTACAAACTAGAACGTTTGAGGTTAGGAACGCATGAAGTTGATCAGCAAGTACAAATATTAGGGATGGAAGAGGGAGTGGGTTTTGTATTTGTGAACCTGGTAGTCAGCCTTTTGAATGAGAAATGCAGCAAGACAAAAGATACAGACGTATTCTTGAAAGATGTAGCTGAAAGTAAGCTTGAAGATCTGTTGGATGTACCTCTTATTACAACTCATCTTATTTGTCTCTGGTTCGATGAGAAATTAAGACATATGTCTGTTTCTGAGGTATATGCCAACATTCTTGAAATGATGTTTGAAAGAGCGTCACAGCGAAAACCAAGAAGTGAAACAGTGCCATTTGTTGTCAGAGAACAGGAAGAGTCAAAATTGAGAGCCCCGCAGAGCATAGCCTATCTCCAACATGTTCAGAAGCACATTCCAGTACTGTACAATTTGTCCTACCTAGCTTTTGACACACTTTTTACAGATACAGAATCGAGTTTAGTTTTCTCAGACTCCGATCTGAAGAAATACGATATTTCAGAAGAGACGATAACTTACCTGTGTTCCGTTGGAATTCTCTCTAAAAGTAAAGCCATTGGCTATCTTACTGAACGAAAACATACATTGTCGTTTCCTCACAAACTATACCAAGAGTTTATGGCTGCTGTATACATTTCGATGAGCGAGCACAGAGAAGATTATATACGAAACGCCATCTTGAAAGCCTGCAAGTCATTGTGTGACGTGAAGAAATTCTCTGATGTTTTCATATTCTTGGCAAGTTTGGCACCATGCGTTGTTGAATCCCTTTTCCAAAAAGTGAATGCTGTTTTGTCGAAGGACCCGAAAGTGTCAGACTTCAGAGACTTTTCCTGTTCAGTGATGTTCAGTTTTATATCGCAACGCCGTAAACAGGTAGAAAATATGGTGAAGTCTTTGCAAGATCTCGCTGTCAAATGTTTTGATGAATGCAAGCGCTCAGGTGGAAATGATATCGATTTCAAACTGGAAGACATTTTCATTTACAAAAACAATGTCAAACAAATACAGGCAATGCTTAGATCAAGCAAGACTTGTATAAAATCAATCTTCACCACAGGTAGCTACTTAGAAGAAGAACTACGTTCTATCACTGGGTTGGTTAGACTTGAAATCAGATACATCAAAACAAGTAAGGATTTCCAGAAATATAGTGAACTCATGTCTACCTCCAGCGAAACACTGAAGAACATATCCATCAATTACTGTGATGAGATTTCAGAATTGCCAGTTCAGAAACTAAATCATCTGACGTCATTGTACATCCATAAAGTAGAAATAAAACACGAGAATCTCACAACGTTAGTTGACTTTATCTCCAACAAGCATGACATGTCACAAATTGGATTGGATGCAGTGAAATGCAAAGACCATGAGTACAGATGCACCCTTGGAGACTTTGATCTCCGGAAGCATAAAAAGCTGTATCTGTTAGGAATTGGTAGTGTTAACTTTGAAGCTGTAAACGTGAACAGCTCTGTTTTGTTCAGGTTAAATTTAGACTACAAGAAAACAACTGAAGCAGCGCGTTGGGCAAAACCCTTGTTGAAAAACTTGATGAGTGCACGGGTTTTAAAAAAGGTTGTGATTCGCGACATTACTGATCAAAGCACAGTTGAAGCATTGGTTCAAATGCTTGCTTCGCTACAAAGTCTGAAGTACATTTATCTCCTCAACATAGATTTTTATGAAAATAGAGCTCTGGTTAGATCCAGAAGGCGCAGATGTGGATATTGAAATGTCCCATGTCACACTTACTTGGAAGTCATTTCGCTGCTTCGTTGAAAGTATTGCAAGAGGCGAAAACACTACTTCTGTCAATCTGTTATTCTACACTATAAAATCACCGGAAAGCGACATAGTGCGCTATATCCAGTCACATCAAAGGTTGCAAGTTTTGCGAAAAACAGATTTCAGTCTGAAATTTAGAACGAAAGCCAGGCGTGTTGGAAAGACGTGAAATCGGACAGCATTGTATTTTTGAGGTGCGTATACCCAGCCAAGATCTGGGATCCAGCTTGAACAAGGGAGCAGGAGATTCATAGAACATTTTGCTAACAACAGATGTTATAGCATAGACTTAGCTAACGTGAAAGACTTTTAATATTTGTGAGCATCCTTCAAAGAAGTTTGACAGGTATAGCTGCAGTTTAGAACATATATAAAAAGGGTCTTTTTATGACTTTATTCCGTTTGTCTAATCATGAAGCCGCCCAGGGTCCTACGCCTGTAGAACAGTCTACAACTTTTGTGTTTGTGTCAGTTTCGGCTGAGTGGTCGTGTGTCTCAGGATTATTGTAAACGGTGAGAAATGTCTGCTGATATTTCAGATTTTTGCTTTGTTAATACTTTAATCGCTAAAATGTTTCATAGTTTATATCTTTATTATCATGTTCAGAAAAGTATGTAAACTTATACATCTTTAGAAAACCTTTTCAATTTCTAGGCGAAAAATGGTTATCATTATTGCAGAAATGAAGAGATCACTTCATATAAGAACTCGTCTTACACTATCTAATATTTAAATAAAGCTTACAGCCACGGGCACACCCTTATATGGCGAAAAAGATATTGCATTTCATATATTATTCTCTGCTTTAGAGACTCGTGTCATGATTTAATAACATTTTTGTATGGTAAGAGGGTATTATATGCCCTTCTATCACAGCACATGTAAGAATATATAATTAATTTGATGATCAATGACACTGGTATCATAGGCTTGAAATAGTGTATAACATGCACAGTTTTTTCAGTAGAGGGGGTTTCCCCTAGCGATAAACTTTATACAAATGTTTATGATGCGTAAGCTGATTTAATTGACTTGCAACAAATGAGTTCTGCAAGATGCAGAAAAAAAATGTGTCATGAAATTCTAAAAAATGTTATTCTCTGAAACAGACACTCCAATGCAATACACTTTCCAATTGATATATAGTATAAATTTACTAATGTTTATTTAATTTCATTTGTATGATTTCTAATAGTGTTAGTATATTATTTAACCCCCCCCCCCCCAAAAAAAAAAACCCCCCCCCCCCCCCCCCCCCCCCCCCCCCCCCCCCCCCCATATAAGGTTTACATGCCTTCTAAACATAATAAAAAAGATAAAGAAGTTTGAAGTTGTCAGCGAATTAAAATTTCCCTTTAGTCAGGCACTACCGTGAAGAGTTCACAAAGAAGCTATTTGGCAAGGTTGGTTAACACGCTCCTATTGTCAAGTAATTAACATATACATGTATCATTGACATAACTCTTATAACAAACGCCGTTCAAAAAGAAATTGAATGCTGAGATGTGCAGAGCCGACAGGCGGGTACTCAACTGCAGGCAAGACCAGCGTGTTAACCACTAGGCCACTGATCCGTGCCATAAATATGGCTGTTGTAGATACACTAGTATATACTCCTACAGTTCCTTCGGAATAATATGACACTGACACATCTGAAGAGTGCAATATTGTTTGTAGATTAATAAGATAATGTAAAGACTAAATCTTTTCTAGCAGGCATCGTCTATCTTTCAGTATACATGTGCAATGGTTGTAATCTTTTGTGTACACATATATATGTCATTTCATAACACATGTTTGCTTACATTTACAAGTTACTCATACTTTATACCTTAATAAAGTTGCATTGGCCTGTGCGTATCCTCAATATCATAATCAAAAATCGCATCACAATAGAAACTCAAATAACTCGTCACGTTTAATACTTCCGTCTTTCGGGCTACTGTATATTTTCAATTCTTAACCTTAAACTAACTATCTATAAAAGCGATTCATATCCTAATCAATGCACCTAGGCGCACAGCACTAAGTCATCCACTAAAGTTTGACTAAATGAAAAGCCGACAGAGAAGTGTTAAATGATCCTTGTAGTTCCCTTGATTCCGCTCAATAATATTAATCACCATAAATATGAAGTTTCAGCTGGTTTCCCAAAAGGTTCCGATTTGGGATATCGGGACGGGGCGTGACAACATGATCCCTACACAGCCTTTTTAAATCCCCTCCAACAGGAAAGTTATAGTGATATATTAGAGGACCTGACATGACATTAGATACATTCGATGCCCCCATCGAAAATGGAGGAGTATTATGGTTTGCACATGTCGGTCCGTCCTGAAACTTCCATGAAGATATCCCTCTTGAGTTTGAAGACAGTGATTCAAATGTAAATGTCACAGTGACCTTCAACAGAAAAATCTTGTCCAATCAATATCTATAAAATTAATTGGTCCTCAAACTTGGTAGGTCGGACATGACCAGTAGATTAATTCTATACTGACACCAAAAAGAAACTGTGCACTTCTTTAAGAAATAAAAGTTATATCCTTTGTGAAAGAAATATTGGCAAATTTGGTATCAAAATGTTTGCAAGTCTTTTCTTTACATGAATGCTTATTTTGGAATCAAATTCTGGTAATTATTAGTGTGCATTGTTTTACGCTTGAATGAAGTAGGGGTTAAAAGTAAAAGTTGCAAATCTGACCAACATAAAGTCTCCTAGACCGTAACGGATTTGCATTGGCCCGAAGCCGGTTTAGAACCATTTGCCTACTTATTCCCTGCCTTACTGCAGTGCGTGTAGCAGTTTTGAACCTGTGACGTAAGTACGTCAACGTTATGTTTCAATCCTGACGTGCCGTTGTCACCTTCGGCCTGTCGGATCGTGGAAGATCTCTTGTCGAAGGTTCATGGTGGTATTTCTGTGGCAGTTAAACTGCCTAGTGACGTCAGAGACGCTGACGCCGGATGCAAGTTGCAGAAGTGCATGAATTCGTTCATTTTCTTGAAGCCATGGCATCTTGTTAATGGGTGAAATTCAAATGTACTGTGATTTAATTATTGCATAGCCAATTAATATATTGATCAGTGACAATCTGTACTTGTAAACATGTTGCACGGGTAGCACGTGCAAAAAGTTGCATAATAGCCTTCAGTCAGTTTGAAGGACATCCACGTGCTTAAATATTGGGTAAATTAGTGCATTGTATGGAAGATTATTTTGTTACTCATGATAGTAAAATCTATCTTTTTAAACTTAGTAACGAAAAAGTTACGCTCAATATAAAAGTGCACAGTTTCTTTTTGGTGTCAGTATCAATTTTGACGTCAGCAGGTCAAAGCCAAAGTCATGGAGACCTTTAACATAAAAAAGTAGTCCGATAATTAAGTAGAGAACGATTTTATCTAGTGTTGTCAAACTTTGTATGTATGTGGACATGGCCAGTAGATATGCTTATATCGATGTTGACGTCAGCAGGTCAAAGCCAAAGTCACGGAGACCTTTAAAACAAAACAAAAACTAGTCCGATGAATAACTAGAAAACACTTTTACCTAGCGTTCTCAAACTTTGTAGGTAGGTAGACATGGCCAGTAGATTGTATATATTGATCTTAGATATGTTTTGGAGCCGTCACATGCTGCTCAACGATCTTTCAGCGGACGCCAGAAGGCGTGGCTGGGGACTGACCCAGGGTTGGTGCGGGAGGTGTTTCCACTCCGACGGAAAAAAATGAATTTGTTTATGAAATGGTGCAATTTCCAGCATATTTCAACTACTCTGAAGCACTAAACTTGCAACTGCAAAATGTTTAGGAGGCAATTCAAAAACAATGTCAATACACAAGACATACATGTAAATGTTAATATCCCCCCTTTCCCCCCGACGGAAAACATATTTGAACTTTGAACTGTGTCTATGAAAAGGTGCAATTTCCAGCATATTTTAACTACTCTGAAGTACCTAACTTGCAACTGCAAAATGTTTAGGAGGCAACAAAAACAATGTCAAACACACAATTTTTAATACAAGACATACATGTAAATGTTTACTAACATACAAAAATAACAGACATAGTAGGATTTGGACAACTTATGCCCCACTTTTTACCAGTGCTTATAGAACCCGATAAATGTGACTGTAGTTTTAAGGTCTCGTCCAATAGACAATAATTATTAATAATATAAGTGCACAGGAACTTTATATTCAATCACAAAAATAAAAAAGAATACTGTATCTTGCGAGAAAAAAAAGCACCCTCAGCTTTTCAAATAATTTGTTTCAGGAGCATTGTTCTTAACCTGTGGATAGTGGTAGTGCGGGATATCGTAACGTTGTCAGTCTTCACATCTACAACTTCGCCCACAGTCAGATATTATAAAGTTATAAACTAATAATAAATGACATTTATATCAAAACCTTCTTGGAAAAGTGAATTGGTGGACAGTGTCCCACTTGGAGGTGAGCCGACTCAGCTTGTCATTGTTGTCTGCAAGTCCAACTTTGACGACAAACGGTCCTTGTCAGGGCAAAATCAATGCTTGCAGACGCCATATTTATTTAGTTGCAAAACAAAGGGAAGCCAATCAAGCAGTCGCGTAAGGGCTATATAGGGATGCCCGTTCAATTTAACTACATTGACAA
This sequence comes from Saxidomus purpurata, assembly GCA_022818135.1. Taxonomy (NCBI): domain Eukaryota; kingdom Metazoa; phylum Mollusca; class Bivalvia; order Venerida; family Veneridae; genus Saxidomus; species Saxidomus purpurata. The sequence goes on from JAFMSR010000007.1 coordinate 4,189,408, forward strand.
ATTACTTAAAATTATCTAAATTTCAAATCGTGATCATTTTAACATAGACAGAAGTGGGGATTTTTGAAGATATGTAAGAATTTCTAAAAGACCTAACCCTAGTGAGGCATCTTTTTTAAATGCATTTTTGGCGTTTCTAGATTTTCGATTTTTCAGACCAATTATACGCACGTGCGTACACATGCGTATGCCCTGCACGCCCATTATGTGGGTCTAACTTGCCATAAGAAAGGGGGGAATAAAACTCTGAACTGCAAAAGAAACGCAATAGTGTGACTGATATGAAAGATTTAACAACATGTATCTCTCCAAATTTGGGAAGAACTGATCAGTAATTTCTTCACATTAAATGGCGTTATATATGCACAATGCATGCAGGTAGGGTATGACCCGTAGCATATCGAACAAAAAGATGGCCCCAGTCAAAGCAACACACTCAGCTTTCAATGAGCTGTCAATCAAATTTAATCATACAGTAAAATTTTACAGTTGGCAATATAAAAATCCTAGATCCAAGAACATTTATCTCCCTAAACATTTCTTAGAGAGAGTAGCTAGGCCCAAATCAGTATATCCTGTATCTGAGCGAATTACAGTCGACAGCAGAGTCGGACACTGGAACAGACACTTGGAGGGAGGTCATCCCTATACCTAGTCTCACTATTTCCACTTCGAAGGCAAACCGATTTTACAGGCTGACATTTTACAGTTGTCCGCCTTCTACGCGTAGAGGTGTGACAGTTAATAAAATTAAAGAACTGTGAAAGGGGTCACACTGAAACGCCAGATTAATTAGGCTACTATACCCTGGGTCCTTATATACGAAACAAGAGAATAACGCACTTTGGTGATTGTAATGAACATTAAGTCTACGGAAGATATGATTGGCTGTCACGGAAGAAATTGATTCTATTCACACACCAAACGTGGCAAATATTGATTGTACAGTTAGCCCAACATAACCATTTCAAGATGGAAGCCCTACGGATGTTGACGTTGCTTTTTTTATCAACTTTTGTAAGTTGCGAAGAAATAAAGGATCAGGTTGTCGCAAGAGCAGTTGTTGAGGTAATTATTAAATTTTATAATGTATTTTTGAAAAACATACTGAATGGCATCCAATGAAATGATTTATAGTCCGGTTATAAAAAAATCAAAGCGTTTTCGTACCATTGTCAGTTCGTGACAAGATTTAACGATAGAATACAAAATTTGTAATAAAATACTCATTAACTTAAAAAATCTTTTTCGTAGATTTTTTTTAAATCAAGAAAACATATTTTTCATAAAATTTTAAAAAGCTTCTGTCCTGATTATTTTTTATAATTTTAATAAAGGTTGTCAGGTTGTGGCAGGGTCCATGCTAACTGGCTAGTGTAGTTGTAGCCTTATTCATAATTTCTGCTCGTCAGTTTAACCCAAATTTGGGATCAGTTATTTTTATACTTGTCAAACCTTTGAAGAAAGCACCCATCCAAGAACTATCTCGCTGTCATTCACACTAAGTGTAGTACTGTAGTTCTCTAAACAATGATATTGGTGGCACAGAATCAGTTCTTTTGACTATGAATGGCCAAAGGTTGTAGGACATTGTCTTGTACATATCATTGACAAAATAGCTGCATTAATTTGTTGTTGCAGTGACCCTAGTCCAAATAATTGTAGTCAACGGGTGAATATCTGTATTGTTGAGCCCGCCTGAGGTGCGCTTGATATAGTTGTCACTTTTGGCTGGTCGATGTGCCTCCGTGCGTGCGTCCGTCCATCCGATTTTGTCCGAACCATATCTTTTTCATGCATGGAGGGATTTTGATGTTACTTGGCACAAATGTTCACCATCATGAGACGGAGTGTCATGCACAAGAACCAGGTCCCTAGGTCTAAGGTCAAGGTCACGGTCACACTTGGAGATTAAAGGTTAAATTCAAGAATGACTTTGTCCAGAGCATATCTGTTTCATGCATGGAGGGATTTTAATTTTAACTTGGCACAAATGTTCACCATCATGAGACAGAGTGTCATGCACAAGAACCAGGTTCCTAGGTCTGAGGTCAAGGTCACACTTGGAGGTTAAAGGTTAAATTCAAGAATGACTTTGTCCGGAGCATATCTTTTTCAATCATGGAGGGATTTTAATTTAACTTGGCACAAATGTCAGCTTGGCAGCTGGCAGGCAAGATGTCAACTTGTAAAATCATTTTGTCTTCGAAGTGGAAGTAGTGAGAATATAGCCTAATTCATTTGTCTCATCAATTTGACCCATTTTTTTAGATCTGATATATATAATTTACAGTGAGACTACTGCCAGTGAGACTGTTTTCAGGCTAGACAACCTACTCTGGTTCTGACACCAATATCATTTTAGAGAACCTGTTCCTGTTCACTAGCCACTGCCACGCATTTAATCTCAGTAAAGTCTGTCTGTTGTAAGCACATCCAGAAATTACTTTTAAGAGGAATGTTTTAAAGAATGAAAGCAACAAGCTACAATTTTATAGCCACTCTGGCAACATCATTAATAGCCTGTTGATTTCAAATAACCTCTGTTCATAATACTTTTAAAATAGGTGCATATGATTCTTTAACATAACTCAAGTTAACCTCATTTTTCATGTCATGTTTGTGTATCCAGCTCAGACCCATAATGCGTGTAGAAAGTGACCAAGTATATAAGCTGTAATAATATTTGCATTACTCAGAAGTTACTAACTGCACAGACCTATATACACATGTGTATATAGGTCGGTGCTAACTGTAAGTTGTATCATGGCTACTGCATATTTGTATAGGAAAACACTGTACTGTATTTGTGATAATTTGCATTGTGTATGGGGGCGGAGCTTAGACCGTGCTCTATCTACAATAGAGCACATGATCTATCTGCAATAGAGAACACTTTTCAGATTTTTTTTTTCAAAAACGAAAACAAGCAACAGTTGCCAAGGAAGAAAGATGTAGCTCTGTAAAATTGACTTAAACTTAAATGTTTAAGAGGAATGGAAGGGTGGACATACATATACACGAACTCGAAACACGAGTCTCCTGAGCAGTTTATATCATGCAGTTTTCATTTGTGAAAGCATGATGCCGTGGCATCTAAAGGAACTTGTGAAAGAATGATATCGTCTAATTCTTCTAATTGACTGAATTCAGTTCATTAGCCATCTGTAACAAAACATTATCCTGCAATTCTAAAATATCCATAATGCAGTGTTCATCTATCCTTCTTAGCGTTCTTTTTTTAAGGGAACTGACAAAGATCAGAGTGACCAAACAATATTAATGTGATCCCACCCACTTTGTTACGTCACACGATGTTTGGGGCCTGTGAGCTGTCAATCAAAATGTACATGATGGTGTACGTGCCATTATCAACGTGCCATAATACAAATCAGATAGAGTGACTGTTTGCTCAAATAATTACGTCATTTCTCGGGGCTACGCCCCTCGAAATAACATAATTATTCTCGCAAACAGTACTCTATCTAATACTTGTAACACTGATAAATTTCTAAAATGGATTTTGCGTCTTTCAAATTTTCAATTTGGACAACACTGTTTAATGATCAGATGAATCTCGGTGAAAGTTTACTGACTAAATAGCAAACAATGCTGATCATAATCAGACTAACAGATGTACAGCCTGATCATGATCTGCACTGGTTACAGACAAAATCATTTGCTGCCAACAGGATAAGAGTAAAGCCATGCTGCTGTAACTGATAACATTTAAGCACAAAAAGTTATTTTTCACCCATGTAACTATGCAGTAATGAATTCAACATTGTACTTGAGAATGACTGTATTTTTTCAGAGCTGTTCCGGATGACGCTTAAATCGTTTACCAGAGGTGAAACAGTTCATTTATCATGACGTCCCTCTGTTGTATCCTTTTGCAACAGAATATTGAGATTCAGCTCTTGGTCAGCCCACATTGTACACTTGGAGCCACTTCTAGCCCGACACTTTTCAAATTCGATTTTCTCGAATACAGTTCAAGATATTTATTTCAAATTAAATATTATGTTGTTTGGCAACATAAGCTGTATAAAAATGATAAAACCTTTCAACTGTGACGATCGGTTACTTTTGCACGTGTGACAAGTACGATTTCACTATTTTGCACGAGGAAATGTAGGTGAGCGAAAAATATCGATTTTCATTTTCATTTTATTATTCTGTAACGCAATTCAAACCGTAAAAACAGAATTTTGATTTTAAAAATCAGTCACTTCGAATGAATAACCAAGAGCGTGGTCGCGCAATTGACATGTTGCTTGCCGGCTTATCACTCCAACAGTCACGTATACAAATGTATCATATTTATTTAGCAATAATTTCATTTGCAAACATATGCAGTATCAACCTGTTCACTATAAATCGTAACAAAAGTGGAAATTTATCTTTAAAATACAAATGCATTGTATTTTGTTTCTTTACTCCGATGTACAGATTTTATTGTGAATCGGTGACTTTTATCATTGTAGTGATTGCACGTTATGTCATTTTGTGAATTCGAATTTTACAGCGATGTTTTTTATTTGTTAAGTTTTATATGTATTTGTCAATTAATTAAAATTAAATTTCGCAAAAGTATGTATTATGTGGTGAATTAACTATATTCTAAATTTGAACGAAAACTGCAAATGAGTAATTCAGTTATACGTAATTATATAAGTGTCTGGTTAGAAGTGGCTCCAAGTGTATTTGTTGTATGGGTTTAGCACACGTTTCAAATGTATTTCAGTCATTTGTACAAGGTTGGCAGTTTACCTAACCAGTGACCCTGAGATGGACCAGTACTAGACCCATATCCTCCATAAAATCTACCAACTTTCTCACATACAAGAGTCATGGTCAGTAGCAGGTCTCGGACCCATGCCACTCAGTTAATAAGCACTCAACAGTGACTTCAAGTCTGTGAACATTTTCACTGATCAAAGAATGGTTTTAGAATCTATCAATCTATGACTTATAGTTTACTTGTGAGCTTAAACCAGTATGAAGTGCAAAAGCTATAACTATTGAATGTTAACCTTTCAATTGTGAGGTATTGTCGTAAATATGGTCAGATGGTAGAATATATTGTTTTTTCTTTACTTGTTTATATCATCTCCTTTGCTGAAAAACTGAAAACGTGCTTTCACTTTACATAATTTTTTTTTATACACTTATATAGTCACTTCACATAATATATACACTTATATAGTCATATAGTCACGTCAGAAAAAAAAAGTATGTGTGTTTCAGGCAACCCGATCCCTATGTAATAACCTATAGAATTTTTTCGATTTAGAGAAAAACAAAAACACTTTGCCCCTACCCTACCTAGAATTTTTGGGACCGTTGCCCTAAACACAGATTTTTTTTGGCCCCACTTCACATATACCCTTATACATTGTATAGTCACTTCACACTTCAGTGTGTTAATTGACTGGGTAGTTTTTATGCTTAAAGTTGATGATGTGTTGATTATAAAAAGTTTAACTTTGTTGATTTAAACTAAGTTATTTCTTATTTCGCTATGTGTATATCAAAGTTTAAGTTATTTTAATAAATGAGTCATCTAGTCAGTAAAACTAAGCTTCCAGTATTATCGAAGTTAGAAAATGAGGTATAATTTTTGGGTCATATGACTGAACATTGACCAGTTCTTAAATATCATTAGTAGTATACCGTCGTGTATCAGTTGTTTAATGTAATATGTCAGTGTAATGATCAGTTGTATGACCTTGACTGTTCTCTAGTCACGATGTCTCGTTCAAGCCAGTGGGCGGTGCACCACCTGTCCTTCAGCTTTTGAATAAAGACAACCAAGTTTTAGAGGTGAGTGAATTTGTTTGTTGTTTGGTTTGTTGTAGGAGTTCATACCTGTTCCAACCGTGTTTAACACTTGGGCATTTAACTTAACTATAATTCCTTGGAAGAACCAGTACTAGAACCCTATCTTCCATAAGGAACTGGCAACTTTCTCAAATGATGAGACATGGTCGGTAGCAGGGCTCAAACCCATGGCCCTCAATCTACGAGAAGTGACTGTGATTTAAAGCCAGCTACTCTTGCCACCCTACCACGGAGACAAACTTTTATTTAGATTTCCTTTTCGTGTAGCTCTGAATTTTTAGTAAGGTAGAGATTTTATAAAGAAATATATGTAGATTTAAGATACTCTAAAGGGTCACTTACGTTAACTCCTATCTTTCCTGGTTTATTTAAAATCCACATGAAAAAATGTCTTTTGTGTAAAACCTACAGAAAGTCAACACAGTTAGAAATCTTGAAACACAGGTAGATAATCAACACAGGTACAATGTAGTAATCAACACAGGTTGATTCACACAGGTAGATTCATGCTACACCTGATTTACACAAATCATCTGTTTCTGTGACACTCTTCCATGCAACTCCTCTTGTGTGTCAAAGATCTCCTGTCCTGGTAGTTTCCTTTAAAATCTGTACTAATTTTTTTTTTTTCACAGCAATTTGAGCTAGATAAGAAATCAAGAGAGGATTGTAATCAGCTCCTTTATGTACTCGGGTTCTTGAAGAAATCTGATAAAGATACAGTCCTTGATGAGGAACAGAGGAATAACCTGGTGTATAGAACTACTAAACAACTAGAGAAAATAGCAGAATCTGGAGATACTGGTCTAGATGAAGATAATAATGCAGATGATGATGATGATGATGATGATGCCATTCTTGATGAACTTGAAAGAGATGAATTATAATTTTCTGAATAAGGTTAATTTTTTCTGTGTCTTAGAATTAGTCATAACTACTTTTGCATCATTTCCATAGTACAAGTGTTCTGAGTGTATGTTTCTGGGCTGAGTGATTGTTGACATGGTATATCAGATTGTTCTTTCTCAAAGAAAGATTATCCAATTTGTTTATTATATTTAATCATGTACAATGTAACGGTACATGTAAAACACAATTGATATAAATGCACATACCAGCTCCGAGCATAAAGTGAAATCTTTTCCATCTGTAAAATATTTGACCCATAAGATTTGTTCTTCACTGTATACATGTGTAGGTTGTGCAGGTAAAAAAACAATGCAGACTGTGATGGTGCATAAATATTTGAAAGATACGGGTTTGAGCTCCACTGGGGTTGCAACAGTACCTCATATGACGCCAGTACTGGTTTTTCCAGGAAGCAGACTTGAGAGTGACTCAATAAGGTACAAACTTTCTTCACAATCGAGCTAGTACAAAATAATTGCACTATTATAACTACATGTATATCCGAGGTTTTCAGTACAGTTTCAGTTTTCAACATTTTAATATACAGTTTTGAGTTTGGTCAGAATTGTTTCCGGAATGAAATCTCAGCTAGTTTATACCTACACTTCAGGGATGCTGAGATTTATCCGGAAATTATCTAGTCATCCAGTGTTCAGTTTGTCTATAATATATAGTTGAGATTTTTATCTCAGTATCCAGTAACAGATATTTACTTGAACTCAGCACATTTCTCCATACAGCATCAGTCATTACACACGAGTATTACCATAATTTCCTTCTCAGAAATACATTGTTTCTTATTTCGTAAACCATTTTTGTAAAGAAAATCTTAAACATTGTAATTTCTTAGGGAACATGAAAAGCAATAGAAGACTACCATGAGTACAGTTTTTGATAGCTTGGACTTTATCTCAGTCAATGTTAGTGAACTCGGAATTGAAGTACATGTATTGGGAAACACTTTGAAAGTGTACAAAAGCAACAATTTTCTGTGAGGTTGGACTGTTTAATTGTATTTTATTGACGTTTGTGAACAGACTCATTTTAGAGCAAGCTGTTGGCCAGTGTTGGGTACAAATCTGTTGTTGATGAAGTAACATATGGTTTTACTATCAAGTTTTAACTATACAAATCAATAGTATAACTCTAAAGAGGTGATTTTGCATAAATATTGCATAAAGTGGCTGCTAATTATGCAGGGGTTGTCGATAACAATGTATTTATTCATGAATGAATCCAATCTGAAATGTTGCCATACTGAAAGATAAATTAATACTTGCATATATGTATGTTCTTGATGAATCCATGTTTTACACACTAATCTTACATATTCAATGTACATATTGTCAGGTATTAAATGAAATACAGGATTTTGAATTGTTATAAAATGTCAATATTTAAACTGCAGAGCAAGGTATCTAAGTATTTTCTAATATATTTCATAATTTTTGAACCATAAATGCTTGAGGCATTGCATGTTTGATATATGACAAATATTCTATTTTTTCTTATAGGCTGTTGACATCTATTATTGTACATGTATATGCAAATTTGATGTATATGATGTGTGCTTATAATCCAGCTGTTGTTGCTATGCAACCTGTAAACAGTTCAAGAGAACCTCTTTGAAAATGCTACCAGTCTTGTTTTGAAAATTTATCCAATAAATAATGACCATTGCCTAACAAGAGCTGAAATAAATGTTTGTTTTCAAGATATGCTTTCACAAAATTAAATGAAAAACAAGAAACCACATGCTGATGAAATCGACAAAAGAATTGGGTTTAATGAATTTATTGTGTGTTTTAACAATTGTCTTCTTTTGAATACAAATGAAACAAAGAGTCAATGTTGAAGTGAGTGATATCTCTATGGTTACATTGTGTACATGTATAATAAGAGTGAATGCAATAAGAGTTCCTTACATCATGTTCCTCATTCTTTTCATTTTTTAGTCAGTGTTCAATTCTTCCATTTAAAGTATTGTCTTTTCAACCATATTTTGTTAAAGTTCTACCCGAGTCAGTGGGAGAAAGTGTTAATGAGGTCATCTGCAGAAAGTCCTAGGGGCTAGCAGATGACTGATGTACTTCTATGGCCTCCCTCTTCCTCCAGAACTGTAGCGAAAAAATGATTTCTTGGACTTACTGATATTTTCTCATTATTTATTAGTTTAGAAAAAGGTTATGTCTTTTATTGTTGTAGTACTCAATAAAGCATTGGGTAGATAAAATAAAAATATCAAAATACAAGCTAGTTGATTTCTAGTTAACTCTCACCCAGTAGGAATGGATGGTTTGAGCTACCAGGACCATTATTGGGTTCAGTTTAAGTAAATAGTTGAATCTTATTATACCCCCAGATATGAGGTATATGGGGGAGATACTGGAATCACACTTGTCTGTCAGTCTGTCGGTAGATAAATTTGTCTGTACTTTCTCGGCAAGCACAGGTTAGAATTCAAAGAAATCTCACAGAAATGTTTAGTACCAAGCTGTGCATATCCTCAGCATGTTGCACTTGGATGATATTTCATCGAGTTACTGCCCAGTGAAGTTTTTATGCCCCCGCCATTCAAAGAATGGTAGAAGGCCATAAAGTGTTGCCTCTTTCCATCCATCTGACTGTCCAAATGTGTGCATACAAAAGGTACATCCATGCAAAATGTTTGTTTCACACTTGTAACTTTTTAAATGTTTCATGGATTTTATTTAAATTTCAGATGTAGGTTTATGATCATAAAATTAAGGTCTGGTTCGATTTCGATTACAAGCTATGGTCAGTAACTTTTGATAGCTTGCGTGAATTTGATTCATATTTTACATGTAATTTTGTGATCATAAGATACAGGTCAAGTTGAATTTGGTCACATTCCATTAATTCTTCCATAAATTATGGCCACATTTCTACTAAAGTTTCAGCCAATTTGTGGTTTCAGATCATTATCTCATAAAAAGGTTGTATGGATTTCAATCATATTTGCAACATACTTTCAGTTTATTATAACGACACCCGAACATGTATGTACATATATATAAAATAACTTTTGTGTTGTGTGCAAGAATTATGTCCCTATCATAAAGGTCAAGGTCACAGCTTATAATTATTTGCACTTTGTACAGTAATAGTTAATAGTTGCTTATGTCCAACTCATGCTCATTTCTTTTTAGTCACCTGTGATCAAAATGCTGAAGGTGATTTATTCTGACCTTGTAACAAAATGTGTTTTGTACAAGAAAATAGTCCTACCTTAAATGTTCATGGCACAGTGCATGATTGTATTTTAATTAAACTTTGTTATGTAAATTTGACTTAAAAGCCTAAGCCGGGCATCCATGTCTGATGAACATATCCTTAGTTTCATACTTGTAGTGTACATAGTGTCCATGTTATTTCTCGGGAACTTTGCAGAACTATTCAGTGAATCCTCGTAAGTGCATATGGCCAGTTTCACTTAGATAACTTTTCATTGAGATGTTTTCATGCAAATAATGCACATAGATGTGTTTGTACATGCTATTTTTCAGCAACTATAGGTTGGAATTAAATGTAAATTAACAGGACTGATTATTACGAGGGTCTGTATATTATATGTAATATACGGACCCTGTTATTACCAAGCTGAGTTTTGCATACTGAAAGTGCACATTACACCCTGTTAATTATGCCCCCATCGAAGATGAAGGGTGATGTCGGTTGGTCTGTTGATTTCTTGCATACCAGATCGGGATGTCTTGCTGGAAAATGTCATCTTACACCCCCTGGTCGACTTAATTACGTCACAACGAACTACTTTTATGAATGAACTTGTGTAAATTCGTACATTACTACTACAAGGAAATATAGCGCGTAAATATGTCATTGATTTTATTTCTGCTATACTTTTAGTAGAAAATGGTATGCAAGAAAGGGAATACATCACTGGCTGCACATGCAGATGAGAATATCCGGCTCTCGGCTAATTGTTTTGGCGGTAACTCGACAGAGCCTCGTAACCGCCAAAACAGTTAAACAGCCAGATATTCCCATCTGCACGTGCAACCAGTGAAAGATTAGTATAACTTTGAATTAGGTTCTTCAAACGTGGTAGGTTGGTTGGACATGACATGTAGATGACCGCCATTGATTTTGAGGTCTAAGGTCAATGTCACTGACCTTCGACAGAAAAAACATGCCCGATCAATATCGAGTGAATGCATTGGCCTAATGTCCTCAAACGTTGCAGGAAGTTGGTAATGACAAGTAGATGACCCCATACCAAAATTTATACAATTAAGAAGATTCTTAAAAAGTGAGGCCCTAGTGGGCTGTTTTCGCAATATGTTCTTCATAAAAAGATCTTGAAAATCCGTTGTTATGATTTAATTGTATTTTAGGATATACATACATGTAGTCATAGTATTTTATACCACAGTCAGATCTTGATCAGCTACACAAGTCATGCAGGTATAATCACAGATTGCAGATGTTCTCATTTGACTCAGCTGAGCGATACAGGGCCAACGGTCCCTTTGCTCATACATGTGATGTTGTGTATTGTTTTGTTTTGGGGCAGGCTGTCACTGAAAATCAAATTAATTTCACGTGAGTGCTAAGTACACAATTGAGCATATCGATGTCACGTTGTGTTGGGATAGCCTTTTTGTCGGAATTTCTTGAAACATCTGCAGCACTCATACTTCTTTACTGTGTCCAAGCAAGTTGAAGGCGGAATCTGCCTATCTTAGGATATTCACCACCCTAAGTGATTATAAACTCTAGTTTCTTCCTCTGTCTGTCTATTTCTTTAATAATTGATAAAAATTACTAAGTTTTTAAGCGGTGAAAAAATGGTTAATGATAGAAGGGTCATAACTACAAATGAGAGAACTTGTACGACTTCATTTTCTTTAAAGGAATTTATTTAAAGTATAAACTGCACCTGATGTATGCAGCCATACATCATTCACCCAAGTTAAAAGGGAACATGACTTACACGATTGTGTGTTTGTTATTGGCGAAAGTCGGTGACTATCCTTATTTCTGAATCAAGAGCCTGAGATGCATCTCCAGAGTTAATCTGATGTCGGTAAGACACATGCCATACTACAGTATGCTGTACTAACTAATGTCCGCCCTCATGCCACAATATTTTCAATAAGCATACGAGTTCGATAACCAGCCTGATTCGGCCTACAAACAATAGGTAACTACCCTAACTGCTAATGTTGCCAGATAACCAATGTCTGCTCAGTCGGCTTCTAACGGTACACCAACAATATCATGGACACAATCTTGTGGAGTAAGTTCATACCGCCTTGAGGACTGACCTTGACAAAATTTTGCCAGATAAGCAATGCCCTTCCTAATACTTTTAACGGATCATCACTAAAACTATTCACAATGATATGTATTACATGATAGGTATCTCTTTTAAGGCTTTCGGGGCGTTTTTTTTTTACTTGAATTGCCGTAAATTTAGCCAAACCAGGACTGGCTAGAAAATAATAATAATTTTTTAATATGTCCCTACCCGACCTAGCATACTGAGGACAGTTACCCTAAACACACACTGTTTTTTAACAACCTATAGAATTTTTTCATTTAAAAAAAAATTGCCCCTACCCTACCCTACCTAGACTTTTTGGGACCGTTGCCCTATATGGGCACAATATCTGAATCAACAATAATTCAACAATACCCAACAATATAATGCTGCAGGATTTAAGAGACAATCAGATTCTAATATGAAATACAATTACATTAACCATGCGACATTACAACAATTACAACATGTTTTATTAAAATGTACATCAGCCTTATAAAGGCAACGGAAACATTTTACAAAAATATAGCATGTATAAAATAATAATATCAATAGCAGATACACTTACTAAGTAGTAAAATTTCGATGTTGCAATGGTATACTTGTCAGCACAAAATAATCCCCAACCCAGCCGCCGAGACCGCCCCAGGACACCATCATAACGACCGGCAGGAGATCACCACGAGCTCCCAGACCCGGACAAGTCACCAGCCAGACAGCAGCCGAGTTAAGCTATCATTTCATAACTTGAATAATTTTCTTCACAAATAACGCTGACTTCAGGAGGAGGGTCTCATCACAGATTTGAAATAAAAGCTGAAAGGAGACTACAGTTGATACTAGAAATCCATCGGATATGTATTTTCTTCTGTCTTAATTAAAGAAAAGGCAATCCAGAATGTAATGAAGCCCATCCCCTACAGAAGTTTTATTACATAGATACAAGTCATATTACTACGCTCAATATTCTAGACTATTCTCTTTTCGATTAGGACATCTAAAATGACAGAGTGACAAAGCCAGATGCGCAAGTAACACTTTTAAATAGTTATCAAATTCCAAAGTTGTTTAAAATGTTCTGTAACATAAAAGTTTTCTTGAAATTTGTAATGTTTCATTCCAAGAATGAAATTACTGATCTTACAATATTACTAAAATACAATGGGGACATATACTTAAAGTGGAGTGTTGTTGTTGTGTCGGTTTAACGCTCTTTAGATACTTTAACAACATCAAAACGTTGGGAATATGTCATATAAGTACTGCACCAGCTGCTTTTCCTTTCAGATTATCCGCTTCCAATGGTCTGACATTGTTAGAAGTTTCCATTTGCTTTTCCGCTGTTTTTTTCTGTGTATTGAATAGCCCTTCAAAATGACCATAGGGCTAGGTAAGATGTTTTGAACATGTGTCTGATATAATATTACACGGAGCCTCTCTTGCTTAGCTCAGAGAGAATGAAAATATCCCTTATAAATCGGAGGATTATAGCAAAAAAAATTCTAGTAGTAATAGTCAATTTACATATTCACCAAATGTCTTTTAAAATTATACTGGTCACTTGAAGGTTAATGTCACTTTATAAATCAGAAGTGCCTGCAACACATCTTTCAAAGGATTCGCTCTTGAATGCAGCCATCAGCAATTCTGCCAGTTGCACCAATTCAACCACACCTACTGGGTCTTAATTGGTCTCTAAAATTAAATTAACAGGATTTATTAACCAGTGATGATTCATTTTGACTAAAAACATAGAATGAAACAATTGCTCTATGTGCTGATATTTTGCTTTTATGTATATTATTTTATATGTTATGACATGGAGAGAACTTGATCATGGTCATGATTGCCGCTTAAGTCTTTTTCTTTTGCATCTATTAATTCCCGCGTGGTTTTAATGTTATGTGTTTAACATGCAAACTAAGGCTCAGTGACTGCGACCCCACGTGGATCATTGTATGGGAAATCAAAGGATAGTGTTTTGTTAATGAACAGTTTCTGTGGCAGAAACTGTGTATAATTTGATAGTAGACGATAGCGATAAGGAAGAAAAAAGTGTAACACATTTTAGACTATCCCTACTAGAAAAGGTAGTACATGTATTATTTCCCTTTATTACGATTCTTATAATTAAAATCGGCAACATATCTTTGAAGCATTCACTTATAGTATCAAACAATTTGACAAATAAATTCAAAATACAAATTAAATGAGACTTTTTACATGTTAAAGTAGCAAATAAAGGAGAAGTTAAGGTGATTTTAATTAAAATGTATGCATAATTTTAACACAAGAGTTGCAATTTTACAACTCTTTCGTATGATATTTGCCTGAGAGTATTTATACAGTAAATTCGCTCATATTAGCAAGACCTTACTCTTAGGGATCATTTCTATAGTAAGTGTCGCCAGGACGTCAGGTAAAACTGACGAGAACCTAAACCACGATGATGAGACAGAGCACTTCTTTCTGAGCGCGAAGCGGGCAGAGGCTGTCTATCCGTTGGAACGACTCGGCCTCTGTCATTGATGACCGTTCCTCTCCTCCATAAGTGGGGAGATGGAGGAAAGGAGTGCATTCTGAGTGGCTTAGGACTTTCAACTTCTTTAAACAGTACATCAGTCGTACTTAAAAGTTCGACTGCAGGCGTGAAATTTAGAAATTACACAGACATGTTTTACTTTATTCTACATGTACTACTATATCACTAAAAAGTGTCGTGATCTTCAGTTTATTTACAGGGCGTCTCCGTGAACGTCTTATGACATAGTGTTCGCTGTACAGTTCTCATTGTGCATAGTGCTCACTAAACAATACTCACTGTGCATATAGGTAATCGGCGTGATATCTGTGATATTGTTATTATCCGCACAAAAGTCGATTTTTTTTAATTTTAAAGAAAAGTTCATGTATTTGCGGCGTCTGAGTGATCATTTTTGTCTGTTTCTAAAAAGATGTCTTTTACCTACAAAAAGGTCTGCTTTTAAAAAACCAATCTCAACAATTGCGTAAAGTATAATTCAATTTGGAGAGAGAAAATGCACGCTTATTTAAATCATTTTTTACGAAAACAACTTATGCCTTATACAATATAACATAATTATGCTTATTTTTTCCATCACCTTGGTGTAGTGGATTAGTCGATGGCGTTATAATATTTCATGACCTTTATATTTTTTCTTCTGTTTTTTTTCCCCTTATCTTTTTCAGCTGTATTTTTTTCTGCAAATACTCGTAAAAGCCTTCATTCATATTAATCAGACTAATGACAATGTAAAATTTAGTATGATCTGGTTATTTGATAATCTAGGCGGTAAAAGTTCACAATTCTTTACTATTATATTGATAATAGTACAGTGGAACTTCCGAAAACCGAACACTGATGGGACCTGCAGAAAAGTTCGGTTTTTGGAAGTTTCCGGTATTTTGAAGTGTAGGGTCATTTGGACTTACAAAGGGAGAGATAATCAAAGGTTCTTCATGGTTTGAAAAGTCCTTAGGTTTTAAAGCATAGAAGAGATTGTAACCCTTGTTTAGCATATTGCAGCACGAAATAAAATATACAGGACACTGTTCTCAAACAAAGTTCGAATTGCGACGTGTTCGGGGAAAATAAGATACATTTGTACTTGAAGAACATTTTTCGATCAATATCATGTTCAAAATAAAACGCACACCTCAAGAGTTGGTTTTGGAACCACTTCAGACTCACAAATTATTTTAATTCTGTCCTTTAGGGACTTTTAATTCTACGACGTTTCAGAGTTGTCTCGGGCACATTTTTTCCAAAATGATACAATTTATTTTACATGTATTTAAATTTTGGTCAAAATAAATGTTCTCAATTTTCACTCACCTAACATTAATCCGCTGATCCTTTCTTTATTCGATATCATTATCTAATAATTACAGTCTTCTGTTACATTCTTAATCCTTTGATTGACAGGTTGTGATTCTAACACGTGCCAAAATAAACGATAACCGTTAATTGGCCAAACAATGGCAATCATTTTGCTGGAAGCAATTAATTTATGATCCGAGTGTTTGTAGTGTCCGGTTTTTGGAAGACAATTTGTACTGAGATAAGTTAAAATTTATGAAAATATCGTCCGATATTCGGAATTTGGAAGTTCCGGTATTCGGAAGTACGTTTTACATAGAAAATAGAGGAGGAAATTTCAGGACTTAACAAAGAAGTTTCCGGTATTTGGAAGGTCCGGTTTTCGGAAGTTTCACTGTATAAGGACAAAAATCATCCGAGTGGAATTGGTACCCGATTCATAAAATTCGCATTTTACTTTGATTTTTATCCCCTCAACATTATTTTGGTTAAATGTTTTTGAACGTTTTAATCATACATACATCACGATACTTTGGGGGATTTCAAGTGACTAAATGCATGTGTTGTTACTGTAACTTTACAGTGTACTGCATACCGAATACTTTAACACATTAATGAAGTGATAGTTGTTTTTCCTTCCGAACAAGGGGGTCACAGTATGTGAAATGTAAAGACGTATTCTTGTTTTGAATAAATACTGCAGGCCTACTGCCGCAACGTGTTAAAATACAGTGGGGAAAGGACGTGTTTTTATGAAGCATTGTTAAGAGTAGCATTTTCACGTCATACTATTTATGTAGTACCTGCATGGTGTTATCATTTTGCTCATTTAAAGCCATTTTGCCGCGTCTTTGATGCTTTGCATCAATACTTTTCTTGTTTTATCATGTAACAGCCTGAGGAAACATGTGCATGAATTCTGATGAATACCCCAGCCAAGTGGCTCCAAGGGTGAACGCCCCGGGCGAGTCCCCATATGTAACAGCCGACGCTCTACCAGTTTGGCTATCAAGGGTGCATGATAAGAGAAACCACTACAATCATATCTTACATTGATACATAATGTATTTTTCGCAAAAAATCGCCGACGGATCAAGTGCATGCATAAATCTGAATCAGTATTACCACAATAGCAAATTTTTGTAAGGGTGTTTCCCGTTAGTCCATACAAAATTATTGCATGTCAATGACATTAATAACTCGCTTATATTTGGATCGTTACGTCCTGTGCCGTAACTCTTCCTTCTCTCCTTTTTTTAGTATCTTCCTTTTTACGTTTAGTACAACTGTTGTGATTTTTTAAAGATGACTCTAGAAATACTCTGCAAGAACGTTTTCTCGTATTCTGAACATGATTAAAATTTGCTCAAGAAATTTAGCGGACACATTTCATACAACAATAGACAACATTTAGCACTGGGAAAATTTATTTAACCAATAAACAAAAATACTTAGGGGTTGATTCTATCTGTAACGAGTCTCGAGAGCGATTAATATAAGTTGTAAGAACTTGTTTCGCAATCGAGAATAAATAAATTATTATAAACAAAAATACAACGTAAAGGAAATTAATGGAAAGGGTAGTTTGTAATAACCATGTTATGACTTCTTGGCCAGCTGCATGGATCCATGTCTTAAGGTACAAAACATAACTCAACATAGCAAGCGAGAGACAGCTGAAAATTAAATACAAATTTAGAGTATTGTACATTATGGGATGTTCAACATGAGTAGTAATAACTGTATGGGTGGTGCGGTGGTTGAGTGGTTAACGCTCTAGACTACCAATCCGGAGGTCCCCGGTACGAACCACCGCACAACCCATACAGCTATTACTACTCCCGGCCGGGGTACTTGAAATTTCAGAAACACCTTTCAGTGTTACGTGTTAGTCTCACGTATATCGGTGCTATACACCAGACATGTAAACAAGAACCGAAGTGGTCTGGGAAACGGATTCCCTTGTGTCTGCACCTATCTCTCTTCAACCTGCGCCTGTCCATCCAGGGAGAAGTCTCAGGGTCGGCCTGAACATATAAATAATCAAAGAAAAAAAAGTAATCTAACTGTTCATTGTCTCTGCTAAATTATTTCCAAATTTTTGCAAATATTTTATGATTAAATTATAGATTCTATTTAGTTTACTGCAGTCGGACACTAAAACGAACGATGAAACATAAACTCATTGTCAGATTATTATACAGTATGTGCTCATGAATATTAAAATGACTATTCAACGCTTTTTTTCTATATTGTTCTGTCTTACTCATTATGTGTGCAAGCGTGCTGTTATGAATAGTAACAAATGTAGGTAGCTGAAGTACACTCAAAGTGAATTTTGATGCACAATATGCTAAACAATATATTTCTAAGATCTTGCAAAAAAAACGTTATCGAAAGTTTTTCATAGTTTTTTAATGTTCATATAAATATGAGTGACTTGCTTTTGTATTGTGTTATAAATTGATAGAAAAATATAACGACATTTGTGCATTAAATCAAATTGCACAACAAGCATGGCGGACCATGTGTCCACATCGGTAAGTTTGTGAAATACCGGCGTCGTTTTTTCTGATATTTTCATGCATTTGAGAGTAACATGCATCTAAATCGCTTTATTTTTTCAGACTGCTGAACTTTTGAAGAAATTTTCCAAGCAAGTTTTATCTGAAAGCACAAAAGAACGTACCGAAGTGGTAGATAGTGTTGCAAAATGTGTTACGGAGACAGGTACCCCACCCACAATATTTATTGAGTAGTCATAATTTATGATTTTCCAACACCACAGATGTAAAAGCACTGATTATGTACATCAACACTGAACATGCCACATGCTAAGTCAAACTTATTTGACATGATCTTGGTTGTTGTTGGGGATATTTTGGCCCATGTTGGTGGGGGATATTTGATTTCGAGGGGTGCAAGCATCAAGCCAGCGAAAGTCAAGTCTTCACCCTGGGACGTTTCATTCCTAGTCATTTCATCTCTAAATCATTTTACCTCCTAATCTAGTACACGGACCTATATACACATGGATTGGCAACTTAAAAAAATAGAGAAAACGATACCAGGAAAGAAGTTACCCTAGCCTAATTAATTTGGCGTTTCAGTGTGACCCCTTTCACAGATCTGATATTTTATAACTGTCACACCTCTACGCCTAATTTTAAAGTCCTCATAACTGGGCAGAAATCCGACGAGAGGAATGACCCTGTTTGTAATGAATTTTTAAAGTATCCCCGATATATATCACATTTAAACTTTGTGTGCGACAAGAAAAAACATTTATCTTGAAGGAAATAACATTATCCTCCCGTATTGAGTTCTCGAGCGACATTCCTTCTCGAGCACTTCCGAAATTCGCGTGACCATCCGATATTATGACGCGTTTTGACAGAAGGAAATCCTTACCTGACGCACTTGGGTATATCCGACCAAAATCCAAACTATATTTAGATATGCTTCGTAATAAGGAAAGGCTTTTGTTGTTTATATACAACAATGAGCTTTTTAGCCATTTTCACAAATGCAACTTTGATCCTCACTTTCAAACTGACCTTAATCGGCGAAAAGTATTTGTAACAAACAATACTAAATTTAGCTGAGTACTACGTCATATTTCAAAACGAGGCACAACCGGAAGTGGAAATTCTCCCCACGCAAAACAAGAACTATGGAAGCCCGAAGGTGCTATGTACACTAAATCTTATTTTCATTTTTTGCAGGCTTTGAAATACAAATTATTTTTTTCATAAAATGAAATTCTCCATAGAAAATTTACTTTCATTACTCTTTTATAATTCAAATCAATGGTAAATAGATCGTACATGAATAATGTGGGTCTGCTAACACTTTCAATTACTTTGCTAATGATAAATGCAAATGACAATTGAGGTAGTCGTGGATGGGTTAATGTGTTCGCTAACCTTGTTACTTCTGTTGTTGTTATTATTTAATGATATGTTTCAAGAAAAAAAAATTATTCGTAGTTGGATTTGTTGAATTTCATTTGTTGCTACATGACCCCCCTACGCTTCCATACCATGCTTTTTACGGCAGTCCACCAAATGACGTCATAAATTACAATTCTCGGAAGCGATCGAGAACGCAATACGACCTTTCGTTCTGGGGTCAAATGACACCGCCATTTTGGAACTGAATGTTTACAATTTAGAATTTGTTTATCATTTCATATCTTTTGCATATTTTGCGGAAGATGTTAACGAAGTAAGGCATGAAGAAAGAAACGGTAAGTCTTCGCTTGTTTATTAGTTATGAACGTTTGGTCGCTTAAGTGCTCGAGAAGTGATGACTCCAGGATACTTTACTGATGAAATGTATTTAAAATAAAAGATTTGACGACGAAACTGTTACCACCGTTTTCTTGTATATAACGCAAATAAACCGGTGCAGCGGTAATTTTCAGCACTGCCGATTACGCACACACTGTGTATAACCGTGCAGTCAACCGATTATGCCAGCGCGCACATATGATTGTGCAAAACTTAACGACGCTTCTCACTTGGAATGCAAGATTTATAACGCATAGTGTAATTTGTGTTTATTTCTTCTCACATGAAAACAAAGAATGAATACTGAACAAAAATATGTACATATAGCGTATTATACAGTTTTATTAACTTTGTTGCTGTTATGTTGTTGTTGGTAGTGTGATCTGGTCACAGAAAGTGATAAGTAATTTCAAGTATATCATTGATATTCGAAAAAGGTGATTCCTCGGCTTTTATCGCTGATCTCTAGGCGTCTTTAATTCTAAAATGTACAAAATCTTTTAATACCTTATAACAATGTTATTAAATATATGATAATAAAATCATATTTATGAAGACTTTATTTATAGTGGATACCATATTTGGTGCAAGAACAATTTTCAATGAAATAATACTTCTATGTTTTTTGTTTACTTTTGTTTCGTTTGAAATAAATTTAATCTTGCATATGAGTCTATGGTCAAGACTGAATTTTCACAGTGGCTGTTGGAATTCACCCCCTATTCAGGCAACCAGTCAAGATATCATACGTAACTATATCATACAAACTTATTTTAGTTTAATCATCTAATACATAAAATATAAAAAAATACCCGACTGTGACATTATGCAGATGACGTCAGATTCAGAACCTAACAAAGCAGACAATCGATTTAAAAGCGATCCGTTAATCTGAACTGTACAATGTTTTAACGTGGAGTAATGACGTCAGTGTGATGACGTCGACGTTTTCATTCATTGTTTTGTCCCCGGGAATCAAAACATTGTATGACGTTAATCCTGAACTTTCTTGGCCTTTTTAAAGGAGAACAAGGTGAAGGTATTCTAAGGCTTACTTGACGCAATCAAAAATATTATTTAGGTTCTTAAACACAACTATTTCATGCGACTGATGTATTTATACAGATATTATTTCTATTTCTATATTTTATTTTCTGCGCGGGAGTAAATTAGAAAAGTCGGAAGGGTCTACTTCCATGTCCAAAACTCCGCCTTCTTTTCCGAGTGCTTTAATCATATAATGCACTCGAATTGACTATAGAAATATACCATAGGCATATTAGAATAGAAATTAGTAGTGATCTGTCAGTGGAAAAAAGTGATAACATATTTATCATATCAGTCACAGTGTGGGTGATCAAGGTCTGACAGACTTTCAGCTTTTCTGTATATAGATAGATAGATAGATAGATAATCTGGATTAAGTTTTAATAGTTAGCATAAAATAAAAAGGAAAGTGATTTGTTTTGGGTGTAAATAAAATGTCTCTCGACTCAAACTGATAAAATTTCGCATTTTCAATTGCGTTCAGCACTCATGAAAATTTCAAATTTGAATCACTTTTCATTCAGATATATTCCATATGCACCTCATACAAACAAGTGTGCTCTATTAATTAATTGCGCAAACCAAACACTAGTATAATGTATATAAAATTTTGATCATTATTTATGTGGTTAGAGAGGTCTTAAAATATGATTCAATTTATTAATAAGCCCATGGAACATATCAAATTATTTAAGACAACCATATTTAACAGTTGACTGAATAAGTGATTAAAAAAAGTCAACATTCCCGCTTCGGCGATCTTTAATAAATATCGCAATTTTCAACTATTGATATTAAAATATCTGCACAAAAATATGCTGAATTTTATATAAAAAAATGTGTTTCCATAAAAGTTATTAGCTTTTTAAAGCTTTTATCAATTTAAAAGATCGTTATGATCTACAAGAATTTGTGTGCACAAAACTCGTAAGTATATTGTTCATTTTCATCTAAATCTGGCTCCCAATACATTAGAACCACTTTAAATATGCCGCCTTTTGGACTTCTTGTCAATCATACAAAGCCACTCGCGCAATAAAATGCATTTTTTATGTAACATTCATTTTTTTAAGACAACAGAAAAAAGTGTAGATCTAACTATCTCATACATTAGAAAATTCAAATCATAAAGAATTTAGTGAACTCACGTGAGGGTCAATATAATTATAATAAAGGTATAAATCAACATACGAGTTGTATATAAATATATTTCAATAATTTAAACTTATGTCACTTTCGGTGTGTTCCCCTCTTTATACGCCGCGCGTGCTAGTCGATAATAAACTGCGGCTGCCGGTTGTACCCAGTTGAATACGTAGTGACGTAATACAATTCCCATGATTCTTTAAAAATGGCCGCTGTATACATGTACGGTGAATAATTCGGATTTAAGTGGTTGGTGTTCTTGTATAGACAGGTAAATTGAGCAGGGATCTGCGTTAGTGTCATCATTTACCTTTATTTTATCATGTGATAATGAAACTATATCGAAATAATAGATTATAGTGTGGTGGCAAGTGCCCAACGAACAGTGTATTTGGGGTGTATGCCTACTATATGTGACTTCAAAGTGAATATGTGACTTCAAAGTGAGACGTAGAAGGTGAACAACTATAAAATATCAGCCTATAAATTCGGTTTGCCTTCGAAGTCGAAATAGTTAGACTAAAGTTACCCATACTCGTAGCTCGTGACAGAAAGGTTGAATTGCATAGAAACAATACGAGAGTTGCCAATCCATACCTATATAGGTCCATGCCTAATATAATGATTAACGATGTGTGAAATGTTCTATTGTTATTGCATATGATTAAGATTGCACAAGGCGTTGTGCAACCACAGAGTGATAAAAAATCAAATATAACCAAACAATTTTCACAGATGTCGACAATTCTAAGTACTCTCCACCTACTCCCTACGTTTAGTAAAATCAGCTTTTATAAGTCAGGAAAAAAGAACAAGGCTTATCCAAAAAATCACTTACCCTGGCAGGAGGAGTCAAGCAATGTGAATAAACACTTAAACATTTAAACATTTAACCTCCAAAAAGATTCTGAAGAAATTTTACATGTGTAACTCCAAAACTGTTACCTAATATGAGCCTGTTACATGCACACATTGATTCCACACTTTGTACTAATGTCAGACATCCAGCAATATCAAAGGTGTCAAAATAGTGCAAATGTCGGAAAAGATCAAAGCTTTCAAACTCTTAATGATGGTTTCAGAATGATATTGACACATATTAAAGACATTAATTTGCTTGCTTTTTAGCGTGATGGAAAAAGGTGTTTTGTTCAGATACACAAGATCATGTGTTTTTATGCCCCAAAAGGTGGGCATATTAAAATCGCACCGTCTGTCTGTCCGCACCCAAAAGCTGGGGGTTAAGTGGGTATGGAAACTATAGGTAATAGTAAGTTTGCTTTGATGTTATGTGGCTACTTTTGGACATATGTAGCTAAAAAGTACAATAGAGAGAACAAAAGAATAGCCACACATTTGTTTCTGGACTGTAACTTTGTCATGCATTGAAAGATTTTAAAATAACTTGGAGCAAATGTTCAGCACATCAAGCCAACATGTCACCTGCAAGACCCTCGGGCTTCGACCCTACCTCAAAGGTTAAGGTCACACTTACAGTTTAAAGGTAATGGAATCCTGTTTACATTGTAATTCTGGCATGCATGGAAGGATTTTAAAATTATATGGCCCAGTTGTTGAGTACACGGAGATGACATGTCGCATGCAAGTCCCGCATCCTAAACTTGAAGGTCAAGGTCACACGTAGAGGTCAGTTTAGAATCCTGTATATACATAATTCTTGTCAGAATTGTTCCTCTGTTATACATTGAAAGATTTTGAAATGAATTGGAATTAATGTTAAGCATACAGAGATAAAATGCCATGTGCAAGTACCAGTTCCACACATTGACAGTCAAAGTCACAGACTGTGAGACACCTCCTCGGGGGCATTTATCATTTATGAGGGATAGCTCTTGTTTTGTATGTTTTTTCAGCCAGCTGGTGGACACTTTACCAAAGTGTTCTTGTAAACCAAAAAGAAGTCGCCATTCTGTTTTCTAGTCTTTGCTATTTACTTGCAGAAGTTTTGTTTTATTGGCAAGCACTGAAAATAGTTGAGCATACTGTCTTTACTTATGTCTCTTTTTTTCAGATTTGCCAGAGCAAGCATTGAAAGGTATCTTCAAGTTTGTGTACCCAACTATATGCTTATATCGTGACCCACATTCTTTGAGGTCTGCACGAAATCTCATAGCAGCAGTCATACAGAAACAACCCATAACCTCTATAAAGCTGCTGGCTTCGTGTCTTGGGTCCTTTGCTGAATCACAGAAAAAGATTGTCAATGCAAGGTAAGAGGAGCTAGATAAGTGTTTATCTGGTAAAGAAGTAAACAACTTCAATGTTGCTTATAGAAGCATCTCCATGTTAAAATGTAAGTCAGATATAATAGCAAATTTTGAATCGTGTGGATCACCAGCTTACTGGTCTGTAGAGGGATTGATATTTAGTTATAAGTGTGTTAATAAAAAGGTCAAAACTTAGAACAAAATTTTATTCAACATACAGATATCTTGAACAGTAGAAAGCAGTTGTCTGGGTAGTGTAAAAAAGTAAGGTGATGTACATGTATCTTGCACATTTTCTCTGGTCTGTGTTGTGCAGGTGTCTCATAGGAATAAATGAAGATACATTGTCAAATGTTCAGCAATGAACAGCCCTTTAACACACTTTTTGCTTCTTTCTCTGAAATGTTTGTATGATTCTTCTTATATAGGTAGTGTTCCACAAAATCAAATTTAGAAATATGACTACATTTCAAATTACAGTCGTACATCTGCTGGTGATGCGCTGGTTGCCCTGTCATGGTCCTGTATTGGTCTTAAAGCTGGCTTCCAGAACTCTTCTGTAGGGGATGACCTTGTGAAAAGACTGGTATTTTGTTTTGTTACACCTTTTGATCTAACTCTTTATTCTAGTACTTAATTTAATTTTAGAGGCAGATCTAAAACAAGTAATTTCTTTCTCTTAGAAATGTACCATGATGCAGGTTTACTTTGTACCATTTACATTTTCATTGTAGATTGAAGCCCAGCTGGGAATTGTGTATGGAGTACTGGCTGGAGAGAATCCACACATCTCAGCAGCAGCCTATAGAAAACTGACATCTGTGTGGAAACAGGTGAGATTGTTAATGCTATATCTGCTATCATTGTTAATGCTATATCTGCTATCATTGTTAATGCTATATCTGCTATCATTGTTAATGCTATATCTGCTATCATTTGCAGCGTAAATGTAGAATAGTAGTTGCAACTTGAGTTATGACTTGTTCTTTTATGTATACATGTATATATGAGTGAAGTGGTGTAAAAGCATAATAAATACTTATTACTGAGTGTATTGGTGGTAATGCACTGGGCTAGCAACCATGGTGGCAGGTTAAGTCTCATCACCACTAGTTATATATTGCTAATGGTCCGGATGGGACAGCCAAAACGAGGCCTGTGATACAAATTTTCCTGTAATAATGATAGAAACTCTAAAACTCAAATGTTGAGTTTAACTGTTCTTTGAACATCAAAGTTTGCAAGTCAAGCTATGTGTAGAGATATTTCAACGATCATGTAAGTTGGACAGAAGGAGATTTCTCAAGTGATCTGAGGTCAACGTGACATTATTTACCTACTGGAAAATTAACTGGCTGTATTATTAGGTTTTGGGTATGGTGATATTTACAAAGTAAACGAGATAATGTCAATGGTTTTTGAAAAAAGTTTTGATATTACAGGGAGGTGAGGTAGCTAAAAGGTATGGGAGTTTTTTGGAGAACATTGAACACACGTCTCACAGTGTTTGCCTGGTTGGCCTGTATATGAAATTTCTCTCATCCAGCAAACAAGGAGAACAACTTGAAACTGTAAAGGTAAGAAAAGTTTAAGAAAGAACTTTGTAGAGACATGGTTAAGAGCTAGCTACAGAGCATGTATTGCAAAGAACAACAAAGAGCACCAGTATCAGCTTAGAGCAGAAGATACGTGGCGCATGGAGCAGAAGATACGTGGCAGCATGGAGTACCTTTAGGCCTACTGATCAATGTCATGTTCCTCCTCTTGTAAAGATTCAACATTAAGAGAAAAAATGTTTTTTAGGAGTAAGTGAATTCTGAAAGAGGTTCTGGGTACATTACCAATGATTTTGATATTTGATACTTGGCTATTCAATTAAGCACTCCGTAAACTTGGTTCTGGTAGCCATCCCTGATATGATTAATTTTGCTATTTAAAAAAATGTTCAGTTCCATTTCTGTTATCAACTTGTAAACTGAATTTCTAACCTTCAGATGAAATGTGTTAAAATTTGTGTTTTTTTTTTCACTAGGGAGCCTTACTTGAGATCTACCTGAAGCAGGTGATAGGAAATCGTACCAAACCTCCACATGCTGTCCTGGTATGTTTCCATGTTAATGAAAATAGTTGTGAAATGGGGCATCAGTTTAACTCTTCTTTTTTTCCATAATACTATTCTTAACATTATGGTAAAAAATCATGAAGGTTTAGTATGTAGATTTTCAAAACTTCAAGTTGAAGTAGGAAAAAAACCCACATGGTGGGATTTGAACATACAATGAAAAGTGGTATGAAATTACAAAATCAGTGTGCTTGTATGACATGACCACTGCGCCATGGAGACTGTTGTCATTGGTAGTTATTGTATTGTATACAAATTCATTACAACTGAAGAGTACTTAGGTGGCGATTGCTTGTGTGATAAAGAATGATATTTAGACATCTTTGAGATCCTTTACATATAGCAATACTTTGTGAACACCAAGATTAGTGAGTATGAATGATGCCTTATGGAAACGTGTAGAACACTATCACAGTGTATGAGTATTAGCCTACTTATTGTTCTTGTGCCATCTTTTACAAGCATTAATGCAGATGGTATCTATGTTTACAGTTGTCATGTGAAGACATCTTGCGACACTGCTCCCATGCTACATTCAAGGACAAACTTTGGCCAGCCACACAGAAAGCTTTACTTCGTAATCCAGAAATTATTCTTGAAGGTAATCTTTACTATATTTTAGTAAATATTGCACTGAAAGCTTGATACATCAATCTATAAAATTTATAGGTGTCTCGACAACCTAGATGTCATGAGGGACTGCTTTGCAGTTTCTAAATATAGGGACAATGAATAAGCACAGATTGATCAGCTTATCAGTCCAGTTGTTTACAGAAATGTATATCAGCTGTTTCGTTAAAATTTATTTTATGTCCTGCACATTGAAGCTTTGTAATGTCATAATTTGCGTAAACACAAAGTAGTGTGTGTGTATATTGTACGTATAAGATGAAGACACTGTATGGTTTTAGCTAATTTTGGATCTTATACACTGATACGCAGCTGAACTCTGTATACTTGAAGAAACTGTTAGAACAATGCTGTTGGCTCTCCACAAAGTACACTGATTCATTGTATATTTGCAACCATGTGATGTCCAGTAAACTGTTGCATGATGGTAGGCGATACTATTTATCATACACCGAACCGCAAAATAAACGCAACAGTAGGGGAAACACATATAATTTGAAAATAAACAATTCAAATGATAAATAACGAGTTTATTTCATTTCATTGGTACCTTACCTACATACTGTGTAAATTTCATTAAAATATAACAACAGATAACCCGGATTTCATAATGTCAAAGTTCATTACCCACAAGTTCAATTTTCACACATTGTCAATATCTTGTGTATTCGTGTATCCCGACAGCCTGATTTCGCAAATTATCCGGAAGTCGTGGCATTGCAAAATACAATTAATGTCAGCTAAATATATTTTGGGGTGTTTTTTTAATTGTAAAATCGTAACTGGTCAAGACATTATCGATTTTTAGCTCGACTTTTCTATGAAAAGGGGAGCTATCCTACTCGCCCCGGCGTCGGCGTTGGCGTCACACCTTGGTTAAGTTTTTCGTACCACCCCACTTTATTTCAGAAGTATTAGAGGTATGGCTTTGAAACTTACCATACTTGTTTACCATCATAACCTCCATCTACAGACAAGAGTACATAACTCTGTCAAGGTTTTTGACAGAATTATGGCCCTTTTTTTACTTAGAAAGTGTATTGAGCTTGGTTAAGTTTTTCGTACCACCTCACTTTATTTCAAAACCATTGGAGGTATTGCTTTGAAACTAACCATACTTGTTTACCATCACAACCTTCATCAACAGACAAGAGGACATAACTCTGTCAAGGTCTTTGACAGAATTATGCCCCTTTTTGACTTAGAAAATACATTGAATATGGGTAAAATCCACTTATTGCCTTAACCCTTTGAGATATTGCTTTGAAACTTTTAATGCTATTTCACATCATTACCCCCATCTGTAGGCAAGAGAAGGTAACTCTGTCAGGGATTTGTTTTAAAAATTAAGGCCTTTTATCGACTTAGAATCTTGGTTAAGTTTTTCATACCAGTCCACTTTTTGACTGAACTGAGATATTAATTTGAAAGTTGGAATACTTGTTTACCATCATGATTCCCAAACATGGGCAGGAGAAGGTAATTCTGTCAAGGATTTTATTTGAATTATGGCCCTTTTTGACTTAGAAACTCAGTTAAAATTTTCATTCTTGTCCACTTGTTAACTTAACCATTTGAGATATTACTTTGAAAGTTGGAGTACTTATGTACCATCGTAAGACCTATCTGTAAGCAAAAGAAGATAACTCTGTGAAAAATTTTCTTGATTTGTACTTGAAATTCCTAGTTAAAGTCTTGTGTGCCCTTAACTGTCAAAGTTTTGTTTTATTGGCAAGCACTAAAAAAGTCGAGCACGCTGTCCTACTGACAGCTCTTGTTTAAAAATAATTTACTTAATTTCAATGCGCACGTGCAAAACGTGCTTTTTGTATTAATGTGCCAGTCAGGTGTCACGGTACGATGATTTCAATAAATTTTAGTGGCATAGTAATATTTTACATGTATAAATAATATTCAAATACGTTTGCGTCAGTAAAATATAATTACGGCGGACATATTCAAAAAAGAAATGTGTTGCGTTTATTTTGCGGTTCGGTGTACACCCTCTGCTGTTACATACGACACCAAGTTTTACTTTTGATGTGAAGAATTCATGGGCTGTTGTTGAAACAGTTCAGCTTTACTTTACACTATTTTGCCTTGACATTTATTTGTTTGTATTTCAGCATTTAGTTACCTGTTGGGAGGATTACAATTGGACCTAAGCCAGTATGCTCTGGAAATTGTTAAACCCCTGGGAGGTAAGCATTTGATAATAAACAAACAACAAAAATATTTTAAAAATCATGTGGATTTACTTAGGTATTTGTCATAATGTCGATGGTTTGCTAAAATGTGAAGTTACAAATATTTAATCCATTGTGTTCTTATAATGAAAGCTTTTGTGTTGGTAACACAGGGCTTAGTACCCAGAACTAACAGAAAATCTGCTGTAAGTGCTGCATTGCATCATTTAAAAAGACTGAACTAACTTTAAACGCTGACACAGTGTTTTTGTATTTTGAATTTGTGTATGTAATATTTGGTTTTCACCACTGCAGTGCAACTGACATCAAAGGACAGTACGGCTCGTGAGGAAGCGTGTAATGCCATTCTAAATCTCGCCACCCAGTGTAGTGACCATGAGATAGTAGAGAAAGTCACAAAACATCTGTTTGCAGTGCTTAATGGTAAATATTTCAGTCTATAAACTCCACATACATGTATTATCATTATTGACTGGATCATTTCATCATCAGCAAAGAAAGTTTAAAATCAGATTATCAGTCAAAGAAAGAAAATATAGTATAGTTATTATACCCCCGCACAACGAAGTTGTAAGGGGGGTATACTGGAATCAGCTTGTCCGTCCGGACGTCCGGCCGTCCGCCGCCCTTTTTTCTTGTCCGCCCAATAACTTGAGATTTCTTTGACCCACAGTCTTCATATTTGGCTTTACAATGGACATGATCAGTAGATGATCCCTATTGTTTTGAGGTCACGGGGTCAAGGTCAAGGTCACAGGGGCCTTGACTTCAAAAAGCTTGTCCGCCCAATAACTTGAGATTTCTTTGACCCACAGTCTTCATATTTGGCTTTCATTGGACATGATCGTAGATGATCCCTATTGATTTTGAGGTCACGGGGTCAAGGTCAAGGTCACAGGGGCCTTGACTTCAAAAGGCCCCTTGTCCGCCCAATAACTTGAGATTTCTTTGACCCACAGTCTTCATATTTGGCTTTACATTGGACATGATCGTAGATGATCCCTATTGATTTTGAGGTCACGGGGTCAAAGGTCAGGTCACAGGGGCCTTGACTTCAAAAACATTTTCCCCCAATAACTTGAGATTTCTTTGACCCACAGTCTTCATATTTGGCTTTTACTTGGACTGATCAGTAGATGATCCCTATTGATTTTGAGGTCATGGGGTCAAGGTCAAGGTCACAGGGGCCTTGACTTAAAAACATTTTCCCCTAATAACTTCAGATTCCTTTGACCCACAGTCTTCATATTTTGCATGGAGATTAGTCATGACCATTAGGTGACCCCTATTGATTTTGAAGTCACTGGGTCAAAGGTCAAGGTCACAGGGGTTTTTAGTTCACTTAATTGCTTAATAATGCTTTGGTCAATAGTCTTCATATTTAGTATTGAGGTTTGTTACGACTAGTAGATGACCCCTTGTTCTAGTTGATTTTGTGCTGTCAGTGTGCCTTTTTGTCGGTCATGAAGTTTGTACGGACAACTAGTCCTGCACACCTGGATGGATTTTACTGAAACTTTGTAAGAATGTTTAGTACCAAGTATAATTATGCTTATGTTCAGGATTTTCAACTTCATTGATTTTTGTATGAGTTACAGGACTATGAAGATGTTTGGCTTACTTATATGACATCTTGATACTGAGTAAAGTATTGTCCCTGCTACTTCTTCAGTACCCCTTGCTGAATTTTTATGAAACTTTCCATGAAACATCAGTATCAAGTCTAGTTATGCATATTATAATTTTGGGACACTAGCTTTAAGGTCAAGGTAAAAGAGACCTGAAAACTGAAAATCTTGTCAGCACTTCTTCTCCAAAACACCCTCCTGGAATTAATAAAACTTTGCGGAAGCATCAGTATGAAGTCTTTGTTATGCATATTGTAATTTGAGATCACTAGCTAAAAGGTCAGATTATAGGGTTGGAAGACATACATCTTTTTTTTAAACAATATTTAGTTCAGTATAAAATCTTTCTAAAGAGGTCTTACCCCACGTGCACTTGTTGTCACATGTTCCTGTATCTGCCTAGGGGTTGATCAATTGCTACCAAGCCTGTTTGTACATATTGTCGGCTATTGCACTTTTAATGGTTTTTATTTAATTATACCCCCCCCCCCCCAACGAAGTTGTAAGGGGGATTCTGGAATCGCTTGTCCGTCCGGACGCCTCCCGTCCGGCCGTCTGTCGGTTTTTCCTTGTCCTCCCAACCAATAACTTAAGATTCCTTTGACCCACAGTCTTCATTTTGGCATGGAGGTTGTCATGACTAGTAGATGACCCCTATTGATTTTGAGGTCACCGGGTCAAGGTCAGGTCACAGGGGCCTTGACTTCAAAAGCTTGTCCCCCAATAACTTAAGATTCCTTTGACCCACAGTCTTCATATTTGGCATGGAGGTTAGTCATGACTAGTAGATGACCCCTATTGATTTTGAGGTCACCGGTTCAAGGTCAAGGTCACAGGGGCCTTGACTTCAAAAGCTTGTCCGCCCAATAACTTAAGATTCCTTTGACCCACGTCTTCATATTTGGCATGGAGGTTAGTCATGACTAGTAGATGACCCCTATTGATTTTGAGGTCACCGGGTAAAGGTCAAGGT
The DNA here is from genome assembly GCA_022818135.1 of Saxidomus purpurata. Classification (NCBI taxonomy): domain Eukaryota; kingdom Metazoa; phylum Mollusca; class Bivalvia; order Venerida; family Veneridae; genus Saxidomus; species Saxidomus purpurata. The sequence goes on from JAFMSR010000007.1 coordinate 4,221,580, forward strand.
CACAGGGGCCTTGACTTCAAAGCGGTATGCGGGGGTATTCAGGCCATGACAGTGGCAGTTCTAGTTTTGTATGAGAAAAAAATGGTATTTATGATGTGAGTTGAATGACTATGGACCCGGTCTAGTGTCAATCTCTTAACTTAGTAAATTCCAACCCATACTGGGTAAGTAATTTTACACCTTTTCTTAGAAGTACATGAAACATGAATATCTGAACAGATACTGTTCATTCCTTTACTTGGTGATGGTATCAGGCTGTAGTAAATTCAGTAATTATGTAGCTATACCTTGTCAGCAGTCAGTTAAGCCTGGTCTTTAGGTGTTGCTCTTCTCTATTTAATTACATAGTCTGTCAGCAGATATTTATAGGCACACTGTTTTACATAGGTTCTGAGGGTAAACTAACATTGACGGAGCAGAAGATCAGTGTTCTACAGTCTGTAGGGAACATGAGTAAAAACACTGTCAGTGGTGCTCCCACTCTACAGAATCTGAGTACATCTGTGGTAGAACTCTTCATACCAATCCTGTCTACAGAAGGTAATTGTCTTCCCCATGTATTTATGTTATTTTTTTAACGAATCTGGAGGAATTTAAAGGGTTAGAGAGACGTATTCTTGCTGAAAGTTACTGTATAAAATTGTTGAAGTTGAAGAAGTAGTCACCTAGATTTAGCTATCCTCTGTCATATGAAATATTGTTATAACCTAAGCAGTTGATGTTCAAGTAAGTACACATGTACTAGGATGTCAACTGCTTTAAATGATTACTTGTTTTATCCCTGACTGAATTCTTAATGCAAGTTCAACTGTATTTAAGAGTTGCATCTGAAAGTTTTGCAAGGAAGTATCTAAATCGTTCCCTTTCTTTTGTTTAGAAATGTTTGTTCTCTAAATAGGCTAGCCATTTCTCACATTCTCTTTTTACCATTTATTAGGACAAGGATAAATTTTCTAAAGCAGATGTTTCTTTCAAACATTAGCATACTATACAATTGACATTGCAGTACATGAGGGTACCCTGATACAGGCTCTGTCTATGATGTCATTGTGGTGTTCAAAGTTTTACACACAGGTCCCTGATAAACTCATGCAGTGGTTCAAGGTAAATGATTTGTACAGCTTTGTTGTGTGATAGAAATAGAAGAACTAGGGTATGGTACTAGTTTGGTAGTTCACCTAACCATCGTTTCAGTACTAAAACCCTATCTTTTCTCATATGAAGAGACATAGTTGTAAACATGCCTCGGATCCTTGACCCTCGATCTATGAGAGGTTACAGTGATTTCAAATCATCTAATCTAACCACTTGAATATTGAAGCAGTGATAAAATTCATGTTATATAGATGTACAGTTAGAGAATACACCTTTGGGAATTCTAAATTAGTGAGCAAGTCTACCTGCTTTCAGATTGTGGAAGTTTCAGCAGGTGAAAATTACCCAGCTCAGTGTATTAAACCAATATTTACTTATTTAATATATTTAACTTACTTATTGAATGAGTGAATAAAGATGATACTGATTGATATTTGATCTTAGATAGTCTTGCCCTTGTTTTTGTTGATATGCCATTAAGTGTTTGTCAAAAAAACAACAAAATCAGCAATTTTTAGCTCGACTATTCGAAGAATAAGGAGACTATTGCACTCCCCCCAGCGTCGGCGTCGGGCGTCTGCGTTGGTTAAAGTTTTTCATAAAGTCAAATATCTTGAATACTATGAAAGGTATTGACTTGAAACTCAAAGTATGTGTCTACCATCAACATCTTCACCTGAGGAAACAATCCCCATAACTCTGTTTTGATTTTTGACAGATTTATGCCCCTTTTTAACTTAGAATTTTTGGTTAAAGTTTTTTATAAATTCAAATATCTTGAATACTATCAAAGGTATTGACTTGAAACTCAAAGTATGTGTCTACCATCAACATCTACACCTGAGGAAACAGTCCCCATAACTCTGTTTTGATTTTTGACAGATTGATGCCTCTTTTTTAACTTAGAATTTTTGGTTAAAGTTTTTTTAAATTCAAATATCTTGAATACTATCAAAGGTATTGCTTGAAACTCGAAGTATGTGTCTACCATCAACATATACACCTGAGGAAACAATTCCCATAACTCTGTTTTGATTTTTGACAGATTTATGCCCCTTTTTAACTTAGAAGTTTTGGTATTTTTTTTGTAAATTCAAATATCTTGAATACTATATAAGGTATTGACTTGAAACTCAAAGTATGTGTCTACCATCAACATTATACACCTGAGGAAACAATTCCCATAAATCTGTTTTGATTTTGACAGATTTATGCCCCTTTTTAACTTAGAAGTTTTGGTTTTTTTTTTGTAAATTCAAATATCTTGAATACTATATAAGGTATTGACTTGAAACTCAAAATTTTGTTTACCATCAACATCTACACCTGAGGAAACAATCCCCATAACTCAGTTTTGATTTTTGATAGATTTGTGTCCCTTTTTAACTTTGAATGTTTTGTTAAAGATAGAATACTATCGAACGTATTTACTGTCAACATCTTCACCAATGTTTTTGATTTTTGACATATTTATGCCCTTTTTAACTTAGAATTTTGTCACAGTTTTTCCAGACTAAAATAGAAATACTCAAAATGGCTTTCTTTTGAAATGTCATAGAATAATTATGCGCATGAAGCGGTCATGCTTTTTTTAATTCTATACATATCATTTTGAAAAGTTACAAAATTATTCATGATCAAATATACAAGGTCTGTATTTCTTTGAAATTATCCCCCATCCTCCCTCCAGTTGGCTTGCAGAACCAGAGTAAGGCCTTGAATGCAATGTACATTTACAAAGGTCTTTGAACAAGTTTCCATTCTTTTGACCTTAATTCTTATAGACATTACACAATACTCCTGTTCTTAGACAAAAACCCCATTTTACCAACAAGCTTTCGAATAGTCGAGCATGCTGTCATGTGACAGCTCTTGTTTTTGTTGCAAGTGAAATTTCAAGTTGCTCTGTGTAATAATTTTCTTCCCACAAACACTTCAAATGACATGAAAAACTGGTGGAGAGTGTATACTGGTAAATCAGAGTTATTGCTGAGGGTAAATTCAGACATTTTGCTAGCTTGGTGTAAATGGCTTGCATAGAGACTTCATAAATTCCTTTTTTGTTCAAAAGAAAATTTAAAAAACTAAAGATAAAATTCTATATTACATGACATTGTATAATCTTTGGTAGGGCATTATTTATTAAACTCTAGACACAGGTAATATAGATCTTAACTTGATATGAACACTGTGTAGTAACTAGTATTGAAAATAGTTTTAAAAATGTAGCCAAAAGTGATCCATTATCTTAATGGAAGAGATTTTTGTTGAACATTATTGTTGAGAAAGTGATGAATAAAAACTGCCTCATTGTAAAGTGTAAAATGGGCACATGACCAGAATTAACCAATCCGAAACAAGCTTTTATATAAAATGATCAAGAGTTAATGATATTGTCACTTGAATTCAACATTGATGTTAATCGAGACTGTTTATATTTTTAGAAAGGAATTGCGCTAAAGTCTTCCACATCACCCGTGAGAAATGCTTACATTCTCTGCATGAATGCTTCATTCCATGGTATGTATTACTATATTTCGGTAAACTTACATAGAAAAAAGGACAGTTTATGTACCATTTTGAAGGGATGTATCCCTATTTTTTTGTAGAAAAACTTTCCCAGAGTGACTTCTTGTTGAATTGTCTTGAAACTTTGCACTTGTCTTGTTAGCTTTGATAACTGCTAAGAACCTTTCAAGAAACACCTGTTGAAATTTTATGTCTGATTGTTGCAAAGAAACTGTCTGTTGCATTGCTTTGAAAATGCACATGTATTTATCATCTTTGAATTAATTATGAAAGTAAGTCTCACAACTTAATGCCATAAACTGATCTTCACTGTTCGCAAAGGTAAAATCACTCACTCCATAATGGTAGGTGATAATATGTATATTTTCTTTGCTGGCAGGTGACACACTTCAGCAGGGAGTTGACATGATACCAATGTTAATGCAGTCTGTAGAGAAAGCAGTGAGTCAACCTACACAGGTTGCCTTGGTAACAGAGGCCGTGTCTGCAGCAAATATACTTGTCAAACTCACATTGGTTGATATAAATGCAGGTAGGAAGTTTTTGATTTTCCTGTAAGTTCAAAAACTCAAAATATTCTTTTGTTTTATCCGAAATCTTAAATAAAAAAGAAATTGAGCAGTCACTATGGTGACAAGGAAGGTTTAAGTGAAACTTATTGTCATCTAAAAGATTCAGGTGTTGTTTACTTGCCCGATCAGTTTGGTGGAACATAAGGTTCAGAATTTAGTTAACAAGGTTCATGTCTGGTTGATGTCAGCTTTCAGTGAGGATCAGGACATCTTTTCTCCTATGCACTATTACTTGGTGTTGAACCGAGGGATTGTGAATCGACTTAAGTGCAAAAGTGTACACTGGTTTGAAACCTGACTAACTGTTTTCAGGCAAAATTTAAACTGTAGATTTTAAGAAATTATGTCGCAACTAGTTTGATTCTTGTTTGGTTTGAGAAAATATCATTTAAGTGCTTCTGCTAACTTTTCTGTTGTTTGCATTTTAGCTTTGCTGCATTCACATTTAATGTTTCTCTGCATCAATGTCTTCAGCAAAAGACTAGTAATAATGCTTGTTAATTGTAGAGAGCAAACTTGGGTCCCTGTGGAACGTGATCCTAGACAGTGATAAGCAGATCCTAGTCAATGAGAAATACCTTTCTTCTGTCAGTGAATCAGGTATGTACCAATCTACATTTACATCATTTATGGTAATTTTTGGACAAAATTTGAGTTACAAATGCAAGTGGAATGTTTTAGTTTTTACTACCATTTCTTTATGTTACATGTTAGTTTGTCTCGCATTATTCAGTTTCATGTTTATTAGTGTAATCAGATAATTGCAGTGCCAACCCAGAGATGAATGATTTCATAAATACTTACAGGTTTAGAGGGCGTGGTCACCTTGTCCGAGAAACTGATACTGGAATTTCCTAGTAAAATGACAGACAAAATATCACAGTAAGTAGATGCTATAAAATACAAATAACTTGAATCAGCTATTGTTTGATTAAAAACTCTACCTAAGAAAGCCTGTGGTGTTATATACAGAAATGTGGACTTGAACTTAAATAGGCCTGTATTAAGCAGTCATCTGCTATAAGTTGTCCTATATTATGACCCCATTAGACACTTGAGGATTCTTTGTTGTTTGGTTCATAGACCAAATAAACAATAACTCCAGAAACATTGTGGTGGTCTTTATAAGCCTAGCATCATCATTGCTCTGTAAAAGTAGACTGTCCTGATAGATTTAAGGTCATTCCATCAAAGGTAAAGGTCACAATGACCCTTTATATTGAAAATGGTTTTGGAGATAGCAACATAGAAAACATGCAACATACACTGTTTGAACCCAGCTGGCTTTAGTCTGACTTCACATTTTGTCCAAGTAAAATGAGATGTAGGGTAGTGAGCCAGTCTTGCATAAGCCAGGGTGTTCATTAATTTATCAATCAAATGCCTAGCGTAAACCACGCCAAGGTGACTTATGCTGAATGTTTTGTTGGATTTTTCATGAAAAGTGCAGTTCTATAACACCAAAACTACTGGTCATATTTTTACATTTCTGAGATTTTTTCACATAATATGGAAATGTTAATTGCTGTGCAAATTAATTTTTGAAATACCAGAATGCTTTATATTGATATTCTTGTGTTTACAGGCCATACTACAAAGCACTTGTTTACTGTCTGACACGCAAGTCATATGCCATAAGGAAACATACCATGAACAGCATCAAGCGAATACTGTCCTTGCTTGGTGGAACATCCATATGTCTTTCATTGATCAAGGAGTTTGATGAATTCTTAAAAACACAAAAGGTAAGACCAGGGTCTGAGAGGGTTGAGGTTTAGAAAATCTAATGAAATGCATATGTGCTTGAAAAGGTGTGATTCTCTTTGAAATGTGGATATATAATTAATATTTCACCTGTTTGAGCTAAATATAACTGACAGAATGCCAAATGAATTAGACTTCTAATCCAGTTGAAATTCATTTCCAAAATCATCACGTTTGCCATTTCTTTACAATGTTGTACTCTTCAGAATATAGTCTATTTCAGTGTAGTACTGGTGGTGTAATGTGAAGTAAGCCAAGGACTTTGTTTCTTTTATAAAATACAGACAAGCAAGTCAATTAGTAGGAAAGACTTGGTGTTAAATCATACAGAGATAAGGTTAATTACTTCTCTAGAATGTAAGACAAACTGACCAGCCTGTTAATGGTAGGAGGGACAAACAGATAATTTAACTGACATTCATTATTACAGGTCATTGATATAAACATGTTGAAATGTGAAGAGTCGGAGAGAGATAGTGTTCTAGAACAGATGAAGTATGTCTCTCCACGAATATTGTCGTTTGCTGTCTCAGTACTGAGTGGTGTTCCGAAACCAGAGATGAATGATGCTGTATCGATCGCTAAAGCTCTTCTCATCACTACACATCATCCATGTATAGGTAAGGTCTACTTGTACTTTAGATCTAACTGTATGTACAATTATCATTTAGGTAATATTCATCATTCAGCATATTTGCCTTTTTCATTTGCATGAAATGACAATGACTGAATCGATTTGTTTGAATAAAAGTACCAAAATGTACAAGCCTCATACTACCATCACATGTAAAACAGAGACCAAAGTTAACTTTTAAATTGATGAATACCATTCTGTATTGACATACAAGTCATATTGTTTTCCCGTAAATCTCCTTTGTCATTTGCATGTAATTTTTCTTAAAAACTGACAAATAGAGAGGTTATGACTGGTCAATCTCTGCTTAAAAATGTGAGCATACGTTGTATTTTTATGATGTCACAGATGTTATAAACTTTCTTACTTTTCAGTGTCCTACAGTGCAGATAGATGGACAGACATTTTGTTTGCTCTAAATCTGGATGCCAGGACATTTGTGAGAAACAACAGTGAATTTTGTCTCAGCATTGTAGAAACAGGAACTGAACTCACTGAGGTACATATTGAAAAAAACATTGTATATACAAGTAACTAAGTATAAAAGTCTATCTGCAGTTTTTTTATGGCACCTAGACTATATGTTGGTATATGGTACCTGGGTCATAGATCCATTCATAGGTTTGTTTATACCATAGGTCTGTATGGTACTTTGGCCATATAGCTCATTCATCAGTCCGTTTATGATATCTGGGACATAGGTCTGTTTATGGCACCTGGACCATGAGTGTCTATGGTGCCTTGACCATACATCTACTTATAGCATTGGAACTACAGGTCTGTTTTACTGTTATGGTATCTAGGCTGTAGGTTAAGTTTTGCACCGATGAATTAAATAGTAAAGCGAGTACATGTTCAAATCCCAACTTTTGATTTGTAATTGAATTATTGCATAGTGAGTAGAAAATAATACAAATGGTTTATATAGAATTTAGCATAATATTAAAAAATGCTGTTAAAAAATGTCTACCTGTCCATAGAGTATGGTCATGTAAAATGTTTCTTTGATAATTGTACACCATTTCTTCCATGTTGTAGAACATTTTGAATGCCATACAAACTCTGGTTCGTATTGCTCCTGATGTGGTGATACCTGGCTTTGTTACCAAGATAACCTTGTTGCTAGGCAACGATGACCTACTTACTATAACAAGAAATGAATATGGAGCCTACTTGTGTAAAGAAGGAGTGTTGTATGACAAAGTTCTTGCCGAAAGGTACTTACATATATAGGAGTTCTTGCTGCTGTTCTATTGTAGATTTACAGCAGCTGTATGTAGCAAATTGATGGGAGAAAATGTTATTCTCTTGTATCTTTCATCTCTACATTGAAGTTGTTAGGTTACTAGAAAAATTTATCAATTAGAAACCCAAGACGCAGACTATAAAATTTGACTGCCAACATTTTCATCAAAAGAGGCGGAGGTGGAAAATAGGGCAGAAAGCTGCACAGTCTAACTATGGCAGTGGAAGTTGCTGTTTTAATACACATATCATTTGTCTAGTATAGAATAGATGCATTGAATAAATTTAGTTATAGTTTATAACAGAGTTTGGAAGTAAAAGTTTCAGTTTACAAAGCAATTGAATGATAATGCAGATAAACCTCACTGACTAAAAGATAGATCTGTCGTAAAGTGTTGTTGTTGTTTTCCAGTTTAAAAATGAACGTTGTTAAAGATCAAAATATCCGGAGGGAAAATAAACTGTACTCATATAAGGAACAGATGGAGGAACTAGAAATTAGAAAGGTATGTAACTCCTGTATGAAGAGTTTAGGTTCAAAACCACTAATACATGCATTCTACAAAGTGTAATGAGTGGGAGAAGGGTGTTTCACAGAAGTCACAAGTCAAAAAAATGCTTCCTGATTATTTTTGCTTAGAATTCACAAGAGAGTTGCTTGAATATGATCCCATCTTATAATTATTGCTGCATGATAGAAGTACAACTCCAATATAGACAGTTTCTGTCCTCATTTTGAAAGTTAGTGCTTCAGACCAATCAGTAACGGCCAATATGAACATGTTGCTGTACTCACTGTAATTGTAATTTATTTGATAACCGTTGAAATGTTAGCTAATTAAGTATGTGATTAAGCATGCTCTCCTGAACAATCTTATTGAATTTCTTGTGATTATTTATAGGAAATAGAAAAGAAGAAAGGTAAACCAGCAGAACAGAAGCCCAAGTTAACAAAGAAGCAAGAAGAAGCTCTGCAAGCACAGCTGAAGAAGGAGTCCGAAATTAGGGCACGCCTAACCATTGTAAGGATTTCAACATGCCGCCATTATGGCTTTATACCATTATGGCTTTATAAAGTTTGAATGTGAAACAAATTCTTTTAAGTAAGGCAAAATTTGATTTGCATGATTGAGTGAATATTTAAGAGTTGTAAGGAAGTTCTATAAATAGAAACTTGATCAGTTACTGACACAGTAAATGTCAAAGCATTTAAATCTTTGCCTGCAGATACCATTCTAGAGTGTGTTTAAAATGAATTGCTTCCCTTTAGCAAATACATTTTCGTTTCATTACAAATGTGTTAAACACTTTCCACCTACAGAAAACAGGCTATGATGTACGTTGTATTAACTCTAACAATTAAGTAAAAGAATCATTTAGACAAGCATATTATATTATGTTTAAGAAAAATGTGTTGCTTTTATAGTTGAACAAAGATCTGTGTAAAGGTTGCCAGCTTCTGACAGCTTTAGTGAGAGGAAACATTGATTCTACCGGACTGTTTACAAAGGAACTATGTAGACTTCTGGTACCTTTACTGAAATCCCCGCTTGGTGCCCCAATGGCTAGTCAGGTGTTTATTGAGCTGGGAACCGCATCTTTTGAGGATAAACAACTAGGTAAAGTTTTAAATGTGAATGGCATCATTGTCTTCTGTTAGTTTGCTGTTTTCATTAATGTATACCTAAAATGCAAAACAAAGCTGTTATCAACAGGTTTGAACAAAAAATAAATAGTTATGTCTCACACATAGTGGTGGCAGACATGTTGATAAGGTGCTGTCTGTCCATCCTCACAACTCCTCCTGGACGCCTGGATGGATTTTACTGAAACTTGGTATAAATATTGGGCCCCAAGTGTAGTTGTGCTTATTCTCGGCATTTTCCAGTTCAGTGATTCTTAGCATAGTTATTGGCCTTTTGCAAACCCTAACCCTAGCTGTGTTTGTATGCACAACTCTTATGTGCCTACGTTGATTTCAAGTAAACTTCACATGAATGTGACCTTTAACAGCAAATCTTTCCAATATCTAGAGAATGCATTGACCCAGTGCCCTCAAACTTTAGGTTGGTCAATACCAGTAGATGACCCTATAGATTTTATGGACAACAGGTCAAAGATGAAGACACAAAAACTTGAGCAATCAGTAACTACAGAATGCTTTGGCCTAATTAATTGATAGGTTGGTTGGTCATGACAAGTAGATGACCCTTACAGATTTTGAGGTGAACAGGTCAAGGTCAGGGTGAACTTTATTGCAGAACAACAAATTGGCTAATTGGTTGCCATTAGGGTTACAAACTTCTCTAGATATTGTGTTAATTTGAATGTATCAGTAGGGTTGATTTACCTCTTTACTTCAGGTATATTGCTCAGTAATTCAACAGTACGTCTGCTGAATCCAGAATGTGAGTGTGCTAGATCTTGGTCACAAGAGCCGTTAACAAAACAAGCAACACGTGTTCTAGAAATTCTTTACTCAGAATCAGTAGCAGAAGAAACAGGAAGCAGTTTTACACAGTATGACAGTGAAACTAGGTGGATGCTATATCCGGCAACAAGTTTTGCTTTTATGTATTATTTCCTAAGCTGCGTTTTAATGAGCAATGGTGAGGCAGTTGGCGAGGATGAAGCTTTGATGGGAAAGGCATTGAAGTTGATAGCCAATCATGCTCAGATGAGACACAGTGAAGGAGGAGCTAGAGTGGTTAGTTCCAGATCAATTATTTTTAAGAAGAAAGATTTTCAGATTTGAATATGTTCACTCCATCAATTTTCTCTGTCTGTTCTCTTAATCTGAAAAGCAAGAAAGTTATTCTATGAACTGTTGCCTAAATAGGCTTGTACTCTGTATTCTATTTCAGATTAAGAGGGGATATATCTGGAAGATTAAACTGTTTTAGAAGGGTTAAATATTGAAGCGTATGAACATTTGTTAATGCTAACTTTATACCCGGAACAGTCTGAGCAGCACTTGGTTATGGGGACTAAAGTAGTGTCCACATAACTACATCAACAGGTTCGAATCCTAACATCAGCTTTGAAAGTTTACAATAATTATTTTGACAATTGTATTTCCAGAAATGTGTTTTGCATAGCATTGATGTTTTTTACTTTGAACATAGAACTCTCCGTTAAGGCAATTAAAACAAAAGCTAGTTCTGGTTTTAAATCTATGAGCAGTTTGAAGTTCATACCATTTTTCTTCTTTTTACAGCAATATGGTCCTAATTTATTCCCAGTGAAGGAACTGTTACAGCTACTAATCAGGGTGATCGGTGTATCCCCTCCAAAACTGCAACAGCTTGCAAACTCGGCACTGGTCGAAGTAGCTAAGTCTGTCAGTGGGGGTAAAGGCTGCGCTAAAGTAGGATCAGATGACATTAAAGTACTTCTAGATTCTTTACTGTCAACATGTACAGGAGCAAGGGAATCAGCTCTACAGGTGAGTGTAAAATAGACTTATCATAGGGACTTGACTTAAACAATGTTGGATAAATTTAGGGTCCAAGGATGACAGTCCTTTAAGAGTAAGGATTCGAACCTTGGTTCCAACCAGACTCTTTATGAAAATAGTTTTAACATAAGAGATGACCCATAAATTGATTGATATAAACTTGGACAGCCATATTGTCATTCAGTTTGCATTGTTTCATTGTCTTTTCATCAGCATTTTATAAAATGCTTTTATTTATTTGCAGAGGTGTTTTTGTAGTTGCCTGCTGTCTTTTCTCATAGTTTGAGGATTCATTTTCATTGTGTGTAGGTCTGAATGTTGATGGTTGCTATGTTTGATGGTATCAAGGGATTATTTTTATTTTGCAGGCTTTGCATCGTCTGACATCAGTTTTACCAAACATAGATGATAACCAGGAACTAGGTTTGTGTATAGCACAGAGAGTATGGGTGGCCAGTTTTGATGTGGAGACTGATGTCAAAGCTCAAGCTGAAAGGTACAAACTAGTTTTTGTGACAAACCAGACTTATTGACTTTGGGAAATAATACGTCCAGTAATACATGTTGATTAGAACACTTCAGCAAAGACACCCTTTGTAGTACTGATTGTGTATATACTAGCAAGATATTGAGTCTGACAATCTTTTTTTTTAAATATATAGTCTATGCCACCATTTTATGAATAAAACCATCTCGGTTTCTAAATTATGATCTTGATCCAAAGTAAAGACAATGATGAGAAACATTCTAGGTGACTTACATGGAAGGCTATTATTGATATCACTTTGTAACTTGCACAACTTATTCACTTTTCTAAATCACGCCTTTTTCAAAACTTGTATGCTTACAAGATATTTATGTGTGAAATATTGTTGTTTAAGCTAAAATCATGAATTTTGATGGATTTTAGTTGTATTTTGAGAATTGGACATAGGTCTTCAATTTGATGAACCATATGATGTTAGATTTTCACAAACTCTAGTGGATAATGTACTACAACATAACCAAATGGGTTTGTGAGTCATACATTGAGGTAGGGGGCTGGGGCAGGGGAGTGCTATTCTAGTATTGACCCTTAGTAAGTTTTAGCTAGTCTTGATTTTTCAAGTTTTGATACCACTTGCAAACTATCAAAGCTATACTTCAAAATTATGGAATACCAGTAGGTAACAAAGTATTATGCATTGAAGGGAAAGGTTTTACAAAAAGTTATTTTGCATAATACTGTTAGTCATATTTGATTGGATTCTTATCCTGGGTCCATCTTAACGTTAGAAAGTGTTAACCAATTATTATTGTTTAATAGTGCTAACGTACATGCAAACCAAACTTGACGTTTAAAAGATGTATATTATGACTATTGGCCTTTAATTGAATTGGGATTATAATTGTGCGATTCATCAAAGGTGTAATTTTAACATTTTGTTATTAAGTTATTTATAGAAATTGTCCTGTGCACTGTTTGTTATTGTTCCAGGAATTGTTAGCCATGCCTATTTTACGTCTTCATAATTGGTAAAAGGAAACGGGGCTAAAACCAACTTTGTATGTATATTCAGTTCTGTTAATATTATGTATTTCCTAGATGCACGTGCTAGATGTTTGGTAAGGGACTAACCTGATGGATCAAGGTCGGCAAGGACCAGTGTTGCTAGGCATTAGGCACCTGGCTCCAATACTGCTAATGTTACTACACTTTCAATTTTTATGTACAAGTATAAAACTTGGGGACAGAATGTAATGAAATTATCAAGTGAGATCTGCACCTACAATATAAATGTAAATGGAACATTTATGGGGAATGCGTTTTGGCATCAAAATGTGGTCATGTTATAGTTCTGTTTTTTAGCAGATTTAAATGTACATGGAAAAATGTGGTGAAATATACAGTAATATTTAGTTCCACTTCAATTAGTCTTTGTACTACAGTGATAGTTGATGATGTTACAAAAACCTGCATTGTAGGATCCCAGACTGTGATTATGAGTATTCTCACGGTACAGATGTTCATCATTGTTTAATCAAGGACTTCTTGTCCAAAATGAAAACCTTTTCCTTGGTTCCATGAGGCAAACTTGTCCCTGACTTTCTTTGGAACTATTTTTACAAAATGTAAAATACTGATTACTGATATACATTTTGTTATATATAAATTACAATTTCGACAGAATTAAATTTCTTTAAAATGAAGATTTTCTTGGATCCAAATTTAGCAATCACTGATCAGTTAATTGATAAATAATATTAAACTAATTGAAAAAAGAAGGAAAACTTTAATATTAAACTGATGAGATGAGAAACTCTGTTTCTATTGTAATGTTTCAGGACAATGTTGCAATACTGTTCCGTTTCTTACAAGATATTTATATATAAAATATTGCTGGTATAAGCTGATATCAGATGTTGGTGACAATGTATTGTAAGTCTGAAGGGCTATAGCAAACATTTGGATGAAACCCTAAGGTGAAACCTATTGTGACACCTATAGCTGCATATGTCAACACCATCGCAAGAAGAGTTTGTTATAAGATAGCTACATTTGTCAAATGCCTGTCACCCTTCAGACCCTTTGAATATAATTTCCAAAAGCTTGATCAATGAATATCTTTTGATATGCTGTTTGATAACTTATAACATGTGATGTACTAAAGTTAACAGTATTGCTTGCATTTAATACTGAAGGTTTAACCATAAAACCGGCTTGCACAGTGTTTGCTTTACATACAGGTAGTATAGTTATTATGTCTTATCCTGTAGTTAGTTATCAAATGACACGTTACCGTGCTAAAATTATTATTGTTTAATATATGCTAAGTACAAATCTCAATATACAAATTGCGACATTGTTTGACTGATGATATCTAGTGCTTATGTATTCCCTTTGGAAAAATCTGGGCAAAATTATATTAATGTGCTTCTCAAAGGTGTTATTTCATAAAACATTTTGTTATTAAGTTATTTACAAACGAAATTGACCTGTGCACTCGTTTGTTATTGTTCAACAGGAAAAAGATTGTTATGCTTTTCTCTATTTTAGTCCATATAATAAATCTTGATGGGAAAATGTACCGGGCTAAGAATCTAAACTTTGCTGATCTAAGGATACGGTTTTAATATGTATTTCCTTTAGACGACGTTACAACCATGATTCCAAGATGACATTTCTTGCAGTGATATTTAGAATCAACTGTTGGATGAATTTTAGATCGTGCAAGTCACCGGTTGTCTAAGGAATATAGGCCACCTTACTCCTATCTTTCCTGAATATTTACTACCGAAATCCTTTCTAAAGCGTTGTTAAAAATGTATATTTATATAATTGGTTTTGTGCACATCGAAGTATTGTATTTTAGACCACAAATGAGATATTCAGCCTTAGCAAAATTATAAAAGTACATGGAAAGGTATTGGTGAAGCTTTATAGCTTATAGTAAATGGTATACATGTTATACTGCGCTCTGTCTTGTAAATATTTGTAAATATGTACATAGATTAAGGTAAATGGTACCGTTCGTACAAGCTTGCAAAATTTAGTATCGCATACTTCAAATAAACTTTGCTTACGTAGACTGATAATCTTACAAAACTTGGCAGTGATGGTAGTCCCAGACTAAGAATGCATTACTATAAAACAGAGTAATTTCTCACTTGTACGAGATAGGTTCATCATTGTTGGCAATCAGCGATCTACTGGTAGTCCAAAATAAAGACCTCCTTTTTTCTTTGGTTTTCCTTTTATGAGGCATTTTACTTTTATTTCCTTGAGGAGCTTTCTTTGGAACAATTATGTAAAAATAACACAAAAAGTAAAAATATTGAAATTACTGTATATACATTTATTATATCTACAATTGCTGGAATTTCTGTAGCAGAACGCTCTAAATTTTTTGAAAAGCATGATTTTCTTGGCCAAATTTAGCAATTCACTTGATCAGTTAATTGAAAATAATATTAAACGAATTTAGAGTAATCTAAAAAAGTGTCATGAAAATATCAATCCTATCTTCAAACTAAATGGAAAACAAAATTTAAAATACTTGTTACATTTCTTGCTAGAAGATGTTTCATGGACAATTTTAGAGATGACTGTTACCCGTTTTTGAGGTTTTTGTAAGTCAAATGCGCCTGGCAACTGCTGGTTGTAACAAGCTATCAGACAAAGTATTTTGTAATGCTAATGGGCTCACTAGCTAAACATTTGGATAAAGACAACCCTAAAGTGAAACCTATTGTGGGACAGTTTATAGCTGCTTTGATGGGACCCTAGCACACAGGCAGCTTTGTTACGTAAATAGCTAACATTTGTTCATTATATTCTGTCACCCCTTTTCCATCCTTTTCATAATTTTTTCGAAGCTTAAAACACTGAATATATTGATCTGATTGCTAGACGTTGTTTTGATAACATATAACATGTGCATGTACTTAAAGATCGCTTTAAGGCATTATTACTTGTAGTTAATCGATATGCTGGCTTTTCGCGCTTTTTGTTTGCAGTAAATATTGAAAAATCTGGAAATGTTAAGGTTACTCTAGATTTTTTTGTTACATTTAAGTTCTGTTTCACAGTGTTGCTAGGATGACATTTGAGCAATCCAGTAATACATTTTGATTAGAACACTTTGGCAAAGATGCCCTATGTAGTATCGATTGTGTATATGCCAGCAAGATATTTAGTCTGACAACTCTATTTTGGTACCAGGTACAATCCTGTGATCGTTTAAAAGAGAATTTTAGGAAGTTATAAATAATAGCTTTAAAGATGTGACACCCTCCACATAGTATTCATGTTTCAACTAGGACCATTACCTGTATAAGTTACTTTTGTTTCCAGGTGCAAGAAGCAGTAGCTAACTGTTTACCTCCCTTAGTACCTGCTGTAAAATCCAACTCCCCAGAGCTTGTTCAAAAACTGATGGATCTTTTATTGGAGTCTGACAACTATGGGGAACGTAAAGGGGCAGCGTATGGTCTTGCGGGTCTGGTGAGAGGACTGGGTATTACAGCACTTAAACAGTTAGAAATCATGACAACATTGGAGGATGCAGTGAAAGATAAGAAAAACCCTAGAAGACGAGAAGGTAATTGTGTTGCTATGGAGCTTTTGCAATGTATAATGAATTAAGATATTGTGTCAAAGGTTGAGATTTATAAAAAGTAAAGGAATTCATCTGTCTGGTGGTCTTTCCTCCTTGACTATGCAGGTGGCAACAAAGGATTCTGCCTTTGCAAAAAGTGTAGGTCATTATTAACCTCCATATTCATTATATGTACTTCCAATCAGTAAAGTTCCATTTAAACCCTGGCAAATGACTAACAAGCCAAATTGGAAAGAAGAACAAATCCATTCTAAAATCAGTGGGGTTAGAATGAGTAAAAAGTTTTGATGAAGAAATCTTAAGAAATGGCAAAGTTATAGCCAACGTTAAGTTTATGTGACGGACGGATGGACAGACAGACAGAGCGATCCCTATGTGTCGCCTTTTCTCTGAAAGGGCGACACAAAAAGTCAGTTGTTGTTAACACTGCCACTGGGTTTTTTCAGGAGCATTGTTTGCCTATGAGATGATGTGTACAATGCTGGGGAAACTGTTTGAGCCATATGTTGTACATATTCTACCACATCTGTTACTCTGCTTTGGAGATGCAAGCCAGTATGTGAGAGAGGTAAGATGTTTTTGTGAATAAAATGATGTTGGACTTTTTCTGGTTAGATACAGAGCATTTTATTGTATGAACTTAACAGAAATTAAAAAATGAGTTGAAAATAGCCGAGTTCTGGGTATTAAAGTACCCATGGTAAAGTTTAGAAAATCGGAAACGTTTGGGAAACATTTATAAGATCTTCAAAACAACAAAAAGTTTTTTCTAAAAGGAGTCTGAAGTTACTTTAGTGCTATTTTGATTTTCTTTACCCTTTGTCAGAAAATATCATCTTATGAAAACCTGCTACATTTTGATAAAGAGTTAAGATCTGCCATTTGAACATGTAAATTTTGAACTCATGTTTTCAGGCAGCTGATGAGACAGCAAAGGCTGTGATGGGAATGTTGACAGCTCATGGTGTCAAACTTGTGCTACCTTCACTACTTAAAGGTCTTGAGGAAGACTCCTGGAGAACTAAGGCTGGTACGTGATTTCATGTTTAATGTAAATAGAAAATGAAAACTTTCAACAAATTATTCTAGATATTGAAGAATCAGAAGTGCACGTTGTCAGTTTCATCTTCAGCGCTGACAGGTTCTTCTCACCACTTAAACATCCACATATAATATATTCAGTGTAGCGCAATAAAAAAAGTTATCCCAGTATCGGTTTGAATTTAAGCTACAATATAGTTTTAACTTCCTCTTTAGTTCAGTTACTGTAAATCACTTTATATTCGCATGATCTTTATTTCGTGAATTTAACCCCCCAGACTTATTTCGCGTATTTATGAATTCGCGGCCAAAGCCTCTAAATATTAATTCGCGCCAAAACAAAGCCTTAAGCTGTTATCGCATCTATCGTGTTTGCTGCATGTCTATGTTAAACACTTAACATAGTGCTGCAGTAAGTTAGTGCTGATAATCGGTAAAGTTAGTCATGACAAAAATGACACAGATTGCTAGTATTAAAACATATTCAAATCAATAATAAAAAGATCTTTATCCCCTTTACAAGTAAATACTCGGATATGTGTTCACTATAATTTGCACGAAGTACGATTGATTACCCCATATATCTCATAATAAATCATAATAAACATTCAGTAAATGTGTCGTAGAATGCAACTTTGTAATGTAAACTTTTTATTGATCACATAATTTGTAATTTGTAGTGAATTAAAAGTTATATCTTCTGTTCATGTATTCACGTTTGTATATATCCTCATAAATGTTTTTAGTCATGTTCAAAAGATTAGAATTAGATAATAACTTCAAAAAATATATATATGTACTAGCGATTATTGAGCATTGGTGAACTTGATATAATATTTCGGACAATATTTTTTGGATACGACTTTTGAACCTCGTCCGAACATAAATTTCGCTGATTTATGAATTCCCGATGCACTCAATTCGCAAATAATAGCGAAAATAAAAACATCGCGAATAATACCGGATTTACAGTATTGCTAATTATATAACATTCATTGCTCAGATTTGCTATGATTCTGCTGTAGATCCTTATCGTTATGTTATTCTTATTGTATATCATTTCTTAAATTGTTTGAATTTGAAATGATTCTTTATATTTGTTGTTATGTTATTTACAGGTGCAGTGGAGTTACTGGGTTCCATGGCTTACTGTGCCCCCAAACAGCTGTCTGCGTGCCTGCCGAACATTGTTCCCAAGATTACAGAAGTTCTCACAGATTCTCATGCTCGAGTACAGAAAGCTGGTTCCCAGGCACTTAGACAAATTGGCAATGTCATCAGGAATCCAGAAATTCAAGGTGATTTGTGAATTTAATTATAGACTGTATGTAATTGATACATGGTTTTGTACTATGACATGAGGCAGGAGATATAGATTGCCTATCATTTTCTTTTCCCAATTTTATGTACAGAAATTATGTTACTATTACTTGGTTGAATATCCAGTATTTATTGAAATGCAGTCTAGTTTGTAAATATTTGTGTTTTATACATTGTTGTTATATTGTTGCAATAATGACATGATGACTAACTCAGATTCTAGAAATAGAAACTGAAGTGTATTGACTTTAGTATTGCAAAGTCTGACTCAGAAATTCCTAATAAAGCCATTTGGTTTCAGCAATTGTACCTGTGTTACTGGATGCCTTACAAGACCCAGCTAGGAAGACTAGCATGTGTTTACAGAATCTACTTGAGACAAAGTTTGTTCATTTTATTGATGCTCCGTCCCTTGCTCTGATCATGCCAGTGGTAGAAAGAGCGTTCCAAGACAGGGCAACTGAAACTAGAAAAATGGCAGCTCAGATCATAGGCAATATGTACTCTCTAACTGATCAAAAGGTATCTGTTACTTTTCTTTTTAACAATAAATACTTTCAATATTCCTCGGGGAATAATAATTATAACTGTTTTTCTATTGAAAACAACTCTTGAATTAAAGAGTTGTTTTCAATAGAAAAACAGTTTTCTTTTTAACTTTTTTCTAAAGAGATTTATTCCTTGTCAAAAAAAAACTTAACATGATGTCCTCAATATGTCACCTGATTTCATCAGCATAAGGATACAAGACTTACAAAGACCTGTTTAAATTTAACTGCTCTATATGCACAGTTTCAGATGCCTTTCACGAAACTTAAAAAATTGTGTACAATGGAAGGATTTCATTTGTTAATTAAAAAAGAAGACTTCAGTTGAAACAGAGCATTTTGAAGGGCATCATGCCTATACTAAATACACTGTTGAAATTCGTTGGTAAAGATGTGTGAAAATGAATATTTACACAAGAAGACAGAAAATACCACCCCATCACTTATGTAATAGCTGTTTTTTGTGTAATGTTCCTATGGTTACCAAAGGTGAAACACATTTTTGTTTTAATTTCAGGACCTAGATCCCTACATAGAAAAGGTCATACCAGGATTGAAACAGTCCCTGCTGGACCCAGTGCCAGAAGTGCGGGCAGTGTCAGCACACGCTCTAGGTGCCATGGTGAAGGGTATGGGAGGTCAGAAGTTTGATGAATTAATGAACTGGTTAATGGAGACACTGAAGTCAGAAGGCAGCTCCGTAGATAGATCTGGTGCCGCTCAGGGTTAGTATATCTCCTAGGTCATCATTCTTGACTAAATCTCTCCCTGCAGACAGTTAAATCTGTTCTTATTTATAAAACTATTGGTCTGTTTCACATAAGATTTTCAGTTAACATGTTGAACCATATTGGCACAGGTTTTACAGAATTCTGACTGGATGTTTATTGTACTGTTTGATATGAAGTGTCTGTATATTTACAGGTCTCAGTGAAGTGCTGGGTGGTATGGGTCTGGCTGACATGCACAAGTTGATGCCACAGATTATCCACACTGCAGAACGTGTGGACATCCCGCCTCACGTGCGCGATGGTTACATCATGATGTACATATACTTGCCGTCTGTGTTCAAAGAGGAATTCAAACATTATGTCGGACCTATCATTCCATCAATATTACAGGTGTGTATGTTTATGTATTGTACATTTTCCTTAATGTAGTTTCAGAAATACCAAACTTTTCTCAGATTTCATTAATCATAGGCTCAAGATTAAGTTCCTAATTTAGTGAAAGGAAGGTTATGACCTTTACCCTAGCTACTAAGAGCGGCTGATTTTGCCTTTTACAGTTGTGCAGATACTCCTCATCCTGCATGTGTGTACAGTCTGATCATGTTATGCACTGTTGCGTGTTCTGTTGGTGAATTTTAAGTGGGCGACCATATAAATAGTTAACTTTCCTGATTGAAAGGTGGACAAAGTCTATTTCGAATTTGAGCAGGGATAAAGATTTAAAGAAATGTTTGAAAAAGAAGTAAAATTGAACGTCTGTTCATAGTAGTAATAAGCAAATTCTGTTTATGTTGACAGGCGTTGGCAGATGAGTCAGAGTATGTACGTGATACAGCATTGAGGGCGGGTCAGAGAATTATTAACATGTATGCAAACACGGCTATAGAGTTACTGTTACCAGAGTTAGAGAGAGGACTGTTTGATGATAACTGGAGAATCAGATACAGCTCCGTACAACTGCTTGGAGATTTGTTGTACAGTATTTCAGGTAAGTTTGTTACATTGTATCAGGTAGAGAGTGTATTTGTTAGCCTGGATACAGCTTCTTTTAGCTGTTTGTGGATAATTTGCTAGAACAGAGGTGAAGGTCATTGACCAGGGCATTGTTCAATGTTTTCTCTCGGTAACAGAACTTTGGCCATGGTTTGGAGAGCTTGAAATGTTCATTGCCTGTGGTTAGATTACTTGTACCGATATTTAGCTAAAGATGAAGATCTCAGAGAATTTACAAGAATGGCTTTTTAAAATGTTAGCTTATAGTGCATTTGCTTATTGACGGCCATCTTCACTTGTCTGTCATGCATAGAATTACATTTATAATGATTATTGTCATTTTGCCAAGAAAGGAGAACTTTTTGGCCTATTGTCTTCAAGTATAATGCATGGGGTTGATGTGGTCAGTTGATGACCCATGTTTGGAAGAAGCAATATATTGCATGAATATATCTGAGTAGGCACAACTTTACATTATAAAATCTTATGGCTTGATGAGAGAATGAAAACAGGCATAGTGGCAGGGCTTGGTTCCTTATTGGTAGAGTTGTAAATTGCATGTTACACCCCATTATAAAAGGCAGTGCCTGGCCTTTGTGAAAGATCTTAAAAAAAAGAAAATGGCCATGTTTGAAAATGTGGAGTAGATACCTATGACAAAGAACAGGCTTGTATTGAATGAAAAAATATTGATAGTTATGAAAATTAAGAAGGAAGTTAAGATGTCTTGATAAAACTTTAAGACAGGTTCATGAAACCTAATGAAACTAGATTCATAGAGCTACCCATAATCCATAGAACTAAACCATGCTTGTGGATTAAAACCATGATCCATAAAGCTAAACCATAATTCATGTAACTTAACCATGATCCAGGGAAATAAATCTGATTATATTGCTTATGACAAAAGGGTTATGATGCCAGAAATTTTGTATGTCAAGGTGATATTTGACAAGTTATGCCCCTTTTTGTACTTAGATTTTGTCACGAAAACTAAACGTTGGCTATAACTTTACCATTTCTTAAGATTTCTTCATCAAACTTGTAAATTGCTTATGACAAAAGGGTTGTGATGCCGCCAAATTTTGTTATTACAAAGTGTAAAAGGGTGACACAAGTGTTCCACAGAACACCCATCTAGTTCTTGTGTCAGAGTGCTAGCAATTTAGCATTATAATAACAGTACTACAATGTTCTGTTCAATAATAGTAAATAGTTTTTCTAGTATCAAAGTGCTAACTATTTAGCACTTTGATAACTGACTACATATGTACTGTTAAAACAAAATTTCATCATCTCTGGTTAAAATTGGGGTGGGAGTTTAAAAGCAAAACAGTCATTTAATAAAGGCTGTGTTTTGTATGCAACCATCATGAAAATTGGTCAAATTAATAAACTTAATGTAAAGATTGTAATTGGATCATGTCACATGGGTAAAAAACTAGGTCGTTATATCAAGTTATAGCAAAAACACATGTAAACACTGATAAGGCCACACTTAAAATTCAAACATAATTAAAATTTATCAGATTGTTTACCTTGACAATCTCACAACGTTTTATGAATAGATATCTTGTGTGAAAAAAATTGCACTTTGTAGTTTACATGGGAAGAAAATACACACTTTTGTCCATAGATCCAGAACATTTACTAGATGGATTTTAAAATAACACACAAATGATCAACATAATTATACAACAGGACACACACAAGACTCTGGTCCCTAGGTTTAAGGTCAAAAGAGAACAAATTGTTAATCTATAGTCACATATATCATGTATACAATACTTTTACAAAGGTTTTCAAATAGATCAGCATGATAATGCAAGGTGACATGTGCTTGACCTAGGTCCCTAGGTAAAGGGACAAGATTTCAGTTGAATGGTCAAAAGTCAAGGTTGCTCTTTAAGGACAAAGGTGAAAACAAAGTGAATTATACATCTTAAGCCATAGTTATATCCAAAAGTTGTCATAGATTTTCAAATAACAACACAAGGTACCAAAATTATTAGACAAATTGTTACATGCCAGACCCTGGTTATAACTTCAATGTCCAGTTCACATAAGGAGATTAAGGGCCAGAAAATGCATTTAAAATGTCACACTTTTCTAAGCTCCTTGTTTACATCTTTTTGGGAAACTACAAATTACTAACTTATAGAGAACAAAAATACTGTTAGAAAAGTCATCAATTTAACACATGTTTTATACTGAAATGATTAAATCCATAAAAGTGTTTGACAGACTTTAACAAAAATAAGATGCATGTTGGTTAAACTTTTACATTGTTAATTGTAACATATCTGAAACTTTTATGGTAAAAATAGAATGAGAGCATTCTTTACAAAGTAGAATACAAAAAAAGCTAAGTGGACTAATTGTGGGATTGGGTATGTGTATGTAAATTCATTGTAACCAAACGCCTCCGGTCCACCTAATAGTATGTAGTGGTGACTTTGTTTATATATTGCACCAGAAGTAAGTTGCATAGACTACCAGTTTGAAATTTGAATGTACCTTTGAAATTGAAGTTCACCTCTACAAAGTAGTAACTTACAGCAGGTAAAATTGTTGGGAAACAAAGAAGTTTATTATATTTATTTCTTTTTTAAACTGGATTTACGAGTTCTAATATAGGGCCACTGATTTACTGTGCATGAAACAACACAAAAAATATTACCTTAAATGAATGTTCTGACAATATCATGGTTCTTTTTTAAACAAATTTGAATATTTTGTTTGGTTTCCCATCTAAAAATAGATAGCATAGAATTAATGGATAAAATTACTACAGATCTAAAAACAGATGTTAAAGGTTGACAGTTTTACCTGTTTATTAATAACTTTCATTTGAAACAATAAGAAATTAATATTAAACTTTGTACAAACACCACTGCAAAATGATTTTAATAAATTTCTTTATATTTGCTTGTAGAAATTGAGCTTTAAAAACTTTGTGACACAGGTAAATTACAAATTTACCTTTCAGGAGTGTAAGCAAGTTTTGAAACTTATTCGTAAGTTGTGGAGTTTATGTGAGTGTATATAAAGAAGTTTACCCTGAAGTCCTTATGTGTTGGACCGGAGGCAGTAGGTTAACACAACTATGATATACACATACTCTGCTGCCACAATTAGTCCACCAAACTTTTCACTTTAACCTCCCAAAATACCTGAATTGTTCCATTCTCTAACTGTCCCATATTTAATGCTCACAGGGGCTGACACTTTACAAAGTGAAATTTAGTAGTACACTGACAATGGACTACGATACCCAGTAAACTTAAGTTTGTAGCACACTGATAATGTGAAGCAAACTGTATAGACCATGGTCAGTGTGCTACAAAGTGAAGCAAACTGTATAGACCATGGTCAGTGTGCTACAAAGTGAAGCAAACCGTATAGACCATGGTCAGTGTGCTACAAAGTGAAGCAAACCTTATAGACCATGGTCAGTGTGCTACAAAGTGAAGTTAACTGTATAGACCATGGTCAGTGAGCTGCAAAGTGAAGCAAACTGTATAGACCATGGTCAGTGTGCTGCAAAGTGAAGTTAACCATATAGACCATGGTCAGTTTGCTACAAAGTGAAGTTAACCATATAGACCATGGTCAGTGTGCTACAAAGTGAAGTTAACTGTGTAGACCTTAGTCAGTGTGCTACAAAGTGAAGTTCACCGTATAGACCATGGTCAGTTTGCTACAAAGTGAAGTTAACCGTGTAGACCATGGTCAGTGTGCTACAAAGTGAAGTTAAACATATAGACCATGGTCAATGTGCTACAAAGTGAATTAATTATATAGACTTTGGTCAGTGTGCTACAAAGTGAAGTTAACCGTATAGACCATGGTCAGTGTGCTGCAAAGTGAAGTTAACAGTATAGACCTTGGTCATTGTGCTACAAAGTGAAGTTAACCATGAAGACCTTGGTCAGTTTGCAACAAAGTGAAGTTAACATCTTTTTGGAAAACTGAAAGCAAACGACAAACTTTTTTTATGGTAAAAAGAAAGTATATAACATTCTTTACGAAGTAGAATACAAAAAAAGCTAAGTGGACTAATTGTGGGATTGGGTATGTGTATGTAAATTCATTGTAACCAAACACCTCCGGTCCACCTAATAGTATGTAGTGGTGACTTTGTTTATATACTGCACCAGAAGTAAGTTGCATAGACTACCAGTTTGAAATTTGAATGTACCTTTGAAATTGAAGTTAAACTCTACAAAGTAGTAACTTACAGCAGGTAAAATTGTTGGGAAACAAAGAAGTTTATTATATTTATTTCTTTTTTAAACTGGATTTACGAGTTCTAATATAGGGCCACTGATTTACTGTGCATGAAACACACACAAAATATTACCTTAAATAAATGTTCAGACAGTATCATGGTTCATGTTCTTTTTTAAACAGATATGAATATTTATTTTGTGTTTTCCCATCTAAAAATAGATAGCATAGAATTAGTGGATAAAATTACTATAGATCTAAAAACAGATAATGAAGTTAACTTTAAAGATTGACAGTTTTACCTGTTTATTAATAACCTAAAGACTTAAAATAGTTCAGATCATTTTAACCATTGGATATGGAAAACTTTCATGTAAAACAATTAGAAATTAATATTAAACTTTGTACAAAATGCCACTGCAAAATGATTTTAATAAATTCCTTTATATTTGCTTGTAGGAGATTGAGTTTTAAAACTTTGTGACACAGGTAAATTACAGATTTACCTTTCAGGAGTGTATGCAAGTTCTGAAACTAATTCTTACATTGTAGAGTTTATGTGAGTGTATATAAAGAAGTTTACCATGAAGACCTTATATGTTGGACCGGAGGCAGTAGGTTAACACAACTATGATATACACATACTCTGCTGCCACAATTAGTCCACCAAACTTTTCACTTTAACCTCCCAAAATACTTGAATTGTTCCATTCTCTAACTGTCCCGTATTTAATGCTCACAGGGTCTGACACTTTACAAAGTGAAATTTAGTAGTACACTGACAATGGACTACGATACCCAGTAAACTTAAGTTTGTAGCACACTGATAATGTGAAGCAAACTGTATAAACCATGGTCAGTGTGCTACAAAGTGAAATTAACCATATAGACTATGGTCAGTTTGCTACAAAGTGCAGTTAACCGTATAGACCATGTTCAGTGTGCTACAAAGTGAAGTTAACCGTATAGACCATGGTCAGTGTGCTACAAAGTGAAGTTAACCGTATAGACCATGGTCAGTGTGCTACAAAGTGAAGTTTAACCATATAGACCATGGTCAGTGTGCTACAAAGTGAAGTTAACTGAATAGAGTATGGTCAGTGTACAACAAAGTAAAGTTAACATGTTTTGGGAAACTAAAAGCAAACAACAGACTTATAGAGAACAAAAATACTGTTCGAAAAGTCATCAATTTAAAGCATGTTTTATACTGAAATGATTAAATCCATTAAAGTATTTGACAGACTTTAACAAAAATAAAGTACATGTTGGTTAAACTTTTACATTGTTAATTGTAACATATCTGAAACTTTTATGGTAAAAATAGAATGAGAGCATTCTTTACAAAGTAGAATACAAAAAAAGCTAAGTGGACTAATTGTGGGATTGGGTATGTGTATGTAAATTCATTGTAACCAAACGCCTCCGGTCCACCTAATAGTATGTAGTGGTGACTTTGTTTATATATTGCACCAGAAGTAAGTTGCATAGACTACCAGTTTGAAATTTGAATGTACCTTTAATATTGAAGTTTACCTCTACAAAGTAGTAACTTACAGCAGGTAAAATTGTGGGGAAACAAGGAAGTTTATTATATTTATTTCTTTTTTAAACTGGATTTACGAGTTCTAATATAGGGCCACTGATTTACTGTGCATGAAACAACACAAAAAATATTACCTTAAATGAATGTTCTGACAATATCATGGTTCTTTTTTAAACAAATTTGAATATTTTGTTTGGTTTCCCATCTAAAAATAGATAGCATAGAATTAATGGATAAAATTACTACAGATCTAAAAACAGATGTTAAAGGTTGACAGTTTTACCTGTTTATTAATAACCTAAAGATTTAATATAGTTGGATCATTTACACCACTTTCATTTAAAACAATAAGAAATTAATATTAAACTTTGTACAAACACCACTGCAAAATGATTTTAATAAATTTCTTTATATTTGCTTGTAGAAATTGAGCTTTAAAAACTTTGTGACACAGGTAAATTACAAATTTACCTTTCAGGAGTGTATGCAAGTTTTGAAACTTATTCGTAAGTTGTGGAGTTTATGTGAGTGTATATAAAGAAGTTTACCCTGAAGTCCTTATGTGTTGGACGGGAGGCAGTAGGTTAACACAACTATGATATACACATACTCTGCTGCCACAATTAGTCCACCAAACTTTTCACTTTAACCTCCCAAAATACTTGAATTGTTCCATTCTCTAACTGTCCCATATTTAATGCTCACAGGGGCTAACACTTTACAAAGTGAAATTTAGTAGTACACTGACAATGGACTACCGTACCCAGTAAACTAAAGTTTGTAGCACACTGATAATGTGAAGCAAACTGTAAAGACCATGGTCAGTGTGCTACAAAGTGAAGCAAACTGTATAGACCATGGTCAGTGTGCTACAAAGTGAAGCAAATCGTATAGACCATGGTCAGTGTGCTACAAAGTGAAGCAAACCTTATAGACCATGGTCAGTGTGAAGTGAAGTTAACCGTAAAGACCATGGTCAGTGAGCTGCAAAGTGAAGCAAACTGTATAGACCATGGTCAGTGTGCTGCAAAGTGAAGTTAACCATATAGACCATGGTCAGTTTGCTACAAAGTGAAGTTAACCTTATAGACCATGGTCAGTTTGCTACAAAGTGAAGTTTAACCATATAGACCATGGTCAGTTTGCTACAAAGTGAAGTTAACTGTGTAGACCTTGGTCAGTGTGCTACAAAGTGAAGTTCATTGTATAGACCATGGTCAGTTTGCTACAAAGTGAAGTTAACCATATAGACCATGGTCAGTGTGCTACAAAGTGAAGTTAAGCATATAGACCATGGTCAATGTGCTAGAAAGTGAAGTAACAAAGTGAAGTTAACATCTTTTGGGAAAACTGAAAGCAAACAACAAACTTTTTTTATGGTAAAAAGAAAGTGTATAACATTCTTTACGAAGTAGAATACAAAAAAAGCTAAGTGGACTAATTGTGGGATTGGGTATGTGTATGTAAATTCATTGTAACCAAACACCTCCGGTCCACCTAATAGTATGTAGTGGTGACTTTGTTTATATATTGCACCAGAAGTAAGTTGCATAGACTACCAGTTTGAAATTTGAATGTACCTTTGAAATTGAAGTTAAACTCTACAAAGCAGTTACTTACAGCAGGTAAAATTATGGGGATACAAAGAAGTTTATTATATTTATTTCTTTTTTTACCTGGATTTTGGAGTACTGATATATAGCCATTTGTTTACTGTGCATGAAACAACACAAAAAATACTGCTTGAATCAATGTTCTTATAGTATCATGGATCATGTTTTTTTTTAACATATTTAAATATTTATTTTGCGTTTTCCCAACTAAAAATAGATAGCATAGAATTAGTGGATAGAATTACTATAGATCTAAAAACAGATAATGAAGTTAACTTTAAAGGTTGACAGTTTTAGCTGTTTATTAATAACCTAAAGACTTAAAATAGTAAAATCATTTAAACCATTGGATATGGAAAACTTTCATGTAACACAATTAGAAATTAATATTAAACTTTGTACAAACACCACTGCAAAATGATTTTAATAAATTCCTTTATATTTGCTTGTAGAAATTGAGCTTTAAAAACTTTGTGACACGGGTAATTACAAATTTAACTTCAGGAGTGTATGCAAGTTTTAATACTTATTCGTAAGTTGTGGAGTTTATGTGAGTGTATATAAAGAAGTTTACCATGAAGACCTTATGTGTTGGACCGGAGTAGGTTAACAACTATGATATACACATACTCTGCTGCCACAATTAGTGCACCAAACTTTTCACTTTAACCTCCCAAAATATTAGATTTGTTCTATTCTTCAGCTTGGGACAGTTATATTTAATGCTCACAGGGTCTGACACTTTACAAAGTGAAACTTAGTAGTACACTGACAATGGTCTACTCTGTAAACACGAAGTTTGTAGCACACTGATATTAAAGTGATGCAAACCATATAGACCTTGGTAGTGTGCTTCAAAGTGAAGTTAACCGTAAAGACCTTGGTTAGTGTGCTACAAAGTGAAGTTAACTGTATAGACCTTAGTCAGTGTGCTACAAAGTGAAGTTAACCGTAAAGTTCTTGGTCAGTGTGCTACAAAGTGAAGTTAACCATATAGACCATGGTCAGTGTGCTACCAAGTGAAGTTAACTGTATAGACCTTGGTCAGTGTGCTACCAAATGAAGTTAACTGTATAGACCATGGTCAGTGTGCTACAAAGTGAAGTTAAACATATAGACCTTGGTCAGTGTGCTACAAAGTGAAGTTAGACATATAGACCATGGTCAGTGTGCTACAAAGTGAAGTTAACTGTAAAGACCTTAGTCAGTGTGTACCAAGTGAAGTTAACTGTATAGACCTTGGTCAGTGTGCTACCAAGTGAAGTTAACTGTATAGACCTTGGTCAGTGTGCTACAAAGTTAAGTTAACCATATAGACCATGGTCAGTGTGCTACAAAGTGAAGTTCACTGTATAGACCTTGGTCAGTGTGCTACAAAGTGAAGTTAACCATATAGACCTTGGTCAGTGTGCTACCAAGTGAAGTTAACTGTAAAGACCTTAGTCAGTGTGCTACCAAGTGAAGTTAACCATATAGACCATGGTCAGTGTGCTACCAAGTGAAGTTAACTGTATAGACCTTGGTCAGTGTGCTACAAAGTGAAGTTAACCATATAGACCTTGGTCAGTGTGCTACCAAGTGAAGTTAACTGTGTAGACCTTGGTCAGTGTGCTACAAAGTGAAGTTAACCATATAGACCATGGTCAGTGTGCTACCAAGTGAAGTTAACTGTAAAGACCTTAGTCAGTGTGCTACCAAGTGAAGTTAACCATATAGACCTTAGTCAGTGTGCTACCAAGTCAAGTTAACCATATAGACCTTGGTCAGTGTGCTACAAAGTGAAGTTAACCATATAGACCATGGTCAGTGTGCTACAAAGTGCAGTTAACTGTATAGATTTTGGTCAGTGTGCTACAAAGTGAAGTTAACCATATAGACCATGGACAGTGTGCAACAAAGTGCAGTTAACATGTTTTTGGGGAAGCTAAAAGCAAACAACAAACTTACAGAGAACAAAAATACTGTTAGAAAAGTTATCAAGTTAAAGCATTGTTTATGCTGTAATAATTAAAAACATTTAGTGTTTGACAGACTTTAACAAAATAAAATACATGTTGGTAAAACTGTTACATTGTTAATTGTAATATATCTGAAATGTTTATGGTAAAAATAAAGAGAACAAGAAAAACTGTGATACAAAGTATCACAGTGGGCCAACAAACAATAATGCCATGTAAATATTTTGGAAATTCAATTGTGAAGGTTGATTATGAGGCATGGCTCCAAAAGAACTCAAGGAAACCAAATCTGGTTGAACAAGCAAAACCTGACACAACACCACATCTTCTGACTGACCTTTAGTATCGAAACTTTACTGTGATCAAATAATATTTATACAGTATGTCCAGGAATGCTCTATAGACTGTTCTTGTTTTTCATTACCATTATCCTTATTAATTTGACATGAATGAAGATTTTTTTGATTATTTGCCGTAAAATATTCTAAAATGGTTTAAAGGTTTATAATTGGAATTTGGCCATGTAATAGATTTGTTTGAAACTTTAACATCTGATCATTTACACTTATTTATGTTCACTTAGCGCTTAATTCAAGTAAGATTTTCACTGGAGGTATTTTTAAAAATTGATTTCCCTATCCTGGTTGCCCAACCAAGATAGAGTTATTTTATCATAAGTAAAAATTTGATACACATACTTTGCCTGCAGAAAGATATAAATATAAGACCTATTATATTATATTTGTGAAATATTTGCATTAAATATTATATATTTAGATGGAATTCATTAGAAATTCAAGTTTGAAAAGATATTATTACCTCCCTTTACCTATCTTGTTAGTGCACACCCCAAGATAGGTTGAAATAAATCAATTCAGAACCTACACTTAGGTTTAAAACTTGCATTTTGGTTTAGAATGTTAAGATATTTGTAAATCTATCCAATTCAAATGTAAAAGTAGAAATAATATTGAAATAAAAAAAGAAATACTCAACGTTTTAAATACTTTCATATTAAAGGGAAGTAATAACAAAATTTCATAAAAGTTAATAAAATGTAAATTTCTGATAGGGATCTAACTCAATGTAATGGGTCTTTTTGTTCATTGTATTAATCTCTAACAGAATAAACAAAAAGTAAAAATTGTCATAAAATGTTGCTTAAAAGTAATTGACCACCTTTAAAAGCTAAAAATGATGATTAAAATAGCAGAAAAAAAGTTATAAAAAATTGGGTGCGGCTTGGATTCCAACTCGTGGACTCGTAAAAGTACACTTATACAAAAGTGTAAGAGTATATGTCTCTACCAATTACACCACGGTGACAATCTACTGACGGAAGGGAAAAAATGAGCTAAGATAGTATTATATGTATTTAAAAAGGCAATCGAAGAATATTCAGTCAACTGCACTTCGTTTCTATAATGTCAAATGCTGTGTAAGTGGATAAAGCAATCATATTTCCATTTTTCTCAGCATAGATCAGTAGATTGCGCCTGAAACATGAAAAGCGCTTTTCTCTATTTTTATCAGCGTAGATTGCGCCCTCTATGAAATGAACGACAACTCAATTACTTACGACAACTCTTGCTTTTCCAAAAGAATAGACTGTGTCTACAGTTTTCATCTCAGAAGTACCTCAATTTTTCAATGAAGAGAGACGCATATATTCGATCTAGTGCTTAAGTCTCCATGCATCTTTTACTCACCACATATTAAATATAGCGGGTGGGCAGGGGCCCGCAATAACATTCTTTACGAAGTAGAATACAAAAAAAGCTAAGTGGACTAATTGTGGGATTGGGTATGTGTATGTAAATTCATTGTAACCAAACGCCTCCGGTCCACCTAATAGTATTTCGTATAGGCCTTGTTTATATATTGTACTAGAAGTAAGTTGCATAGATTACCAGTTTGAAATTTGAATGAACCATTGTAATTGAAGTTAAACTCTACAAAGTAGTAACTTACAGCAAGTAAAATTGTGGGGAAACAAAGAAGTTTATTATATTTATATCTTTTTTTAACTGAATTTAGGAGTTCTAATATAGGGCCACTGATTTACTGTGCATGAAACAACACAAAAATATTACCTTAAATAAATGTTCTGACAGTATCATGTTTCATAGATTTTTAAAAACAGATTTGAATATTATGTTTGGGTTTTCCCATCTAAAAATAGATAGCATAGAATTAGTGGATAAAATTACTATAGATCTAAAAAAAAGATGTTAAAGGTTGACAATTTTACCTGTTTATTAATGACCTTAACACAGATGCTTGGGGTCTGGACCTCATCTCCTTAGGCCTGACCATCGCCCCTGCTCACTGCAGTACCCTATATACATCCTACAACTGCGTGTTAGCTAACCAATTACAAATGCAAGTCCTTATTCTACTTACCTACTGATCACATGTTTATGGTGACAATGTATATAAATACAAGATTTGAAACAAATCGATTTCCTCTATCCCATCTCACCTATACTGTTTCTAAAAATAGTAACAATTCGAAAACTTTAGGCAATAAAAATGTAACCAGTCGTTTTATTTATAAATCTGCTTTAAAATTTACCGCTATATATAGCATTCCCACAAGACAAAATCCCTGCTGTAAATGTAATGGTACCCCGTGCACGCTATTTCATATACTGCGATGCGGGGAACCTATTTTTATAACTTCATGTATATACTAAATCTGATTTGTGCGCCAGTGACAGAAGTGTTTTTCCTTGAAATTCTCTTAATTCAGCTGTATTCAATGCAATTTGGAGGCGGATTTTATTCAGAATATTGTTTTGCATCGGAAAAACTGGTTAGTTATTCCTTACTTACACACATGCCTTAAATATGCAATTGGAGTTTTGAGTTGTTTCAAATCTTGTATTTATATACATTACGTGCAACATGGGACAGGTACAGGTTGGGTGACGAGTCCATACCCCAAACATCTGTGAACCTAAAGACTTAAATGGTTCAGTCTTTTAAACAGTTGGCTGTAGAAAACTTTCATGTAAAATAAGTATTTAACAAAAAACTAATATTTTTTATTATCTATAAATTGAATTTCAAATTCTGTACCTGTTTTTATATACATAGAAATAATAAGAAAAGCAAAGCACCAATGACTTAGGTAGTTAAATGAAAATACTTTATTTCTGTTTTGTAGGTGTTTCAGGGAAGATGTCCACAGAGAGTGCCGGTGAAGATGACAACTTTGGTACGGAAAGCTCTCAGCAACTCATCCACAAGATTCTTGGGTCAGAATGTCGTAATCGTATTCTCTCAGGACTCTACATGGGACGCTCCGACTCTGCGTTGCTTGTGCGACAGGCGGCACTTCATGTGTGGAAGGTTATTGTGCCGAACACGCCCAGAACATTACGAGAGATCCTCTCCACTCTGTTCTCACTCTTGCTTGGATGTCTGGCCAGTACCAGTCATGATAAAAGACAGGTTAGTGAATCACTAATAGTAATAGTCAGTAGCTATTTCAGTTGGTTTTCTTGTACAGGAGACTTGTGCTATATCAAACTCTGTTAAGTCCTGTTCCAGATTCCTGTTTATATCAAAGTCATTAGTTGGTCTTTTAAATGTATTTTCAAATAAATTCAATAAATTTTAGTTGAATTCCTATGAAGACTTTGACTTGGCGAGAGCCTTCTGTATTTAAACACTCTGTAAATGAAATACCTTCAAAAATGTGGAATTCATAACTAAACTAGATGTACTATATTTAACAAAATTGCATTTCATAAATTTAATTTATTGATATGAAACTTTATCATAAACAAAAACTTTTGAATGGTAGTTTAAATATCTGATTCATTTAGTCAGAATTAAAAGCAATTTACTCGGCATACATTTAACAAATCAAAGTTACGTGAGTGAAAAGTGTTGGAATCACACTTTTTTATTGATGCTAATGAAAGCTGTTTGTTTCAAGGTTGCAGCTAGGACCCTTGGAGACTTAGTAAAGAAGTTGGGAGAGAGAGTATTGCCAGAGATTATACCAATCCTGGAACATGGCCTAGACTCGGACCAGAGTGATCAAAGACAAGGTGTGTGTATTGGACTGAGGGAAATTATGTCTTCTACACAAAAAGATCATGTAAGTATAGCAGAGGTCCGTTCTGAAATGGCCCGTTGGTGAGCTGCCAGCTAGTTGAACAATAGGATGGGAGCGATACTTCTTTTGATTTTGCTTTTGTAACTGTAATTTTGCAATCCATGCTTTATAAACATGCAAGTCTGTACAATTCCTGTGATGAAGAAAGTGTGTCCTGTCAGACTTGGTCAAACAAGGATGATGAATCTGCACTGCTGAGGAATGTCCGACAATATCAGGCAGTTCCTTTGAGTACATTAACTCTTGTTGTATGATACTGTCTCCCTTGGTGTAGTGGTTTAGTCTTCCGCCTTGGGAGCGGGAGGTCAAAGGTTTAAATCCAAGAAGATGCCCGCTCTGATATGGTTGGTTGGAGAGCAGCCAGATAGTTGAATAATAGGATGGGAGCAATTGTATTTCTTTTGGTTCTTATTTTGTAACTCGGCAATCCATGCTCTATAAACAAGTAAGTCTGTACAATTCCTGTGATGAAGAAAGTGTGTCCTGTCAGACTTGGTCAAACAAGGATGATGAATCTGCACTGCTGAGGAATGTCCCACAATATCAGGCAGTTCCTCTCAGTACATTATTTCTTGTTATATGATACCGTCTCCCTTGGTGTAGTGGTTTAGTCTTCCTCCTTGGGAGCAGGAGGTCAAAGGTTTGAATCCCTGTAGATGCACGCTCTGATATGGTTGGTTGGAGAGCAGCCAGATAGTTGAATAATAGGATGGGAGCAATTGTATTTCTTTTGGTTCTTATTTTGTAACTCGGCAATCCATGCTCTATAAACAAGTAAGTCTGTACAATTCCTGTGATGAAGAAAGTGTGTCCTGTCAGACTTGGTCAAACAAGGATGATGAATCTGCACTTCTGAGGAATAACACACAAAATTAGGCAGTTCCTCTCAGTACATTATTTCTTGTTGTATGATACTGTATCCATAGGTGTAGTGGTTTAGTCTTCCGCCTTGGGAGCAGGAGGTCAAAGGTTTGAATCCCTGTAGATGCAAGATCCAATATGGCCAGTTGGGGAGTCGCTTGTTAGTTAAATGATATTAGGGTTGGAGCAATGCCTCATTTGGTTGTTATTTTGTAAGTCTGTACATTTCCTGTGATGAAGAAAGTGTGTCCTGTCAGACTTGGTCAAACAAGGATGATGAATCTGCACTTCTGAGGAATAACACACAAAATTAGGCAGTTCCTCTCAGTACATTAACTCTTGTTGTATGATACTGTCACCTTGGTGTAGTGGTTTAGGCATCTGCCTTGAGAGCAGGTTGATGGTTCGAATCCCAGTGGTCTCTTCTGATATGGCAGGTAGGTTAGCCACCAGCTATATAAATAATATTAGGATTGGAGTGATGCCTCTTTTAGCTTTTGATTATCCATGATTTAAGATATTAGACCCGTAATAAACACTGTTTTAAAGGCCCCAAGAGTTGTCATTTTCATGAAAACTATGTCCTTTAACTGATTCAAATACAAAGTTTGAAGAAATTCACTGCTGGATGAAAAAGATGTATGAAAATTTACAGCCTACCCCGATTCTGAAAGTACAGACAAACCTCATGTTATACCAGAAATGGAATTTTGCAAACGTTCAGTAACCATACACATAATTTTCATAGTTTCGGTATTAAATAATTCAGTGTACAATGTAGAGTGACAAAAATAACACAATCAGCAAATGAGCCTAATCAAATTATCACTGTATATACATATGATTGTAACATAAAAATCTTCTACAGTGGAACTTCCGAAAACCGGACCTTCCAAATACCGGAAACTTCTGAAAAACGGACGATTTGTTAAGTCTCGAAATTTTCTCCTCTATTTTCTATGTAAACACCCCGTTCTTCCGACTCCCCCCCGAACTTCCAAATTCCGAATACCGGACGATATTTTCGTAAATTTTAACTTATTTCAGTACAAATTGTCTTCCAAAAACCGGACACTATAGACACTCGGATCATAAATTAATTGCTTCTGGCAAAATGATTGCCATTGTTTGGCCAATTAACGGTTATCGTTTATTTTGACACTTGTTAGAATCACAACCCGTCAATCAAAGGATTAAGAATATAACATAAGACTGTAATATTAGATAATGATATCAAATAAACAAAGGATCAGCGGATAAATGTTAGGTAAGTGAAAATTGATCAAATTTATTTTGACGAAAATCTCAATAAAATAATGACATCTTATGAAGTTGTATCATTTTGGAAAAATGCCCGAGACAACTCCAAAATGTCGTAGTATTGAACTGTCCCTAAAGAACATAATTGAAATAATTTGTGAGTCTGAAGTGGTTCCAAAACCAACTCTTAAGGTGTGTGTTTTATTTTGAAATTTGTTTAACATGATATTGATTGAAAAATCGTTTTCTTCAAGTACAAGTGTATCGTATTTTCCCCAACACGTCGCATTTTGAACTTTATTTGAGAACAGTGTCCTGTATTTTCCATTTCGTGCTACAATATGATGCTTTATTTTTTGTCATTTAATATTGTTAAATAAATTATAAAATGTGTTTTATATTGTTGCATAATGCCAAACAAGGGTTACAATCACTTCTATGCATTAAAAACTAAGGACTTTTCAAACCATGAAGAACCTTTGATTATCTCTCCCTTTGTAAGTCCAAATGACCCTACACTTCAAAATACCGGAAACTTCCAAAAACCGAACTTTTCTGCTGGTCCCATCAGTGTTCGGTTTTCGGAAGTTCCACTGTACATTCATAATGGTAAAGGGGGTAAAATGTGTTTTATATTGTTGCATAATGCCAAACAAGGGTTACAATCACTTCTATGCATTAAAAACTAAGGACTTTTCAAACCATGAAGAACCTTTGATTATCTCTCCCTTTGTAAGTCCAAATGACCCTACACTTCAAAATCACCGATCCATAACCGAACTTTTCTGCTGGTCCCATCAGTGTTCGGTTTTCGGAAGTTCCACTGTACATTCATAATGGTAAAGGGGGTAAAAGATCAAAGCAAAGAAGAAATTGTATGAATTTAGCATTTTTTTTCATAGTACTCTTCTTAACATAATGGCAAAAAATCATGAAGGTTTACTGTTTAGACTTTCAAAATTTCATAAAGAAATTAGTAAATACCATTTTTCCCAACTATGGTCTAAATTTTAACACACTTATTATCCTTGATTGTCTCAAAGGAATAAACAAATTAAGAAATTAATTAATTCAATTTATGTTAGTTGAAAAAGAAAAGAAAAGTGGTCTGGTGGGATTCGAACCTACACCGAAAAGTGGCATAAAATTGCTCGTATGACCACTGTGCCACAGACAATGTTGCCATTGATTGGTAGTTATTG
Organism: Saxidomus purpurata; assembly: GCA_022818135.1. Lineage (NCBI taxonomy): Eukaryota > Metazoa > Mollusca > Bivalvia > Venerida > Veneridae > Saxidomus > Saxidomus purpurata. The sequence goes on from JAFMSR010000007.1 coordinate 4,259,407, forward strand.
CATTATATACAAATTGATTGCAACTGAAGAGTAGACTGGTGGTGATTGCTTATTATGTGTCTACTACCTTAAACATGTTTGTCTGTACAAGTCCTGTGATGAAGAAAGTGTGTCCTGTCAGACTTGATCGAACAAGGTTGATGAATCTGCACTGCTGAGGAATATCAGACAATATTAGGCAGTTATCTTTCCTGTCAATACATTCAGCTCTTGTTATATGATACTGTCTCCCTTGGTGGAGAGGTAAAGGCATCTGCCTTGGGAGTTGGAAGTCAAAGATTCGCATCCAAGTAGATGTCTTTTCTGAGATTGCTTGTTGGTGAGCTGCCAGCTCCTTAAATAATATTAGGATTGGAGCAATGCCTCATTTGGTTGTTATTATGTAAATCTGTACAAGTCCTGTGATGAAGAAAGTGTGTCCTGTCAGACTTGGTCAAACAAGGATGATGAATCTGCACTTCTGAGGAATATCCAACAAAATTAGGCATATATCAGGCAGTTCCTCTGAGTTCATTAACTCTTGTTATATGATACCGTCTCCCTTGGTGTAGTGGTTTAGTCTTCCTCCTTGGGAGCAGGAGGTCAAAAGTTTGAATCCCTGTAGATGGCCAATCTGATATGGCCAGTTGGGAGCCGCCAGTTAGATAATATTAGGATTGGAGCAATGCCTCATTTAGTTGTTATTATGTAAATCTGTACAAGTCCTGTGATGAAGAAAGTGTGTCCTGTCAGACTTGGTCAAACAAGGATGATGAATCTGCACTTCTGAGGAATATCAAGACAATATAAGGCAGTTATCTTTCCTGTCAATACATTCAACTGTTGTTATATGATACTGTCTCCCTTGGTGGAGAGGTAAAGGCATCCACCTTGGGAGTTTGAAGTCAAAGATTCGCATCCCAATAGATGTCTTTTCTGATATGGCCAGTTGGGAGCCGCCAGTTAGATAATATTAGGATTGGAGCACTGCCTCATTTGGTTGTTATTATGTAAATCTGTACAAGTCCTGTGATGAAGAAAGTGTGTCCTGTCAGACTTGGTCAAACAAGGATGATGAATCTGCACTTCTGAGGAATATAAGACAATATTAGGCAGTTTCCTTAAGTTTCCTGTCAATATATACAGCTTTTGTTGTATGATACCGTTTCCCTTGGTGAAGTGGTGTAGGCATCAACCTTGGGAGCAGGAGGTCAAAGGCTCAAGTCCCAGCAGAGGTCTCTTCTGATATGGCAGGTTGGTGAGCCACCAGTTAGTTTAATAATGGTTACCCTATGCCTACCTGCCCTGGGCCTGATATTGAAGGATAGTATTTGAGAGATACATTGTAAATATGCTGAGAAAAGAAGGTGTGACACTTTAATAAACAAATCCTTTACTTCTTTCAACTTGTTGCTTCAAACAAAAACTGTGATTCTGTTTTCTAACTAGAAATACTCTTCAAGAAATGATGGATCAGCAAATATTCAGTGAAGAAGGAGCTGTTTACTCTTAACCTGTACTTGCAACAGGAGTATGTTCATACGGTTAAAAAAATTAATGGGAAAAGCAAAAACAAAATGTAGCAATCTGAGGGAGTTGAATGTTTTTATTATAGGCATAATATTACCCGTTTTAGTTTAGTTCTATGTTTGCATGTGAAAGAAGGTTAATTGTCTATGTATGATAAAATTAAGATATATAGACTTTCGACCTATGAAAAAGGCAAAATGTCTATGTAGAAAATCTAAATGAAACTTAAGGTAACGATGCTTGGTAGATGTAAACAACCCTATGAAATGTCTTGTTGTTGCAGGTTCTGTTTTATGCAGACAGTCTGATCCCAACAGTGAAGCGCGCCCTGGTGGATCCTCTACCAGAAGTCCGTGAGGCAGCAGCTAGTACATTTGATGGACTCCATACAAACATTGGACAGAGAGCACTGGATGATATCTTACCTGACCTGCTTAGTAAACTGGTAGGTAATCAAGTTCACAATTCTTTACAAAATTCTCTTATTTAAAGCTATTATGCATTTATAAAGACATAAGACTTATTCTACATTGATTTTAAATCTGAATTTCTAAAATTAGATAAAGTGATGCTTTTGAGTATCCCCCTTAGCATGTAGATTGATTTATATCAGATTTAGGTATAGTGTTATTCTGTTTGTTTACTTTCACAGGGTGGCGATTCTGAGCTCTCTGAGAGGGCATTGGATGGTCTCACACAAGTGATGATAGTGAAAAGTAGGGTGGTGTTGCCATATCTTGTACCACAGGTTTGTTGTGTTCTACAAAAATTTGTGCCAGATATTTTGTTAAAGACTAAATTCAAATTTCTAAATCGAGGGTCGACTGCAAAACTGTTGTAACTTATATGAAATAAAGAAGGACATACAACAGTTTTGCGGTCAACCCCCGAAATGTCTTTTGTTTAGAGCTACCTCTCAAAAGAGATACTTTTGGTATATAATTCAGAGTGTGTATCTATCTGTACACTGCAGAATAAGTTCGATTTGAGATCGGTTACTTCTTCATAAGGGCTTTATGAATTTTATCTAACAGTCATAAATGTATATGCCCAGTGTATCATGTTCCATTTTAATCACTTGAAGTTGTAAGTTTTGAAAGCATGTAACTTTGATTAAGTTTCCATGGTTACAATTTCATCTCTTGATTATCAATGAACTATAATTTCTGTTTTACAGCTGACTACTTCTCCAGTGAACACAAGAGCCCTGTCGTACCTCGCGTCCGTGTCTGGTGAGGCCCTGATAAGACATCTACCCAAGATATTACCCGCACTGATGTCGTCTCTCAGTGAGAAGGCTGGCACCCCAGAAGAACCAGAGGTAGGGACTATTATCTTTATTTTAAGTCTGAAACATTGAAATAAGTTACTGATAACTGAGTTTTTTTACTTCCTCCTGGAGTGATGACCAACAGCTATGACCTTTCTGAAGCACACAACCAAAGGATATGTCAAAAATGGCCTATTTAAGGAAGAGGCTGCTAAATACTTGAGTATTAAATTTAAAATGGGCAGTTTTGATACATCAGCATTGGCAGTTGGTTATAAACATGTGTGAATTATAAAAGTGATATTACATGCAAATAGAGTAAATTGTTGCTTACCTGAGCCGTTGTCAATCCTTTGTCCACCATTACTTTGAATGACATCTGCTAAACATTAGCTAATTTCTATCAAACTTAACATCAATGTTTTACTATGAGTGTCCTCTATCAAAATTATTCTAAAAATTCAATACCTGCAGACTGAAGCTTGATGATAAAAACAAACAAAAAAGAGCTTAAAAGATTTGTTTGCTTTACTAGCTTTCCAGGAATAGTCGGGTGTAGATCTTTTTGGTCAGATTTAATTATTGTTTGAATATTTATAACTTTCTTTATCAGGAATTGGAGTATTGCAAGAATGTAGTGCTGTCGGTGGAGGATGACACTGGTGTACGTATAATAATGGAAGAGTTACTCAGTGCCTCGCAGTCCAAGGAGGCTGACCAATGTCGCGCGTCGCTCACGATCCTTCATTCTTTCTGTGAGAACACGAGGGTAGACTATGAGGAGTTCCTACCACAGTTGTTCCGCGGTCTGATTGGTCAGTTTGTAAGGAAAGAGGAACCTGTGTTACTGGCTGCATGGGAATGTCTGAATGCAATAACAAAGGTATGGGATCAACTACTACATTTAGTATTTGTATTTTATACTTTACACTTCTGATCTCTGTGTTTACAAACAGTGCAAGGGAGATGAAAGGTCTAGATTATATTTTATCATCTTTGCGAAAACTTGTTGAACTGCATTAAACTTATAGACTGATAAAGTTACTGATGGTTCTGTTTCAAATTTTAGGATATTTGACATTGTACTGTCTATATACAAATGTATAAATACTTTTTCAGAAACTTAACACATCTGATATGTTAGACCATATTCAGAATGTTCGACAAGCTGTACGTTATGCAGCCTCTGACATGAAAGGGGAGGAGTTACCTGGATTCAGCATCCCTAAAAAGGTAGGATAACATCTGATACACTTGTGAACTTGTTTTGCTCTGTCCAACAGTCTTTAACACATTTATTTGTGAAAAAATAATTTGTCCAGTATGTGTTATTATCTAGGAAATAAATTTTACTTTTGAGTGATTAAGTTCGAAGCATCTGAATGACACAGCGTGGTATATTACTCAAAAGTAAATTCTGTTCCATTCTAACATGTTAATTTCAACAAACACTTTGAAGTGGTTACTATGCTCACATGAAGTCCTTGATATACTAACCTGTTGGCTGTTTTTTTTTTATTCCCACATTGAAAATTATTATACCCCCAAAACGAAGTTTAGGGGGGTATATAGGAGTCACCCGGTGGTTGCTGGTCCGGTCGGTGGTCGGCGGTCGGTCGGGTCGGTCGGTCCGAAATCTGGTGGTCTGGCATTTCCTCTTAAACCGGAGGCATATTTTGCTTAAACTACCAGTTGGAATTGAATACAACTTCATAATGTGTCAAGCACATTGAGTAGGAAGTGAGGAAAGAACTATAACTCCATCATCACTAATTTAACAGAGTTATTGCCCTTTGTTATTTCTTCCCCTTATCTTGTGAACACAACTTTAAACAGTACTGTTAGATTTCCTTACAACTTCCATGCGATGAACAAGCACTTATTGAGTAGGAAGTGGCAGTGCACAAGAACAGTAACTCCATCTTGACTAAATTTAACAGAGTTATTGCCCTTTGTTGTTTTTTTCACTATATACATGTAGAAATTGTGAACGCAACTCCTCTTAAGCCGGAATGCAGATTGCTAAACTTCAACAATGATCAAACACACTCAGAGGAATGGCAGTAAAGCAAGGAACTTTAACTCTAGCTTCAGAATTTAACTGAGTTATTGCCCTTTGTTGATTTTTTACTATATGACCATAACTAGAAATTTTAGTTGGAATTCAACTACAACTTCTTAAACTGGTCTGGCACATTTTGTTAGGAACTTCAAGCACATGAACATAACTCCATCTTGAGCTAATTAAAGAGTTATTGCCCTTTGTTACTTTTCCTTGTCGGAGCATAATTGAAACTATAATTGGAACTAATACAACTTATAATGATCAGCCCTTTAGAGGAGTGAAGTTTACATAACTATAACTCTATCTTGAATATTAGAGTATTGCCTTTGTTACTTCCGTCAATCATAACTTGAAAACTCAGGTTGGCAATTCATTACTTAACCTCATCAAGGGTCAAGACTTTAATGGTAGATGGTAGTAAAGGAAGAACCATAACTCCATCTTGACTCAAATTTAACAGAGTTATGGCCCTTTGTTACTTTTCCTTTCACTATATACCATATAAATTTCTGGTTGGAATTGACCACAACTTAACACAATTAAGCCCCTTTGTTGAGTTTTGCACTGCACATACCATAACTCAATCTTGAACTAAATTTTACATTGTAATTTACTTTAACTGTTACTAAGTTTCCCTGTCTAGATCATTTTAGGTATATCTACAAGTTGGAAATGAATACAGTGTAATAAAAAGTTCAAGCACAATGAAGAATCTTCTAAGAACAGATATTTCTTTTTAGTTTGTTTGCAAGGCATTATGTTACGTACGAACTCCGTGTCACTTTGTACAGCAATCCTCTTTGGGGGTTTATTCACATTTAGTGAATATTAGTTTGTCTTATTTTGTTGTTGTTGCTGCTGATATTGAGGACGACACTAGAAGTAAATATTGCTGTAATTTATATACATCTCAAAATTTTATCCATGGCAATGCCAATTCAAGCATATCAATGCATATGCATCAAATGTTTTGTGAAAAACATGCAGGAGGAAATTTCGGAAGCATGATATAAGGTATATCATGCTCAAACGCTTTTCATATGTTAGAGAAAATGTCTTTAGTCTTAGAATATAACTAATGCTATGATTTTTGTTTACAGAAGTTGTGTAGGCCAGGTAGCTTCATACAAAATACAACAATTTGAGACAGTTTGTACTAATTCAATTTGATTTTCAGGGAATTACTCCAGTGTTACCCATATTCAGAGAGGGAATCTTGAATGGTTCACAAGACATGAAAGAACAGGCAGCTATTGGACTTGGTGAACTTATCAACAAGACCAGTGCAGAGGCCCTGAAACCATCCGTAGTGAACATCACTGGACCACTCATCAGGATTCTTGGAGACAGATTTGCCTGGGGTGTTAAAACTGCAGTTTTAGAAACACTGACACTTCTACTGTCTAAGGTCTGTTTTAGTAGCATATCGTAGAATGATTTATTTGAACAAAGAGATAGTAACTCTTTCTCCATACTTAATTGTTTATTCTTAAGTAGGAACAAGTTCATGCATCTTTAATGTGTTGTAATTTACACTCAAGACAGAATGTATCCCTGAGAGAGAAAGAAGAATGTGTCTTGCTGAAGAACTACATGTATACTGTCTTGGCATTGGTGGGGATTGATTTTGTTGGGGCGGGGTTTGGGATGATACTGAGCAAACATGCTACCGCTGCGCTGTGGCCACTCCACTCGTCCAATAGCACCTTTATCTCCAAACCTCTAAACCAAATTATTTTGATATAACATTCTGATTGAAAAGCTTGCAACTGTTTTCCCTAAGATGTCTTGTTTTTGCTGATACAATGTCTTCTCTAAGATGGGTATTTTTAGCTCATCTGGCTACGCCAGGGTGAGCTTTTCTGATCGATGATTGTCCGTCGGCCGTCGGCTTTCGTCCGTCAACATTCTGATTCAAATGACATCTCCTGTGAAACCTCTAGGCCAATGTTGATAAAACTATGCAGGAATGTTCCTTGCATGAAGCTCTACCAAAATTGTTCAAAGAATTCCATTCCATGCAGAACTCTGGTTGCTATGGCAACAAAAAGGAAAATCTTTAAAAATCTTCTCCTCTGAAACCACAAGGCCTAGAGCTTAGATATTTGGCGTGTAGCTTGTCTAGTGGACCTCTACCAAGATTGTTCAAATTATGACACCGGGTCAAAATTGACCCTGCCCCGCGTTGGTCACTTAGTTTTGCATAGGCTTATATAGGAAAAACTTTAAAAATCTTCTTCTCTGAAACCACAAGGCCTAGAGCTAAGATATTTGGCTGTAGCTTGTCTAGTGGACCTCTACCAAGATTGTTCAAATTATGACCCCGGGTCAAAATTGACCCGAGGGGTGGTCACTTAGTTTTGCATAGGCTTATATAGGAAAAACTTTAAAAATCTTCTTCTCTGAAACCACAAGGTCTGGAGCTTAGATATTTAGCATGTAGTATTGGCTAGTGGACCTCTACCAAGATTGTTCAAATTATGACCCCGGATCAAAATTGACCCCGCATGGGGGTCCTTAGTTTGCATAGGCATATTTAGGAAAAGTTTAAAATCTTCTTCTCTGAAACCACAAGGCCTAGAGCTTAGATATTTGGCATGTAGCTTGGCTAGTGGACCTCTACCAAGATTGTTCAAATTATTACCCCGGGTCAAAATTCCGACCCCCCCCGGGGTCACTTAGTTTAACATAGGCTTATATAGGAAAAAGTTTAAAAATCTTTTTCTCTGAAACCACAGGCCTAGAGCTTAGGTATTTGTCATGTAGCATTGCCTAGTAGACCTCTTCAAAGTTTGTTCAAATTATGCACCTGGGGTCAAAATTGACCTTGCCCGTGGGGGCGGGGGGTCTCTTGTTTTACAAAGGCGATATAGGAAAACCTATTTTGTATATAACTTATCTAGTGATCTTCCACTAGGCAAGTGGACTTGTACCAAGGTGAGCGATATAGGGCCATGCCCTATTGTTTCACTGATACGTTTGTCCTAGCCAGCAAGTATAAGGCCGTTCTTGTATTCCAGGTTGGTGTGATGTTGAAGCCATTTTTGCCACAGTTGCAGACGACATTTTTAAAAGCACTGAATGACCCAAATAGATCTGTAAGACTGAAGGCAGCAGCAGCATTGGGCAAACTTATTGTGATACATACGAGAGTAGATCCTTTATTTACTGAATTACACACAGGGATTAAAGCTGCAGCAGACGATGTTAGTGTCAGGTAAATATAGATTTTAAGTTTTATCCAGTTGGCAGAAAATAATTTGGTTTTTTGAAACCACTGCACATCATGATCAACTTGCACATCTTTGCAGTTTGATCATGATCTGCACTATTTGTTTTTCGGTTAATAAAGTTTTCCTGCTTTAAACTATTTATCTGTAGTATCCCATGGCTGGATGCTCAACACAGGGTGTCTGTTGTTACATAGCATTTGACATACAATTCTCAACACAGAGAGAACATAACTTATACCTCTAGTATCATCCTGTGGTGTATGTTATCTATACTCACACAACAACTCAAGATAGCTTGCTCAGCAGGTTTGGTTTTGTCTTAACATAATTTTTATTTAGCCGGTATAACCACATGTACACACATATGTGGGGGTGAAGAAGAGTTTTTATGTGTAAGCCATGCCTGGGATCCTTAGGACTGGTCACAATTCAAACTTTTGACTTTACAGGATCTACTTTAGTATTTTAAGGTTATTTGTATAATTTTCTTTAGGGACACCATGTTACAAGCATTGAGGTTTTGTTTAGTGGGTGCTGGACAGAAAATGTCTGTTTTAAATCGTAAACAACTAATGCCAACTCTCACTGACTTCATGGGTGGAAGAGATGACTCGACACGGACACTGGCCTCGGGATGTGTGGGTGTTCTTTGTATGTGTTTGGCTGAAGAGGAACTTACAGAATTATTGATTCAACAGTTACTGGGTGAGTTACAGTCTTGCTTTGTATTAGGCCTTTGTCTTCATAATTTCTTGGGATGTTGACCGAGAATTAAAACTGTAAAAGAAATAGGAAATAAAAGTCAATGGTCACCAGTCTTGATCTTGAATTAGCTGCCGTTGAAAAAACACTGAAGAACATGTAGGACGGCTTGTTATGTATGTACCTGTATCTCAATGTTATTTTCAAGGGTAGATAATGTGATTACATGTACATCTCCCAAAATCGTAGAAGGATTTTCATGAAACTTTGATCGTATCTTCATCTTAACTGGTCATATCCAGGTGGGAAATTTGTGTCGCATGGCAATACTCCATTCATTCTTTTGAAAGCCTGATTGGCCTGTTTATAAGAAGGATATCTGACAGTTGCCATAGGCAAAATTTATGTTAACCATTGATTGCACTCCTTTCCTTGTAGACACAAGCTCCTCCACAGACTGGACGTTGAGACATGGTCGAGGAATAGCTTTGGGTATAGCATTAAAGGAGGCACCAGACAAGCTGTGGTGTGATCAGTTCAGGAGTAGTGTTAGAAAAACTATAACTAGTCTAACTGAAGCTGATAGGGTATGTATGGCTGTAATCGTTTGCTTTTTGTGGGCTTTAGTTGCTTATTGGGTATGGCATTCGTCTCCAGAATGAGAGGTTCTAGTTTTAAATCCCAGTCTGAGCACCAGATGTGTTCCTAGGCAAAGACACTGATGGCACATGTGGTAGTAGCGATAAAAAAAATGGCTGCCTCTCACGTGTGAGCTTAACAATTTCTGGAATTAATGTTTTAAAACGATTAAATAAGTTACAGAACTTTCTTCATAATCAAGCTAAAAATGTCAGGTAGGTCCTTGTCATGTAGGACAGGACTGAGCCTTAAGATTAAAGATACTGTAAAATAATGAAAATTTCTAGCAGACATTGTTCCTCAAGAATTTTAATTAACTTCTCATGATGTATACTTGCTTTTCTCCCTGTTTGCTGTTCTTAAAGAAAAAAACAATGTGAACATTTCTGTTGCATAGCAGGAGAATCGTCACCTCAGGGGTCATTGATAGGATCACCTGTTTTGAGGTGTTCTTTCATCTTCCAGGGACTTCTCATGCATTTTTCATTTCCTCATATCCCCAATTTAGTTGCAAATAAAGGAAGAAAACTTTTGTAATTTGAAAGTTAAAAAACAAGTACTGCCAAGATAAGGTATGTACTATGTATGGTTCTGGGTTTTCAGAGTAATTAATAAACAAAACCAGACAAAATCAAGTGTTTGTAAACTTGAGACACATTTACTATTGCCAAACACACGAGTTTTGTAAGAACTTGTGTAGCCCTCAGCTTGCCTTAATCCCCAATTAGTCCCAATTAGTGATTAATAATATTTTATTTGACATTAAAATTTTTACTTGTGTTTCAGATACCTTTATGTACCAGTGGTTACAGATGCCTCGGTTATTTATTAAAACATCTTATTAACACAGACACATTAGAGACAGATCTTCTCACTTCTTTAATGAAGGTAAGTTTTTCTGTTTTTTAAATGCTACAATTAAGAGGCACTCCACAGTTTTTTTTCTGTTTTCATGGAATAACATGGTGGTACAAAAGAGAACTTTCACAATGGCTATTTCTTTTTTACCCCACATGTACCCCATATTTCATTACAAGCAATAAAGTTATATATGCATGGTTAATAAAAATGATTAACTTGCCCAGCAGTAAAATGATGCTTTACAGAAGTAGAGATCAAAAACTGCATTTTCAAATATACTTTGTGCACAGTTAACACTTTGAGAGTTTTACTTCTACATTTATTTTCTACAAAGACCTAAAATAACATACCATGGTATTTTAGGTCTTCAATTTCTATATGTACGTCAGTTAAGTTTTTTGTGTGTGTATTTATATGCACTTTTCCGTATGTTTTAGCAAGCATGGAAGTGAAAGCAATTTCTGACACTTGTAGCCTTTGTTCTGATATTTCTGTTTGTAAATGGTCTTGTATGATAGAGATATGTTAAGTATGATAAGGGATATTTTCAGTAGAACATGGAGATAGCATCAGACAAGTTTCATAGCTGGAACTAATGAAGTTATTAATATGTTAGAAAAGTGTTATATTAGGACTGACAGTTTGTAGAGTAGAATTAATTTAACGAGTGTCTGTTGATTTTGAAAGGTTCTTCACTTGTTCTAATACTTTAAGATAACCAATGTATTTATACAATAATATTGCATCATTCTATTGCATCACTCTAGAATATTGTCATTGATGTTATGTCCATTTTCTTGAAATAGTGCTGTATATATTCGTATTCTAATTTTGTGGCGGGGAATATACTAAAACTGAACAATAATTTGATAAGATTTTAAAGTATGTGACCCATATTGTTTTTGTTCAGTATGCAGGGGACAGTAATAGTCAAAACAGTTTCTGTGTACTGCATTTATACCTTCGATCCTGTTCACTTCAAAGACGATTTCTGTAAATAGTTAAACGTAATGTTGACATAGATGATTGTTTCCAGACAGCATCAGGAGAGTGTTTGGTCGGTTATAGTCCATTATCACTTTGGATGTTTCAATAACAAGTAGCACTTGTTTCACCAAGAAAGATGTCATACATTGTCATATTGACAAAACTGTTCGTTATTTGTACAGAAACATTAATAACCATGCCTTTTCAATTGAAAGAACACATTGTAATTACAGTGCAGTATTTTTTATCAAGGATATTGCAGAAAACAATAAACATTTCCTAACAACACTTTTTCGTGAAGATGCAATAATAATATGAAATAAGAACATGTTTCAACATAGTGTTAGAGCAAATAAAGCAGAGTTCTATCATTTTGCTTCCAGTAAATTCATTGTTCTATCTGAGAAAAAGTGAGCATTTCTCATCTTTGCAATATCATTGAAAAAAATACTGCACAAATTATAGTAAATTTTACAAGTAGGAATTATTTCTTGGTAATATAATAGCTACAAATAATTGTATATCCAAAGTGGTAATGAGATTTTGAAATTAACTTTTATATAATTGTGTCTTGTAAACTGTTTTCAGGGTTTAAAACATGAATCAAATGATGTTAAACAAACCATAGGACAGACTGTGATATATATAATGTATGGTGTAACAAAGCCATTAGATCCTGCAGTGTGTAAAATGATGGTTGCCCCACTTGTCATGGGAACGAAAGAGAAAAATACCATAGTTAAAACCAACTCGGAACATGCTCTTGTTGCACTGCTACAGCTGAGGAAGGGAGACTCATATTATAAAGTACGTATTTACATGCACAGATTCATACGGGAAATTGTAAATGATTGCTTAATTGTCCTGTACAATTATTTTGCTTATTCTTGTGATATAGACCTGTTATGTATATTTATGGTATAATATCTAATCAGTGGACGAAGTAGCATTACTTATCCTGAATAAAACTGGTTGTGTAGGTATGTTATTATGATCACCTACTTGTAAACTATTCTCTGTAATCTCTTGGCTAATGTAAGAATGTTAGCAGTTTCATCTGGCAATAAAGGGGTCTAGATCTGTATGGCAAATTTTGGAATTTTAAGAGCAATTTATAATAGTAGTATTGTCAGTCATGTAGGATGATAAAATGTGAAGGAGCTGAGTGGATGCTAGAGGAGGTGCCGTGGGTAGAGTGTCTCACATCCTAACCCAGAGGTTGTCTGTTTGAATCTGGCAGCAAATTTGACCAAAGCCACCACAATCCCTTCTTTTGGTGCGAGTACTGGTAAAACACCAGGAAAAAGTCATCCAGAGAAGTTAGTAGAAGTTGCAAGAACTGGTTCTACAATAGAAGTAAAATCAATAATATTTTTAAACTAAACAGATGCTAGGTATGGTAAATTCTACTTCACACTATCCCAAACTTTTAATAGATTTTACTATTGAACTAAAGTTGGCAAATAGGGAAATATAATTCTGACGTTGTATATATTTCAGACTGTGATCTCGGTGTTGGACTCAGGAATGCAGGACTCCATGCAAGAAGTATTGTCGAAGTCACTTAAAAAGATTATCAGTCAGCCCGAATCCCCCATTGATCAAATGGACGATACCATACTTATTTAGCAGGGCTTATACAGTGAATAGTGTCTAAAATAGATAGGTTTTTACATTGAAGACATTTCACAAATGACTTAAAGGTCTCAGATTACTGTAAATGAGAACATTTTAGCAAATTTTTACAAGTTTTTTCTTTTTCGCTGCAGAAAAAAATAGATATTTGCAGATGTCATTACAGCAGCATTAAACGCGAACTCAACAGTCGTTTCTTTCTGCGCTAGTACTGGTCAGAAGTCTAGGAGGCTGTCATCAAGTTTAGTCAATCAGTTGTTATACATTGTTATACAATCAATGTAAAATATACAAGTTTAAACTAAGGCCTTTATAATAATAGTAAAAATAAATATTCAGGTTATAGAAAAGTTATTAGTAGGCTTCATTTACATACTGGCAAACATTTTCCAGAATAACAGTATTAAATTTAAGAAATTTAAGTGAACCGGGAAAGAAGAATGGTGTTGACCGTTTGAACATTTGTTAAAGGTTATATGGTAAAGGCAGTGAGTTAAGTGGTTTATGTACTTTAATAGTTAGCTATTACAACTTTTTCATAGCTGACAAATTCTAGGTTTGAGTCTTTACTTGGTGCAATTTTCTTTTAATTTTTGTTGCAAATACTGGTATAGTCCGGCACTATTTTGATGAAAATAGTAATAGCAATGGTTTAATATGACAGTTGGTAAATGATACTGTCAGAGGTTCTGATATTGGATACCATTTCTGTATATTTAATAGTTATGATGAGTTTAAAGCCCAATGGTCACTTTGGATGTTAAATTATTTGAAGATCGTGGCGCTTTAACACATTATAGTACAAAGGTACCAGGAAAGCTGTGTTACCAGCAAAATTGACCACTATTTGTAAAAAAAAAAAAAATCCCAACTTTGCTTTTTAAATTATACATGTTCTAAATATAGCACAGTATTTTTTTGTTCAATGATACTGCAAATACACAAATGTAATCAGAAAAGCTTTCAGACAACACTGGCTCTTTTAAAAGTGAAATGAATATAAAAAGTTATATCATTACTATATTTGAAAATATCTAAAGTGATAAAGGGGTGTTGAGAAAGTGCAAGGTGTTGAGAGACCTGCTCATGAAAGTTTTAATTCTCATGTACAATCTTCATAAGAATCCTGATCTGTACTTTTTGAAATTTTGTCTGGTAACATGTTCAGAATGTTTCAGAAATAAGAACTTTATAATACATTTGAACATTGTAGAGTGTATTCGGGTGTACCCGGCCACCTAAGCATAAATCGATTTTGCAATGCTACAGTGATGATGAAATTTGACTTTGATCCGACTTTTATACAAACAAACATTCTGGTTCCCACATCGCTTCTAAAAAGATTCAACATTATGCATAAGGAACGGGAAACCAAGACATTTTCAATACACATAACACAGGCCCTACTCGGCATGGTCGTATGTACTTGGACACTTTGTCGGGTTAACTCGGCCAACGATTAATGGTCTCAATATACTGCTCTATTTTCATCGTAGGGTATGCTATACACAACTAATGGATAGCACTGGAATTGCAATATTGAAACATAGCATACAGCATATCAAAATAGCTTCGCCGCGCAAAAAAAAAGAGAGGAAAAGAGAACATAAGTTTAAAATTTGAAAAATTGAAAAAAGACATCACAAACAATTGACAAAATAGAGACATACGGTAAATTGTATTTTGTTTTCAGTAGATTTCTGAATAAAAATTTACACAGCACTAGACTATGCCGACTGTGTTGTTAATAGAGATCTAGATCTATTTCATTTCACCAGTTACTTAATTAAATAAGTACTTTATTTATTTCAAAATATCTTCAATTAAACATTCTGAAGAAAGGTTCATTTCAATGTGGTTCTGCTCAATAATGCCAAAGGTTGCATATTAAGATGAAGCATAATACGTGCGATGTTACTAAGCAGTAATTGCATCCGAATTAAAGAGCCTCAAAGTTTCATCCGATATCGTTTGCTTTTTATGCACTTTTTAAAGAGATCCTACTTTTTCTCATACTAAAACAACAATTGATTTTCGAAATTTGTTAAGATAAAATAATCAGTTTATAAAGTGTGCAATTCGAAAATGCGCACTTCGGGGCATTAGAGCGCGCATAGTTACTAAGTTTGCACTGATTAAAGTTGTGTGTATAAACCACAGCATCACTAATAGTAATGGATGTATGTTTGATAAGTGTAAAGGTAAAACTAATTTAAGTATACATATATGGCCGAGTTGATACGGACATGGAGATTTTTGTCGGGTCAACCCGGCCACCCAACAATCACATGTTTACGCATTGAAATGGCATGCAGACACTATTCATGTGAAAGAAATATGACCGTTATTCATGTACAAACTTTAATACACTGAAAAACGTACTGCTAGAACATACGTATAATCTTAGCTCTCACACGTGGTAAAGATAAGAATACTGTAATTAACTGACTGCCTTTCAGTGATGCGAGGTAAATATCTTTTTGTTACTTTTCAATGGTGTTTTCATGAATTTTTTTAAACATTGCTATCAAAAACTGTGTGTTCTACGTCATCAAAATATGACATAATATACACAAACTGCCGATATCAGATACGGCCGAGTATTACCGACGGCCGACTTCACCCGATGTCACTCTACACAGTATTTGATTCTTTATTAACTGTAAAATGGTGGACACATGCTTTAAAGTGCTTGGTATTAAGTTTGCCAAATGTGAATACAAGTTATTGTTGTTGTTAAAGCATATGAAGTTGTTTTTTGGCAGTATAAGCTTGTGTATAATCGTGTATTATTTGTATGTATTACTTGTTTCAAATTTACAAGATGTGCAGTATGGTTGGATTTTGTAAAATTGATGTTTGTTACAAATTTTGTAGTGTATACCCCATTACCCCAACACATTTGGGCCACATTTTCAGAGGTGTACAGTTCAGTGTTAAAAGAGAATTTGCTGCACTTGCTTAGATATATAAAACAGTTGGATAAGAAATATTCAAATTTAAACATGGAATAAAGATTCTAGTTTTTAGTGGAACAGATATTTGACATAATGCAAACATGCTCATTGTAAATAGTATCTAAATATAAACACATAATAAATGGACAATGTATCATTTGAGAATAAGTTAAGAATTTTGAATTGAGTTTGCATGAGTTTGCACTGCATGAGTTACGTTTAATATTTTAATGGTTTTCTGGATTTATAAAACAATTATAATAATTATTTGATGAAAGAAAAAAATAAAAAGTTTGAAGTAAGACTTGTCTTAGTTCTTTTTAGCACATCAAAGATTAAATTCTTACTGGCAAGATGTTTGAGACTGCATGCTGTTTGTCCTTGATCTGTTTGCACACCTTGCTCCTTCCTTATTCAGGATACTTTCATATTTGTGTTTATTTAGCTAGTCAACATTAAATTCATCCAAATGTCAAAAGACATTTCTAACATTTTGAGGCCATTTTTTTACACAATTTTTATGAAAGCATGTTAATGTCATGTTAAGCATCATTACTAAGTTACATCCTTACCTCTTTTCTGGAAATTGAAGCAGTGTCAATGAAAGTTGGACCATTTGCATATGTAAACTTTGACATTGACCTTGACGTTGACCTATGGCCTTGTTAGCTCTATCAGACAAAGTCCAGCAGAGCTTGTACAATGGTGGTTCGTATGTCCATACACTTTTCCTTGATGGAACACTTTTCTATAAGTCACAATTCTCATTTGACTTTCATGAAACTGGCTGATAAGGATCCCTATTGTTTTGGGGTCTTTGGGCAAGGTTACAGTGAACATTGATAACGTTTCTTTGATAACACAACAGGTCACAATTTTCATTCAACTTGCATTAAACAATCATAATTTTTCCAGCAATATGTTGGTGATCCATATTCATTTTGAGGTCAAGGTCACAGTGATCTGAACTTTGAAAGTATTTTCCACTCAATATCTTGATATCTACATCACCTACAGTCTTCAAACTTCATGGGATGATTGATCTTACTGAGTAAATGATCCCTACTGTTTTGGGGTTCAGTGGGTCCAGGTCACAGTGACCTCTGTTAGCTTGTCCTTGATAACATTTCAAAAGATTTTCACAAAACTTACCCAGATGAGTCCAGTCAGACCAGTAGAGCAATACTGGCCTTTTTGGCATCTTGTTTTTGTTTTCCAGCTAGAGAGATGAAACTTGGGCTATTCGTTTAGTTTTGCAAACTAAATTCCTATGACTGATGTGGATTAAACTTTTTAACCTACTTTCTTGTTTTAAAGTGAAATGATACATATGTCAGCACCTAATTGTTCTATATGGTAAAGAGTATCCTGACATATTTGTAACCCTGATGAGCAGATTAAATGAAATGCCTGGAACAGTGGTCTTTTATTAACAAAAATGTACTGGCCGCACATCATAGTAAAGAGAAACAACAATATAGTCAAAGGATTCCAATTGATAGAACCAATTTGTTATGTTGCACTTTCAAGTAAAGTGTTTTTAAGGCACTAAAGTCGCCCATTCAGTACATCATGCAGTTAACATGCTGTAACCGATCATTTTGAAAATTGATACGAATGTATCTCTTGATCACACTTTGTCATGTTCAAAACTTAGTAACACAATGTCAGAAACAAGGTCACCTGGTTAGATCATTTCAAAACTTTGTGGAGACTACAGGCCACAGTCACCATGAAAATTGATGTTTGTCTTTATGAACTTTAAGTCAAGTTGGAAACCAGGTAACAGATCAAACAAACTGAAGTTTTTCTTGAACTCCAAGCCAAGCTTAAAACTGGGTCACTTTAATAAAACACTAGGTAGTTTGACATGTAATGTCAATCTAATGCCCATCTCGTCAAATACATGTATGCTGTTTAGAGCAGACAGTTTTTCAAAGCTTAAAATGTTCGAATGTCTGATATGAGACTGTTCTTTGCCGGACACCATCTCCAGAAGTTCATGATAATCTTATTTTTTGAATGGGGGATACATATACTATTAAAGTGGACACTGACAGCAAAAGAAAATCTGTTAAAAACCACCGGTAATCAAACAACTGTAGTTATATCCATGTATGTATATTCTTGAAACCGAACAGCAAAGTATAGAATTTACAGACTCTTTGAAATCTAAGCAAACAGAAAAACAAAAACGGTTCTTATTGGACTTTAATCCCCTTCTGCAACTTTAGTACATGTATTATGACTGGCAAACATATTTGCTAAAATAAGGGTTAATAAAAGCCAATCAAAACCAAAAAAGAAGTTGGGAAAACAAAAATGGGCTGTCGAAGTCCCGTAACTCCTTAACAACTGGTCAAGCACATACCCTTGATCCGGTCAAGTAGTCTTCATCAAACATCATAGCAGGGCAAGACAACGAGTCTTTGAATTTTCTGGAAAAAAAGAAGACTGATGGATTTTGAATATTTTTAATAGGATTTGTCGTGTTTTGATTAGAATGGTTTTTTCTCCCCTCTCTCGAACTATTGAACTATTTTTCTATTGGTTTGACTAATTGGTTTATCGTATCCTAAGCATGTGATCAGTAGAGGCAGATTTGCTAATAGAGAAGTTTTATCAGTACTGTTCACTTACTTTTCATGTGAACAGAAAATGTTCTGAGCCAGGTAAGTGTCATTTATACTATTTCCTCGTTTCCTTTGACCTAAATTGTCGTTATAATTGAGAAATCTTTTAATGCTTCATCTATTGATGTGTAAACATTAGCAAGCGTCCAATAGAGCATATCTAGAACATAGCTTCTCCATCAACGAGCAGTTTCAGAATCAATGGAAACCTAAACTATCAGTCAATACCTTTACAAATCAGGGATTGACTTGAATCTTAAAGATTAAGTGCTGGAAAGTTCTTCAGTCGATTAATACACTGGTGAATTAATACGACCGGAAATAGGAAGATACGTTCCGGAAGACATAGCCCTTTAGACAGTAAGTCTAATTGGCACCGAGTCACCTGAGCATCAAAGCCATTTCTCAGCTCGTATTTGTAAATTACATTGCAAAGAACAGTTTGTCTCGAGTGTAATGTGTCATAGTCTAGGAGCCTTGCTTGTATCATTGCGTACAACCCGGATATACCAGTTATTTTACTTAGGGTTATGCTCTACAATATATGTCAAGTGTTTTGCACTTTAATATAGTAAGTAAAGCTACCACTGAATTACAAAATATGGCCTTTATACACGCTGTTCACTGATATTGTGGAAAAATATATCCGAATTCCATATATTAACTGCCGGTTTGCTTTTAGAATCCGTTTCTCCGTGTAGCTTCCGTCTTCTTCTATTGAAACTTTCTGTAAATCGTTTTTCATATTTCTGGTTTGCAACTGGGCAATTTCGAAATAACAGCTCTCTTATGCCAATCGCAACAAGAATCAAGACTGTTTCAAAGGGGAGGGGGACATTTACATTTATCTTTCGGGCCAAACGCTATGTTTCTAGGCATTGGAAATAGCAAAGTACTTAATTCAGTTAAAAATGACTGTATAGTACACAGACAGCTCCGGAGATTTAATAAGTAACGCATATACTAAGGAAAATACCTCGAAAATTAGAAAATTTCCCTCACCATTGACTGCACTCTTTTCTCAGAAAGTCGGTCAAACATGAGAAAATACAAATTTCAGCGTTTCTTTTGTGCTTCACGACGACATTTCACAGTACACTTAAGATAAGGAATTGTCGCGGGAAATTGAGCAAAACATCAAATTTGTGTCAATACTTCGTGAGATACCATGGAGACGATAGAATCTTTATCTCGTGGATATTCAGATTAGTTCTTTTACAGAGGATGTATTTGTTGCAACAGTTTCATTTCTTATTGATTCACAACCCAATGGCGGTAAATGTTCACATTGAACGAGAAGTCGTGTGGTGCAACACAATAGCACTTGAATGTAATCGCCCCAACCTGGATCGAAGATATAGGAGATCAAGAGAGTTTATTAAATTTTGAAGGAATAAAACCATCTTCAAAGTAGCAGGCTGTGAGCTTTGATTAAAACTTTGTAAAATGCAGGTGACGTTTAATATTCTAGATAAGACACTCGATATCTGATAGGAATTTCAAGTTTCAAAATCAGCAGCAAGTACTTGGTCTGCTATTTGTTTCCGGTAACTACAACGTACACTTGCACTCACTCATGCGTTATCTCTCTCAAACACACATGGGTGTCATCGTGGAAGTTTCATTTTTAAACGTTTTATCTGATTGAAACTAAAATAAGCATTTTTGAAAGTTTTTTATGTGAATACCATGCATAACTGAAAAATCAAGATGTACATTTAGATTGTATTCCTATAATGAAATTTAGAAACAATAAGACATGAGGCAGACAAGCCTCTGGTACTATCTGACCACATTTTAAAATGAAAAGAAAAAATTTACAGCTTTCATTTAGGATGTCAGTAAAAGACAAGTCAATCCCACTCCTTCGCAGCTAGAAACTGGTTTCAAAAGCGGTATAATACGTGCTGTAAAAAGTTAAATTATGCAGCAACATATATCTAATATAAATGTTGTTTTATATTCACTATTTATGCTATTGTTTACAGGTAACTGAAACCTTGAGCTTATTTCAGTTTCAAAGTCTCGCAAACTTTCTAATACTTTCGCACCTCCGGTAAACTCTCTTTGATCACGAAAATATATAATATACATACGGTACTAACGCCCACAAATATCGCCAGAGTAAATAATTTTACACTAAGCTCATGCCGAAATAAGGTTAAGGGACAATATTCCTCTGCAAATAATATTGGTGAAAGAAACTTTTTATCTATTATCTTGTTTGTTATTACACACGCAATGTATATCCAGATTAAAATCATTGTTACGTACAATTTTCCAAATGATTTATTGATCTTGTATAAAATTAACACTGCCATGACCTATCTGCACTGAAGGAGAAGTCCACAAAACTGTTATCGTCTGATGATTTTGTCATTGGCTTTGTTATTACTCAAAATACACTGCTGAGGTGTTCATCAGTGTTGTTACATTACCTTTCAAAATGGTCATTTTGGCCAATGTTGATTAAGAAAACAGCTTTAGACACAACGAATGCTTTGAAATAATGTACAGATAGAAATGCAAATAAACCTCGCAAAATAGGTAGATAAATAACATCTCATTAGCATGGCCAAACAGATTCAATAAAAAATAAAGCACATATTCATATATTTGAGCAGTATTTTTTCTAAGAACGCAAGTGGTGTCTATCTTAGTTAAACTATAGTTGTCACTTTGAATAGTTATATCACGATACTATGCCTTGTCCACGCCAGGCTTCAGTCGAGGCTTTTATTGTCCAATACCGGTTCAACATTCCGTTACTGAAAGCCGGTGGCCTCTGTTTTCATTTGTTAGACTACAACCCTTTTGCTCTTTGTTATAACTGGCCATATATATATATATGGAGAAGAAGAAGAAGAAGAAGAAGAAGAAGAAGAAGAAGAAGAAGTTTATTTGCTATTGAACCCAAGCAAAACATATTTACATCAAATACAAATGTGTATGCATACTGATAGGTAAATGGCATGATGGCGACCATATAGCGAGGTAGCATGTATTTGTCTATTTATTATTATTAATATTATTATCATTTTCTAGTGACATATAATAAAGCGTTTAAAGTTATTATAGAAAGATTTACTTCTGCCACAAACCTTTAGAATTTGATTAGAAATTATTTTGTAGTTTGAAATACATGCCACCTCGGGAGAGACAGTTTACAACATGTATAATAGTCTCTATACAACACTTGTGATAAAAATACCTATCACATATAAATTTATTCTATGCATTCTAATACATTAACTACATGTATAACACTTGTATTTTTACCTCGATGTGGTGATTCTATATCATTTTAATACATAATCGGTTTCATCTGAATTTAATTATTTGAATAAGTGTGTTACCCTGGTATATGTAATGATTTATGTATTGTAAAAACATGTATTAAAACTTTCATATGAGAGCATTTTGAAGCTACTGTCTTATCTTCAAAGCATGGTAAGTGAAAATACTCAAGTTTCGTAATTCTGATACATTGTCACTTATAAGCACTTGAGTAAACTTAAACATACTTGGAAACCTTCAATAATATGTTTTTATGTAGTTAACCCTAAGTTCTTGGTAAACAGGACAAATAATGACGAAATGATATTCGTCTTCTAACTGGTAACATGCAAGACACACCCGGTCCTCAAAAGGGACACATTGAGGTTTTCTCCATCTTCCGGTTTCAGCTGCTAATTGATGGGAAGACATTCTTAACTTAGACAGAGCAAGACTCTACTTTCAAACATTTACAACATCGAGATATTTACTAAAACTGGAGTCAAAAAGTGTGCGATAAAACAATGCTCTTGGTGACTTGTCTACCCTGGAGTTAAAACCTTGACTCCATGTGTCTTTTACTCTTTGTGCAAAACACTGAGAAAAATCTTAGTATTACCAACTTCTTGGTTAAGCCATACATCAGCGAAACCTAACCTACACAATAACAATTAATCATTTGAAGCCCAGTTACTTATTTCCTGGTTATTTTGACAGTCATACTTTAATACTAAATAAGCCTGTTTAATATATTATACAAATGTATATATGTTCTTACAACAATTTTTACAAAATATAAGTCATGGCGCTAGTTAGCCTGTCATAAATATTTTTACTTTTCGGTCTATAGACACACTGACTAAAAGAATAGAACGCGGAAGCGGAAAAAGTAAACTCGTGTGATATGACACTTTGCTACACTGCATAATACTGAGTGCGAAACAATAGATTGTCATCGTTCATTAACTTGTCTGCGAGCGTACTTACGGTCTCTGCACCTTCTAATGCAGCAGTGAATTGTTTTGCAATATGTAATTGGCCTGCTTCAATGATATCATAACAAAGAGTAGAAGCAAATTTAAATTAATGGAAGGCTATAACAAAATTTCTGTTGATACGTGGAAACATTCGCTAATTCTTGTCATATGGAATCGGATTGTTATTGAATGTTTGTAAGATCAGAAGAGATGATTATTAGAACACGGCTTGTTTAATAATAAAAAAAAAATCTACGTAATTCCCCATGAAATAAACATAGATAGGACAAAATTTGAAGAACCTAACTGGAGTGGATGGTGAGGGAGTGTGAAAGATACACAAATAATTTCGAATTGGAATGTCAACTTTGACCACAAAACTGTAAAGAAATAAAACTCTGTCTCTATAGAAGCTACACTACTAGAGTCTTTAGTATCTATGGTTACACGTTAAACCATTGCCTTCGAATTTTGGCTCAATGAAGCTTCTTTACCGAATAAAATGCTTCACAGTTACAACGATTTCAGTGCTATCCATTTCAATATCAAGTCTAAAATGTGCAGATTTCGTAACATTGAAACGGTTAGATTTGAGACAATGTCATTCGATCATATCACATACCATGAGGTTTAGATTTAAAGCAATCTTGTTAAAATTATGTTAGTAAAACGGTTTTTCCTAATAAAAGTACTTTAGCCTTAATATATCCGCCATCTCCAGGAAGAAAAAACATTAAGTAGATTAAATCGACGCATGATATCAGTTTGCATTAGATCCATATAACTTGAAAAGAATTACCGGAATAAGCCAGACAGTAAATTTGTAAGCAGTTAATCAACAACCGAAACAATCTCTGTATGATGTATAACAGCATAGAAAAGTCAATACAAAGTCAATAGATTTTTAAATGTCTTTTGCAGATTTGCTTTACTCCAAGACTAAAATATGCCATTAATAAGCTTAATGTCCCCAAGTGTCAGTATCTTTTATGTCAAACAGGAAATCTACAGACTTCAGTATCCTAGTAAAAACACACTTACACAAATTCATTGAAATATAATCGAATAATAAGTGGTTTTTTCTTCTATTTCAATAGAACAATGCTGTGAGTATCGACTGTTTTAATTGGTTCTAAAAATAATCACAGATTTTAAAAGACATTCACGATCAATTCTGCAAATACGATACAAATAGCAGATATACACGATTGTTAACTTGGCGGCAGTCAAGCACAATAGCTATGTAAACATGTACTTATTTTTGTTAATTGAACGATCAGATTTTTACTTCTTTTCTAAAGATTTTAATAATTTGACTTTAACATTGGTCAAAATAATAAAAAAGGACTGTGTCTGGTTTATTTCAAACTGACTAGACAAATCAGCATATCCTTAACGGACTTACACAGGTATAGCTAAAGAGCTCATACATCCGGGAGGCACTTTTTTCTGATGAAGTCCATGAGCTGTTGTCATCGCTCGAACGGCGTCGGCATAGGAGTCGACGTCGGAACTATTGCTTCGAAAATTCAAAAACCGTCTCAGCATCATAAGATAATTTTGTAACGCAAGCAACATAACTCTGTCGTGCATTGTAAGTTACGGCTTACTCGACTGCTTGGTCAAGTTTTGTGTTTAAGCCCACGTCCGGCCGCGGCTGACAAACGTTAGAACTTCGAAGTTTTTAAACATCGATATCTTGTTCATTGTAATAAGAAGAATAATTATTTGGAAAGGTCTCTACCATCTCTGCACAAATCAAACAAAACCAATGGCGTTGCTCATGATTACAAAAAGAAATAATTATGTATATAAATATAATATTTTTTTACTTGCCTTATTTTCTTTTCACAAAGCTTACATCCAGGGGTAACCCCTTATTGTGTCATGGATTTTTGAAAACATTTGTTACACGTCTATTACCATTATATGTATGGTTAGGGGATGGGGGTGTAATTGTCTATCCACAGTTAATATAGGAGTATCAAATTAATTTGAAGACAGATTACAAAAATCTGTGACATGGTTCCCTCAAACAGGGAATGATGTATAAACTGCAATAAACCTTTTTGTTATAGGGGGCTACCCATAGTTGCCAGTCGTCTTCAAAGATTGATGATTGATATGACATTATAATATATTTAATGTCCTTTTTCTTTTTGTAACCCTGAGCACCATCATATGTTCTGTT
Organism: Saxidomus purpurata; assembly: GCA_022818135.1. Taxonomy (NCBI): domain Eukaryota; kingdom Metazoa; phylum Mollusca; class Bivalvia; order Venerida; family Veneridae; genus Saxidomus; species Saxidomus purpurata. The sequence continues at coordinate 4,284,342 of JAFMSR010000007.1, forward strand.
TGAGTTGTTTAGAGTTTGAAAAGATGTTTTCAAAAAATGTATAGTTTTACCTTTTTTTCTACATACATTAAAAAAGATAAATACATTTCAAGATTGTGGTGAATGAAAAACTAGCTTTTGTCAGGCGCTTCCTTTATTGTATAACATATTGATATTTAACATTCAATGGAAATGAATCTGTGATTTAGAATACAGTTTTAGCAATGGTATTATGAATTAATTTGTTAATGTCTGTCTTGAAAAGTATGATCGCCACTTTGACGATGATATCACTGCAACGTAAACAATCAGTCAACAAGCGCTGTTTTAATATCAATGAGTGTGACTTTCAAACGACAAAAGACAGATTTTGAATAGGTCAACACTTGCTTGAATACCAAGCATCGGCACTCACAAATTATGCCTCAGATTACTTATTCTGATATATCAAGTTCATTTAGGACATAGTTTGAAAAGATATAAATTATGTCAACTGTTAGCAGGTGTACATTGCTATTTCCATATATATTACATGCATACATTGATATGTGATACAATTGTCTTGGTACAGGTTGGGTAATAGTGAAACAAACCATTGATGCAAGGTAAGGCTAATACAACTATAGAGGATAATCGTTGGTTTCGATGTAATATCACGTTTTATTTCACCGAGTTCGCACCAAAAGTGATAGTTTCAAGAGTGGCGCAACGAGTAAAACTAATTACTTTTGGCGTTCACGAGTGAAATTAACGTGATATTACATCGATACCAACATTTTTCTGTTTACTTATACAACATCAGAAAGCATGTCACACGTGACGTCAATTTAGCGACGTCGTCGTCATTTGGTTTCCGGTATTCGTTACGCTCGGTACACTTTTTGACGTCAATCCGGGATGAAGATTTTGATATTTTCACTGCTTTGAAGCAGTGAAATAACAATTTTATTTCACTGATATATTCTAGTTTTCCAATAGAAACCATAGAATAAACATGTATATCTAAATAATAATATATAGAGGATATTTGTTTTTCGCTGAGTGGATATGGAATATATCTCACCGAGAAGTGATAAAATTGTAATATTTTCACCAGCGCAAAGCGCGAGTTAAAATGTGAAAATTGTATTACTTTGAGTTGAGATAAATTTCATATCTACTCAAAACAAACAAATTTTCTTTTTATTTTATGCTTACTATTAAAACAAAAGCAAAATTATATATATGCACTACTTTAAAAAGTAGTTCCGGCAGACCTATATCGCCAACACTGTGACTGATATGAAATCTATATCATTATTTTACTGATTTATTAGTTAGCATAAAATAAAGTGTATCAGCCAGTCACTAAGCCAAAATACAAAGTATACGCTAGTAAGCCTGCCATAAAATTTATTATTTTTCGGTCTACAGACACACTCACTTAAAGAAACAATGGGTTGTCATCGTGCATTAACTTGTCTTCGATCGTGCTCACGGTTTCTGCATCTACTAATGCAGCAATGAATTGTATTGCAATATGTAATCGGCCTGCACCAACAATGTAATAAGAAAGAGTAAAAGCAAATTTAAGCTAATGGACACATATTGAATATTAAACATTGCTCGGGAATATTTCAATGAAAGAAAGCTAGAAGTAACATCATTAATGGGTTTTATTTACATTATGGAACGAGAGAGACAAGATGGCCCTATGTCGCTCACATGCCTACCATTGGTTGTAATACAAGGCCAACAAGAGTCATTTTTGACCTGGAGTCCTGATTTGAACAATATTCGTAGAGGTCTAGTACACAACGCTACATTCCAAATATCTTAGCTCTTGGCTATAAGGTTTTAAACAATAATCGCCTGTGTGACCCGGACAGGGTCAATTTTCATCCGGGGCTTATGACTTAAATAGTCTTGGTAGTTGACAACTAGAGCTTGTGCTTTCAAAGAAAAATATTTAAAAACATTTCCTATAGAAATCAAGTGAGCCCCCGATTTTTTAAAGTTTTTTCATATTTGTTGCCAAAACAATCAGGGTTCTGCATGGAATGAAATTCTTCGGCCCAGTTCTTACTATATAAGGCTATGTAAATTCAAGCGATGCCCATGCGAGGTCAATTTTGACCCGGGTGGCATAATTTTAGCAATCTTGGTTGAGGTCCACTAGGCAATGCTACATGCCAAACATATAAGCTGTAGTCCTTGTGGCTTTCAGAGATGAAAAATTGAAAAGTTTGTCCTATCTGATGCCCAAGCAACCAGAGTTCGGGATCGAAAGGAATTCTAATAACAAATTTTTTACAGTTTCGTGCAAAAAACATCCAAACTAAGTTTCATCAACATTGGTGGTGATTTCAGAGGAGATGTCGTTCGAAGCAAAATGTTGACGGACGACGGACGGACGACAAACATCGGGCGTTTCTAATAGGCTTCTCTACTACACAAGAGGGCCATTAACCTTATATCGCAACCTACGATTATACCTGTGTGGCTTGTGTAGCTAATAGTTTTATGGTACCAACTGATAATATATATACTAAAATAAAATAAAATTCTAACAAAGGATTTTATATATTTTATTTATTTATAAAGATTAGGTACGGAAAACAAACCAACTGACTTTGGGCATCAACTTCATTTTAGCATTGGTAGAGAGTCATGATATGACAATTTGTGTGAAATAAATTTAAAGTTTGAACACTAGTTTCTGAGAAGAATATTTTTAATGTTTAGCCATTTGGGTAGAGAGTCAGAAGGTGATCATATTAAATAATATGGAATGTTGACCACTAGTTTCACAGAAGAAGACTTTTTAAGTTTGTATAATTATAGATTATAATTATAGTGAAAACAGCTTATCCACTTTGGGCCTCAGTGTTAGAAGGATCAACTAATTAATTATATTCAATTCTAATAAGAGATTTCAGAGAAGAAGATTTTCAAAGTTTTTACTTTTATTTGCCTTTGCGACCACAGTGCTGCATGGATCAGAATTACTTTAGCAATTTTTGTAGAGGTTCGTGAAAGGAACATCACTGCCAAATTTCATCAACATTGGTCAAGTGGTTTCAGAGGAGAAGTCGCTCGAAGCAATTGTTGACGCGCGCACGCACGCACGCACGGACATCAAGTTGTCACAGTTGTGCATCCTGGCACTTTGAACCAGGTGAATTAATAAAAACGGTTTCACAAATTCATCGATTTCAGCACTACCTTTTTTAATAGCATCTCTAAAATATGAAGGCTTTGTAACATTAAAATGGTTTAGTTTGGGAAACATCCATCCTATCATATTACATTACTCATAAAGTGTTAAAATATGCTAAAAGTTCTTGTAAAAGTTTTGTCAGCAAAACAGCTGAGACACTTAAAACTAAATGTATACTTATCCGCTAAACATCAAGTGGATCGAAATTTACAGTTTGCATCGGATTTATGAAACTTTAAACCTGACCTGAGTACTGCCACAGACAATAATGTGTAAACAGTTAATCAACAACCGAAACAATCTCTGTGACATCTTTAAAATCCATATATAGAAAAGTCAATACGAAGTCAATTTAAATGTCTGCCCTACTTATCGCTTTGCATAAACCTTTGGAATGATTTACAAACTCCAATACTACAATATGTCATTAATAATCTTAATGTCCCCAAGTGTCATGAGCTTTTGTGTCAAACCGGAGCTCTTAATCACTTTGGCCCCCTGGTTAAAACCCACTTATACAAGTTCATCGAAATACTAGCGAGTAATAAATGGTGTTTTCTTTGTAGTCAATAGAACAATGCCGGGAGTATCGACTGTTTTAATTGGTTCTAATAAATGATCACAGATTTTAAAAGACATTTACGATCAATTCTGCAAATATGATACAAATAGTAGATATTCATGACTGTTGACATGCCAGCAGTCAAGCACAATAGCTATGCAAATACAATTGGCAAATATTTTATTAATTTTTGCCAACTGACCGATAAGATTTTACTTCTTTTCTAAAGATTTTTAATTGTATGACTTTAACAGGTAGTCAAAATAACCAAAAGGATTGCGGTTTATGGTTCATTCAAACAGACTCGACTTTATAAACTATATCATATATACAGATACAGGCGATAGTTACACAGGATTCCTTCTTGACGTTTCACCCCTTAAATTGAAAGGTCAGTCATTTTAACTCATCTGAAATATATTTCTGTGGTCATAATGCGACGGTATCGAACTTCTACTTCCCTCGTGGATCGTCGGAGATATGAGCGCTTAACTATGATAAGAACAATAACATAAATGTGTCTTACATTTTGCATGAGTGACAGGCCTTTTTCTACTTAGAAAATCATGCATTGTCTTTTTCAAGTTTGGGTTTATGGTCAGCTTGTCTCCAGAAGTAATAAAATTATTGCTTTGAAACTAGAAATATGTATTTCATACTTTTAAGTTTGATATTTTGCATTGATAGTAAAGTCAGGGCACACAATTTTACTTTGCTGTCTATACTTCGTGCTTTTTTTAAACAAGACAATCGTTAATGTTCTTTCAGTCTTAAAGTCTTGAAGAGTAACCAAATAAATGTGATTTTCAATATGCAATAGCTACTCATAATCATACGACGAGATGGACAACACTTCAGTTACAACAATGGCTAAATGTGCTTGACCATCTGCAGCTACAAGTTGGTCCTCTTAATCACTTACATGATAAGGCTTTTTATCACATTTTCCTAGTCTACTATTTAACATGAAAGTAACCGGTTACCACTTTTGACTTGCCTGCAGAACGAGACCCGCGCTTCGGCTCTCCGAGATAACCATGTAAACCATTTAGCCAAGCTTAAAAATCACACTCAAGGATACTTTATATAAATTTCGTGTATCTATTTTCATAGACAAATATTTTGCATCTTAAAAAAAGGTAGTTTAATGCAACCCCTGTGTATAATCAACGAAGGCGCGTGAAGAAAGACATGTAAAGGTGTAAGTGCTATACCTCGTATACCAAGTAGTTATTCACATCGTTTGAAAGATGTATATTATGACAATTAAAAGCAAATGCAAATTAACATTTCTATGATATTTGATTCAAAGTGTATTGGTAAACGTTGGATATACAGAAAAAGCGCAACGAAACAAGGTAAGATTAATACAATTAAATGCCAATTAAGTTTAACATGCATATAATGTGTTATTTTTGGTGAATACAAAAATTTCGGTAGAACTGGAACCAGTAGTTCGAAACTTCAACCTGTCGTTAAACTTACAATGATCATCTTGTATTGTTTTACTTCTACGTTTTGAAAGACTTATTACAGCAAATTTAGTATATAAGCTCTTAAAAGTAAAATGATATTATCCCACCAATGTTTCCTATGAAGAATCACGTTATGAGCAAACATTTCAGCAGTCTTTATCTCAAAGAGAAAGCACAAAATGTTGAAAAACGGGTACCTGTAATTATAAATGCTATTCTTTTTTGTCATACCTAGCGGTAAAACGTACATTTTAGTGTTGTGTATGAGAAGCCCTCAACTTTGTAATGTATAATTGATTATAACTGATTTACATTCCTCATTATGTTCATTTTCAAAATCATATCGTAATATTACAGAATTATTAAAAATACCAGTTAGTCATTATCAATTGACTAGAATACAGTGCTACTGAGATTTCTAAATTGTATTGAACTGATGTACGTAGCAGTATTTTATTCTCCGAGAGTCATCGTCAATCTCGGTCTTCAATTTAGAATAAAAACCTTTTATAACTATAAATACTGACATACTGTACTCAATTTTTTGTCTCATAACTGTTCCCTAAATGCAGTTCGCGCCATGTCTTTAATCGCCAGTTAAAACTTCAACTTGGCCTGGGTAAATTTCATCAGTGGTAATTGAAATGATTCGAAGCTCCAGCAAGTTACTGAATTTTTCCGAGATGAGACCAGACTTAATACAAACAACATCTCACTGCAATATTCAATTAGATCATATATATATCCTGTATGGTCAAGTACCCATATTCATCTAATAAACAACTATTTTGAATTCAGTTCCCTAGACTTAAACGAAGATTGAAAGCCACTGGGTTAAATGAAAACGTTAGCAAAAGATGTAATTCCGTTTTTACTTCAATAAACCGAACTTTATATTCGCAATATGTCATTAAGGTAAATAGCTCTGATATGAACGTATAATTAAAACTTGGAACATCATTAATTTAGGTATATTGTCTGGTAATCTAATGGCTTAACATGAGTTTGATCAGAATTGTTTATTAATATCATTTAACGTTCCTTCGATATATATTCCGAGGTAGGTCGGTAAGGTAGTACGCTTCAGGTAAGTCCCTTTCTTAGCTCAATTTCTTTCCAATTAGTCATGGCTAAAACTCCTATGAAAACCAAAAATCCATTCTCTAGATCACATTTTGGAAAAGTTTCACAGTTTATCAAACGAGACGTCTGTAGTTTTAATTTGTTTCAAGTGATGTCAAAAGTTTTAATGTTTAATATGTCAATGATCCCCGAAACGTTAATTAGTGTCTAGCCATCTAAATGTAAAACATTGGCGATAAGAGAACATACATTTTGCCAAAGCATTTTATTGGCTCGAAATACTTCAAATACACAAGCAAGCTGGAAGTAGCAGAACAAGTTCAAATAGAGCTGTCGCTGAACGTGATTAAAGTACCCCCAACACCGCGCTTTTCATAAGAAAGAGATTTAATCTCATGACCGTTGACCCTTAATTGTGGCCTTGCCCTTAAGTTCGGACAATTAGAACATGCGCTTTGCATGTCTTATTAATTATCTGTACATTTGACATATGTTTCATGTAAATCTTTCAAAGGGTCAAAGAAATTTAGTCTCATGACTTTTGACCCTAAATGTGACACTGACCTTGATTGTCTCCACGAGGTAACTTTTTTTACCCAAGTTTGATAAAAGTCCTTTTAAGATGTTCGAGATAATTATGTAGTTGACACCTAAAGTAATGACCCTTCTGATATTGAGGTGACGGGGTTGAAACATGAGATAATCCTTTTACCTAAACCCACTCCTATATTTGTGGGTGGGGCGGGGTATAATAAAAATATAGGAGAAGCAGAGGATGAAAAAGTATTACCATGAACAATATATCAGAGTCCCTTAGGTGTTTAAACTCGTCCACAGAAAACATGCAGCACTGTTCCTACCAAATCCTCAACATGATATAAAACTGGAAAAGGTTTAAGTTTTTTTGCTACCAATGTAATTCTATCATTTAAATGAAGACGAGGTAAGAGAGAAAAGGGTGTTTAAGCTGCTCACTCAGTTTCTGGTGAAAAAATTAAAATTTTCAAAAATGATATACTAAGACATGAACTGTAAAAGTAATGGCTAGAATAAACAAATTGGTAGCAATTTTCAAAATCTATTGAAAAATGTTGGTAGACTTGATTTACATCACCGCTACGCTATAATTATGTTTATATTGGGATTTTCTAAAGCGTTTGTAACGCTTTATAATTTTCTAGAGTATAATTTCAAATATACAGATATACTCTATAGGAATTTATACTGGAACATTTCATTCTGACTATTCATTCTAAAATATGTCATTTTTCGAGAATTTGAAGAACTTTATTTTTTCGTCAAAATCTTTCGAGAGCGAGCAGCTTTAAATCATACGAAAATTCTACCTTCACTCTTCTAACAAAGATTTACAATGAAGCCTTTATGCGTAAGACGATCAGCGAAAATCCTGCGTCACCATCTGTTCTACGTTACAATCATGTTGTCATTGAAATATTTCAACTCAGAACAACCTCTCTATTTAACTAGTTTAAGCTGTAATAAAATAAGTTTGAAGAATAGACGCATGCGCGCTTATTTTGAGTCTTTACCAGATGTTTATATCTAGACATTTATTAGACATTTGACGACCTAATACAATACAGACAACACAAAGGCCATGAACTTATTGACAGATATTTAGTAAAAAAATCTTCATCTGTGTTCATGTCTTGTGACTGTAGAAATGCAAACTTAAACATGTTTGACAAAAGTGGAAAACGAAGAGTGCTGCAATCCAGTCAAAATTAAAATGACCCATTTAAGGTTTGTTATCCCCGCTTTGTATGTCCACCCATCTATCCAACTTCTCTTTGCAACATAACCAAAATAAACACAAGTGGGAATTACTTGAATGTTCACGTTATCTTTGAGGTCGTTAAGAGAAAGACTTACGTACACAATTTCAGAAATCGAAAGTTCTCAAAGTGAGCTATTGTTATCGCTTGATGTCCTTCGTCTGTATGTATGTCTGTCCGCCTGTTCACACTTAACATTGTATATACATTAGGGGCTACAGTTTAACATAATCTTCATGAAAATTGGTCAGAATAGATGTTTTGGTGAAATCTAGGTCGAGTTCGAATATAGGTAATTTGGGGGTCGAACTCTAGGTCACCAGGTCAAATCGTAGAGAAACGTTGTATATGCAATAGAGAATGCATTTACATATGTAATAGAGGCTGCCTTTTCCATTGAATTTTATAGAATGTAGATTTCAACTCAAACATTTGCTGACCTTGACCTACTGACCTACTTTTCTGGTTTTGAATCTACAACAGTGAACCATATATACAGTTTTTGATGCAGATTTCAAGTCTGACTTTGGCTGACCTTGACCTTGAAATTTGACCTACTTTTTGTTTTTCAAGTTTATCAGATTTGTTAAATTTGTGAAGTTTTGCAAACTCATTTCCAATATTCCTATGACTTACGTTGATTATGACCTTTTAACCTACTTCCCTGCCTTAAAGTTTAGTGATACTCAGGTGAGCGATAGAGGGCCATTATTGTCCTCTTGTTTAATCACCACTTTTATATATTTTCTTAGTCAAAGTCATTGCAAACTAAAACAATTATCGGAGCGACTTTATCAAACCATAAACAAAGGTAGAGGGTATTGAGTTGAATGGGGAATGTAGAGTGAAAGCATCTACCTAGCATTGATTTTTAAAGAAAAAAAAACAACATGTATTCCCTTCGTTACTTTTTGATGGCATCATAACATGAAATTTATTAAAATTGCTGAGAGGGATAATTGGGATTTTTTTTTTCTTTGAAAAACATGTGGCAAAGCGAAAAGGTGCACTCCCATCTCTCAATTAATTTTGACCATGTCAGTAATATTTTCACGTAAATTGCTCTTTTTTTTCAGCTTAAAACAGAACTCGCATAATGAAACAACGTCATATCGTCATATATAGTTCGCTGTGAATTACAGAAGGTGCTAAATTAATTTTACGTCCTTGTTATAAAATTTTATTATGTCTGTTTAGAGCACGAGTAACATGTATGCTAATAATATTAATGTTTCTACAGGCATGGATAGAAAACCAGACAAGTTGTATTATTTGTGTTATTATCATATGTGTTTCACGTCTGGAGTTGAACGCATCTCGGTGCGTATTTATATGTTTATCCTGTATGTAGCTCTATGTTGCCTTCAGAGAACGATTTGCATGATGGTATGAATAAATGAAAAACTGACATCCGCAATAAAAATGCTAAAAATCCTGAAACAAGTACAGTAAACTCCGGATATAGCCAAATCTGGATATAAGGAACATACTTTTTAGGCCCGTTTTTGTTTCTATATTTATTTTTTATGAAAATGGTAAACGGATTTAACACAATCCGGATACAAGGAACAAATGTAAATGATCAAAAGGAGTTCGTTATAAACGGAGTTTACTGTATTTTGATTGTGTTAGAATATTCTAATCATAACGAAAGAAAGCATTCTTTGTTACTTGGTCTGGTCGTGTATTAATTCAAGTATCAAATTTTTCAATTGAAGTTGTCTTAAAATTCCTTCCAGTATGCCTCAGTTGTAACTAAAATGAAATCATTTCTAGCACAAGTCATCTAAAGAATATTGAAAATGAACATACATAGCAAGTTAAAAATTAACGCCCTCCGATGCAAATATATTTTGTTCACGGTATATTGTATAAATACGGAGAAAGATTTACATCATAAATGACTTGAGAGCCAATTTTAAACTTAGTCTAATATTTTTGGTTACACTGCTGATTTTTCGCGCATTTTAACTAACTCATATATACGAAAATTCATTTGTGACGTGCTTGTGTGACATGTTAGAACAATTAAAAATGCTACTGTTGCAAAGAAAGTTGTTGCTTTTAAATCTATAAACGACTAAATTCGGCAATCTTTGCCCCAAACCAAAGCTTGTTTGATTTGTTAAAGTTCTGAAGTAACGTACGTATACCAGTAGCTAGTAGACTATTCATATAAAAAAGCGAATTATCTCATTTTCCGTTTCAATAAAAGCTCATTTGACACATTTGATATCTAATTGGGCGTTAACATCTCCTTCGCGACAATACATAAGAAATCACGTGAAAGTCGCGCCAGACTCCCAGACGTACGTTCTCAGACAATTCCGCTTAATCAAATCAGCGGACATTCACCAAACAATTCATGTGAAGAAAGTACTTCAAATTCTCTATCGATAATACTAAACTGACCAAACAATTCAGAATGGTTGCCTGTAATGTATAAAATTATATGTGTTGAACGAAGAAACAATTCGAGTTTATGACCCAGTAACAACATTTTCTAAGGGACGGGGGCGCTAAAATTCAAGCTGATACCATTAATTCGGCGTGTTCGGGCACATTTTATGCTACATGTAGGAAACTTCTTTCTCACGGCCCCGCTCTTACCATTCTACGCGTTTTCATAATGCTTATACGTGCATAATGATATAATAAACGTGCTCTTGCCAATTTTTTAAAAATATCTGCGGATTCGTGACTGAATGTCGTTGATATAGTTTGGCTAAACGAAATTCTGATGTGATAAAAATCACATGCATTTGTGTTGATATCCCGGCTGGTATTGCGATATAGTTTTTTTTTTGCTTATCGCAAAACAGTTGAAATAATATTCACACTGCCATCATTACCTTGCCAATATTGCCGACCTGCCATGTACTTTGTTCCATTTCTTCATTACTCGTGCTTGTTTTGTTTTGGTTAACGTGTTTAGCGGGTTTCACTATCATTATTTTTATCTTCAGTTTTGTGCAGATATGCTTCTTCATTTACAAGAAAACACTCATAGAGTTTTGGTTTTAAGATTTGAATCAATGAATCAAAACGTTCAAACTTAAGTTACTGATGTATGCGTTCAGATGCGTGTTTGTTATCTCAGAACTGTGGGAAATCATATACATTAATACGCATCTGAACGAGGTGAAGGTAATTTTTTTATGTATTCAGGGTCTTAATACCGAAACAGTTTACAGTCCAGTAGTTATTGCAATGAAAAATAATAAAAAGTAAATCACTTTATGAAACATAATAATTAAAATGTATTTTTGTGTTCAGACGTTTTAATTCCTTAAACCCCAGTCACTGTATATCTAGGAATTATGTATACATTTGTATTCACTATTCATAATTTATAACTGACTTTTAAAACATTTATATAAGGAGAAAAATTATGAAATTTCCTTATATTTCAGGAATACACTAACTCGAACAGGAAACATACACGAAAAATGTCAGAAAAAAAGTCCAGTTTACACTGTTCGTGTTTACACTAAATTATTTAACATGCTACGAAAGCTTCAAATTTATTAGTCATCCCTGCATCGTTAATTATTTGATGTAAGACAGGCGTTACATTACTCTAGTTCAATACATTTATTGACAGTTTGTTTATTTTTACCAGCTGTCTGCTCTAGCGTACAGTAACAGTTCCAGCAATACACGATTTCAATGACAACAACATAGCATTATATTCTGGAATCATTCCGTGCTCGAGAATGATAAGAGGATCTCAGTAATCTTATTCGGGTGGAGTTACTTTTTAATCACGTACATTTTACTCGACATTACTTCATGTATTGCAGTATTGAAAAGATAAACAAGTAAACCGGTTCTCAAACCAATTCGACAAAAAAAGTTGTCCCTTTTTCTTATATACACTTACTTAGCAGCCAGCTAGTTAAAGAAATGGGGGCCAAAGGGGACAGGAGGAGGGGCGGGGAATACAAAAGTGCAGTTTAATTTTATAGTATTATCAATATTACTAATAGTATAATTAATATATATTAACTTAGGTTAGATATATATCTACGACTGGCAAACACAGAAGCGAGAAAATTACTAGACAGGTGATGTGATTGCATACCTGCAATAAGACCGCAGGTTAAATAGAATATGTCGTAATATAAATGATATTGCCCGAACAGAATTGCAATCTGCAATATGACGTCTGCTATTAAGTCTAAAGTAGTTCTATCTGAGCCTTTTACACTCCATCAAGCTTATTTATCTTGCTTTTTCATGTATAAGACAGAGCTAAAAAGACTTTCACTTCAGTAATAAACCTGAAAAGTACGATAAAGTACAGTTTCTACACTTTTCTTTATTGTCTTCATTTCACAAAACAGCACAACCGAATTGCCCATAGAAATGTCGAGGAGCGATCGATGCTTTTACTAGAAAACACATGATAGTATTTCAAGAGTTTATAACATAGACAATGCTGCTTAAAAGACTGGTCCCAACTGTGGTAATGCGTCTATTATTGTAATCATAATTAAACTCCATTTGGTCCTTCTTTGATAACGTCGTTAAGTACTGAACACTTCCGGATGAAATGGAAAATGTCTTCTTGGAGAGAATTTGCTTTTGCGTCCGAGTCGTAAAGGCTTCTATCAAAGGCGACGCTACAAAGATACTTGCGGTCGTTAAAGGACAATATGTGAGCGCGAATTTGTGAAGAATTCCCCTAGATTGTCTTTGAAATCTATTAAACAATTGAGAATCAAAAAGCAACTACATTCCGTGGCAGACGACAATCAATGATGTCCTCAAAAAGAACAAGTAAAGTAGTAAACTACATTTTCACTTGTAATTTGGAAGAGAAAGGACACCTTTTTTTGAACGTAGATTTTATGTGAATTTCGCCGGGAAATGCAGTTAAACTGCGATCGACAATATAGGTCACACCGGTTATAAAGATCTGTGAATTTTTATAAACATTGTTCTTCGTACTTTTGGCCTTTAAGACGTTGCCCAATGATTTAGTTAGTGTGTATCTCTGCAATTTTGATTTAAAGATGGTTAATTAATAAAATTCACCAGTTAATCACTGGGTTACACTTTTATCCGGTACATCTGTTATTGTAATACAGGTGTTTACACGTTTTTGTACGTTTGCACTCACTTGTAGAGTATATACTTGTTTACCTATCTTACGAACTCAGTTTTTCCCGATTATCGAAATCCTTTTTCAAAATAAAGTGAAGATTTATAATACAGGTGTAATAATTCTTTCAAGGACAGGTGAAAGTGCTGTGAGTTTCACCGAATATTTATGTAAGTAAAGCGCTGCCTCGTGCATCCAAATTTTTTCACTTTGCTGATCGACTATGCAGTGTCTCCGTCATGTATCGGCAGGTACAGTACTCTATGCAGTACTTCATTCCATATAATAATAATAAATATGTTTATGCAAGTACTGTTAAAGTGTATAATTAGTTTTGCTGCCATAGTTTTTGTAGTCTTTGGTCTCACAAATCGGCGTGAAGCAATAAGTAAAGAATTTGATATATGAAAAAGAACCCTGCACCGATAGATTTCACACGCACACATACATACGCGCTCCCTGCAAACCGCTGCCTTCCAATGCCCAATGGTTTGTGAAAGGATTCCTTCAAATAATTTCCTTACTTACTGCATATGCATCTCAATGCTCCGTGGTTACATCGACTATAACAGGAGAAAATATTTTATCTATATAGTATCGTTTTCTATAAAATGCCAAAGTTGTAAAATTCCTGGTTACGATTTGAAATGTTAGCGATTTACAACACCGAGCACGTGATTTACTTCACGTGCCATATTATATATTCATAGATGTTTCAGCAGCTCCCCTTCCGAGCTGCGTAGACTTCCGGTAACGAGACACCGAGTCACTTACCTTGTCTAATGGAAAGTCGCATAGTTTTTAGGAAATTGCAGATTATTTAACCAAGTTGATATAATGTGGACACGTCTTAAGACCTTAAGTAAATATTAATGCAGGTCGCCGGTAACAGAGCCTTGAGAAGGCTAATAAATATTGTCTAAGGAGATAGGCAATAGTGCATACTAAACAGATAAACGTAAAAATAGAGAATAATGAAAAACATACTGCACTTTATCCAGGCAAAATGAACATAGTTTATACATTTTTGACTGATATTGCGACGTTAGATTATTGGATACATGTATAAACATTGCATGAAATTTAGACGAATTTTGTTAGCACGTAAAAGTTGACATTTAAATCTAATAACCTTAAACAGTGTTTTATTGAACCTGAAGTAAGAAGACAAGCAGCTGCTTTTCCTGTATAAATATACAAATATAGAGAAAAGCCTGTATTTTATTTAGCGATAAAATACAGCACGTTTTTCAAAGGACGATGTGCCGTAAATGACGTAACGACGTGACGTATGTAAATGTATTTCGCGTTTATATTAACAATGATGTACTGCTACGAGATGAATAAAGTTCGGGATAATTTAAAAAAAAATAACGTGTTAGAATCGAAATTATAGATTGTTCCCTATATCTTATCGCTGGATAAAATACAGTCAGCCGTGCTCGCACCCGTCATTTAATTACTACGCATCAAAACTCCTGACTTTATTTTATTCAACGATAAAAACAGGGAGACGTTTATTATTTCCTCAATATTGTTTTCAACATAGAACATAGTTTATTGTGCAAACAAGGCACAAATGCTTCTGAAAATCTAGCACTTGTAAAATGGTAGGTGAAGAACTGAAAAGTGCAGCCCATAATCATATTCTAGAGTAATAAAACAAGTGGATTGTGTTTAATGTAAGCATTGGTAGCTTGTTCTTTATTTTGACTCAATAAAGGACGATTTTAAAAGAAGCTTAATTCCAATTCAGTATTCTGCATGCAGGAATTATCTATTCGCTACTATTTTTTTTATTTAAAGAACACAAAAAGCGGCCTAATTTGGAGCAATTCAGTATTACAGTACTTCATGAACAGCTCGATTTCTAGGTCATACGTGTTTATATACATAATTAATAAAAAGATAGACCGCTCCACTGCTCAATAGGGTGTAATTTATATGTACAATTTTGACAAGAGGAAACCATGCAGTACTGGCCGTGCGGTAAAAGCGAGATATTTTTAGCGTACAACTTTTATTTTTTGTTTTAAGTTCGCTGGTTCAATCCCTAGTGCGACCAGTTTTATTGATTTCAGTGACTTTCATTATTTTCTTTTTATTTCCAATAGAAGAAAAATAGAAAAATTATGCAAGCTTACTCTGAAGAGGTGAAATGTTAACGATGTGTAAATAAAAACGCAAATGTTTGGAATAAGTTGCATAATACAGCTGCCTGGGATAGGAACAGCTGCTAAGAAAACTTTATTACAGAAAACGCAGGTGTAGGGGGCATAATATGCAGAAACGGAAATGACTTTGGGCTAGTCCAGGTTGGGTGACGGATGACCGCCCTCACCGCAACATCATGAATTTGCTAATGGTGCAGCTTCAAGTATTTTTTACCTACTTTACGGCACATAATTTTGGTAATTGCAGTAGATCTATTTGACTATTGCTTTTGTTAAGCGTTAAGAAGTTTTTGACATTTTGTTAATCACAGTCAGCCCACAGACAGATGAAATCATTTTTTCTTAAAATAAAATGCTGTCTTTTCTAGCTTTTATTCGTCCTTTTGCTTTCACGAATAGCCATAAACAAGCAAACAAGAGAATATGATTGAGAGAACTTTACTGTCCATAAAATGACCACAATGACGACCACAATAAAGTGACATAAACTATCTGAAACACAATATGCTATATACTTCATTAGTAAGACGAAATTTGTTTGACAAAAAGACAATATACTAAACTGTAAAAGAACAAAAATGAAAAAAAGATGTCTGAGGATCGAACCATACTCTACTGGACTTTGAAGACTGTGCCAGTTTTGCGTTTGTTAGAAAGAAGGCAAATATAGTGTCATTCTTACACAGTAATGATTCAATCCCAATGAAATGACCCATGTTTATAAGCAATTATACATACACAAGGTAAACACTATTAATTGTCACCGATATACATTTTAGGATGGGTGATCACGTGACCTAGTTTCCATCACCAGATCGAAAATTTCTGCAGAGTAAATAAAAAACACTATACTACAGCTACATGTTATTATATATCGTGAATCTGGAAAGTTGCTGCTCGAAACATAGCCTGTACGATAGATTGAAATATCATCAATAATAGTATATAATATTGAAATACTTAAAACTTGTCGATATTAAACAAAGGACACATGATCACTTGCCCTGAGTTTGCAAGTGGTGATTCGAGATGTATACCTTAAGTAATCTTATACAAAGCAAAAGAAATCATATGCAAATTTAAATTATTTCCTTTTTTTCTGGGTGTTTTACGATTTTAAATATATTATAGTTATTTTACAGGCATACGGTTTACCTTCTCGTCGTTCCTCGGAAGGCCCAGTACCTAAATCATACCTTCTGTAAGAGTATGCCATCTTTCTCTCATGCAGACTCATGGTCGGTAGCAAGGATCGAACCCATGGCCCTAAGTCAAGATTTTAAGTCAGCGACTCCATCCATTTGATCACGTAGGCGGCTGTTTTATTGTGTCTAATCTGCAAGTTTAAGCTACATACTAAAAAAGAGGTTTTTCAGTATGCATAACTGAGAAGAAATATTATGTCAGTGTTCGGTTGTTTGATAAAATATCATTCTTCATCAGAAAAGAGATGGTTTTGTAAACATTTTTGTGTTACTAAATGATACTATTACCTTTACAGACATTCTTTTCATAGAAATTTGACTCTACATATTCTAATTTGCACAGTTTTCATGTTTCAACGAAATTATGACGAACATTTCTAAAGGCATTTTCATTCACATTATTACGTTAAATTTATTACCATATTTTCAATTAGCCCAATAATGAATGAAGTTTGCTTCTTTTTTGTTCAAATTATACCAACTGCGAACTGGATATGTTAGAGTAGTATTTTCTTCTTTGCAATATTAATGGCTACTGTCCCATTCATAGTGTATCTTACGAAACCTCACTTATAGCAACATTAGCTCATTGAAACTATCATATATTATGTAGCGTGTTTTAAATTGTACGGCATTGGTTTGAACGTATTTAATTCTGAATCAGAAATTATATAATAAAATACGAAAAGTGTGTACGACAGCCAAAAGGTGGTCACACTAAAGCATTATTTTGTGTGCACCGGCCATTAATCTTGTACTTTAACATTACTACTAAGTGTACTTAATAAAAGGGACACACCATGTAGAAGCCGTTGAATATAAGACGTATTTCACTAATGTATTTTCAAGTATATACCCATGGTCTTTTAAATCAATCGTCATTAAAGTGACGTTATGTGAATTATTTTATCTCAATACACGGTGTTTGTAAGTTGTAAGAATAATGTCCGCGATAAAATTGGTAGGATACTTTTTAGATTTTTCCTGAGACTTAATGGTTTATTAATGGGCATGAAAACGCTACGCAATATAAATATATTGAAATCATCAGCCTGATTCAAAATACTTTGGAAACTCGTGTGAAGTTATGGAATCATAGATGTCCTCCATGATGCCCGAAAAAAGGTCAAACTCATTCATTCTTGCCTTATGGTATGTTTGACTTATTTCTTATTTTAGCAGCGACATGTCGCCTTACTCTTTATGATTTTTGCATTACAATATTTGTAATACTTGTGACACTTTACATTAAGATTCAATATCGGTTTGTACTACAAAAATTCCACTATTACAATTTGCATACAAACATGAGTGGGGCTTTCAAAAGAATTCTGTGGCAATGTTTAATCCATAAAATGTGCGATTAATTTCGATTGTTTCTTTCTAAGTGTCCATTACCTCTTGGTTTGGGTAATTACTGCCGGTTATCGAACTTTATGATGCAACTTGACCATCGACTGACCCGTCGAAACATCAATATTCCTGCCCTGTTATATCCTATAGTAACATGGTTTATTGAATTACAGATATAGATCTCTGTTTATGCTAAGTGTACATGTGTTTCACGTTTTGATGGGTTTTAATACTTTTTATTACGTTGCATATATTTAGGATTACTGGAAATATTTTTGTTATTTATTTTTGACCACCATTTAACTGATGCAACACAGTTGCTTGCTTTGAATACTCTTACTCAATGTGATCAAAAGTTATGAAAAGATAGAAGGTTTTGCCTGCTGGACTTCAAGACTTCGTTCAAAAGCGGATATAGTTACCAAACTACCAATTAATTCTTATATGTTTTCACATGCTTAATTGCATCTTTCAGTATGTGCAGCATATATACAATGCTTACATGTAAAGTACCATCTAATTTGAAAGCTAAAAAGTTTTTGAAAACCCCAATTTTTATATTGTTATTCTCATTGCTTTCGATCGTAAACAAAACTCTTTTTATCTGCTTGCGTTTAGAAACCTTCACTCTATCATCGTCATTTTCGAATATACTATTGTGCAAATAATATTACACAAACAAAACTAGATCATTCTAAAATATGTTGATCAATTTTCTCTTTTTTAATCCATTAATGGCAATGCAAATATTAATTTTGGAGATAAATGTTATTCATTACCATTGAAATGTGTATTATGTTCATTATGTAAAGACCTCCATCATTAGTCAAATGCATCTGTTCTAATTCAAGACTCATTTCGAACTAGGCCAATATATGCAACGAAATTACCTTGCGATTCTTTAGAATCATTCGATATTTTTTTCTGAATATCAAAAATCAAAATGCTTTCTCTTCAATAAACGCTTACATTGAAGATGCGCAACAGATTACATTTACCGTCTAGTGCTGACATTTTTAATGTTGAACATGTCTTGTCACTTGATATGATGCATTGATATAACCCACATAATACGACCTGAGTGTACCGAAGTGTAAAATGAATGCACAATAAAAGCACATTTGTTAATATTTAAAAACTTCTTTCTTTCTTCTAAATGATGTGTCGCTTGTCGTAAAAGTAAGTTGAAAACAAAAGGGTAAACACTTGTCATGAACTGCAGCTTAGTAAATCTCAACGGATTCGTTCTTCATTAGAAACTCTTCTTGTATTCATTGAAATTAAAAGGTAAATGATTTAAATGAAAACAGAGCACGCATTATATACCTTTGTATCACAATCTGATATAAAATGAAAGCAATTAAAATTGCAATGCAAAACATCCTGGGGTAATCAAATAGAAAACGATGTTAAGACTAATGTAAAGACTGCAACCTGTTACATCTACTGCTGCTACAAGAGAGTCACCAGGGATCATGTAACCAAGTCCATTACTAAACAAAGACCCGTTTTAATGATACTGTTTCCAAGATTAAGACATGGTGCGACGACTTAAAATTTGCAAAGTATTTTACAAAATGTTAATTTTTCATTTCGTACCGACTGCATTTGATACTTAATCAGTCAAATAACTGGGACATTAATTTTAGAAAATTGCTAGACTCAGACCTGTAATAGAGTAAACAGTTGGTATAATTCTCACGCAATATCTAAAGCATTTAGGAATGCAGGTGATGCTTTATCTATAGAAGATTTTGACAAATGAGGAAATACATGTTATATAAAACCATTTAGTAGAAAATTAACACCTTGTATTCAGTGGCTAAATAGATGTTATGAAAGTTGGAAATATATGTAAAACAAAATGTCGTTATTTATCCAAATTTATTTTCGTTTTGACAAATGTTAACAAATAGGTACAACGTTGATACGCAGGTCACGTTTCAATAGTTTGGTAAAGTGTATGTAAACATCTGGTTTCATATGACTTACAACATCAGATCCGGGAATACGCATTTCTTAACGATTGACTTAAATCATGTGACTTAAACATGCGTTATTGCCCTACCATTTTATACACCTTTTTTGGAATAAACTCGATAGTTAGATATCAGAACTTGTCCGGGTCAAACAAATTTTATAATATGTCGCCCCCATTTGGTACGTTGTCATCGGCTTGCGAGGCGTTACATTTTGTTGCATCTAATTTTGTTGTGTCTTCATTTCTTAAGAGGGTTAATTAAACAACAACAACTTTGTTTTCGGTTGACGCGTTTCTTTATGTCATAATGTATATAAAAAGCGCCATAAACTACCTTATTGAAAACTGTTCCCGTAAAAAAAAAACTCGCTTAGAAACGTTGTCACTGAATAGTTTGAGAAATATTTTGCTACAACCCCGTTATTTGAGAAAATAACTTTCTACGCCAGCATTTCAGCTATAAATGAAACAATGAACCATAGAAAATAAACTGCACATCGCCAAGCAAATTCCTTATACTGATAAACAAAGTACTTCCTGCAACTCTCTAATTTCTTCTTATTTTTCCATTACGATTTTCGATATAGTTTTACAGTTGCCTGTCCGTTACCTATTTATTAAGCGTTGCGTCTCAAGAGCGTCTGTTAAATAGATAGCGGAGAGCCTCGGACTCCGATAGTCACCCGTGATGTAGTTCTCTATCATTAACTGTGGGACTACTTTGTATGTTCTCATAAGTGTTTGAAAATTACCTTCCAGTGATAAAAAAGCGAATTAAATGCCAAAAGTGAGTTGTATTGACTTAACACAGCCGATGCATTGTGAGTACGAACGTTTTACCTTTTTTATAACTTGCAAAACCTGTAATTAGTTGTAATAATCCGTATATGCCTAAATTTACAAAAAAAAAAATATTCTGAAATAATTTGCATAAAGGCACTGAATTTCATTCTTGCAGTGAAATACTCTTATCTTTAATTAATAATTAAATATTTTCTTATAATGTGCTGGAGATATTAACTTTTTTCTGATTTATAATACTCATTTGAATTTTGTTTTATAACATCTTTTATTCAAATTTGCAAATAAAGATATCTTATATTTATATAAACATCGTATAATTTTCTGTTAAACACGGAACTATTTAATTGGTGCATTTCTAGTAATAGAAAATTCTAAGATTATTACGAGATGGTATTTCACTTTAACCATAATATAGTTTGAGTTATCAGAGTTCAGATCTAATTGAGCTTTCTTGAGGCGAGTTTTATATTACTCTACATTTCTTCAGAGAGCGTGTGAAGAAGTTAAAGTCCCCGGAGCTTTTTAAATTAACTGATATTGTAAAATAAATATATTGATGGGATAATGATAGAACCATGTTTTTTTCTCTCTAAAACAATGTTGACATATGCATTTCTTTTGTATTCATGTCGCTTTTTCACGAAAAAGAGTTGCCAGAAAGCCTTTGTTATTTTTTTGCAATATCATTGAAAACAATACTGCTCTATATTTCTAACATGTACATCGATTTAAAAAAGTAGAGTTATGAATATTTTTGGTACAAATAAAGATCATTTCCACTGGTAAGACATCTTTCTTGGCAAAAGAAGAATTACTTGTCAATGTGGTCCTGGGACTTTAAGGAAGAGCTTGACAAAAACATGAATTTCATTTCTAGCTTTTGTCAGGCGCATCCTTAATTACTGATTTTTTTAAATAAAAAACTTTGCGTTTCAATTGAATTGTTTTATTAACTGAATTAAAGTTAAATTACTAATTAGTAAGATATTGATAAAATGCATGTTTATAATTTCAGTGAGATAGGATTTTCTATGAAATGTAAGCATCTTAGTTTTAAATCAGATACCTTTATTTTCGGTTTTTAGTTATCATGAAATAAAACTTTTGGGTGGCAAATTGTGTACATGAATATTTTCTTTTTACTTCTTGTTTTGGATTTTAGAATAAAATCTTCGCAATAAGATAGTTAAAAAATAGCCTATTTTTGTCTGACAGTTTGTATGCTTTACAAATACCTGCGTGATATTGTCGTTAATTTCCCTTACATATGTCAGTGTTCCAGGCCTGATTTATCGCCACGTAATTGAAGCAACATGAAAATTTATTGCCGATCATTAGGCTCATATTGTGGCTGCCAATTTGGCAGCATTCGTAAAATATGGACTTCAATTGTGCTTAATAGATGGTTTCTTAAAATACCAACATTCGTCAACTTTGCTAACCTAGAACCAGACAGGATTTTCCTCACTTAACTTTCTGCATGTGTATACGATAAAAAATCAATTGTACTTGTCATAACATCTCTAATAGTAAATTTTTTTGTTAGCGTCTTTGCTAAATACATTCTCATTTCTTTCATATTTTATATTCTGTGGTCATAAGTGCATCTGAACTGAGACACACTGTTCAAAATCCGTAAAAAATATTGTATATTACATTATTTTCTCTCTAAGATATGTTTAAGATATAGGGGTATTATTGTTTTAATTTATCTATTGATTTATCTATTGATTTATTTAGTATAGGTAATTTGCTTAGAACTTACAAATACGCAAATACGAAAATAACTGGGTATGTGTAACATGTAGTACAATAAAAATTATGAACAATAAATAGCTGCATTGTCAGGAAAAAGACACATATTAAAGTTAAGAAGAAAAAAGAGTGACCGAAGATTTAGAAAATATACACTTGTGCCACTTGTTATGAGAATGAACAATAAGCCAATTAAATGGTAGATCGCTCTGACTTTCTGATTATCCGGTGATGAAACACTTTAAGTTATATAGATATCTTTAGATGAAAGACAATGTATATCAGCGACTTGCTGGATGTTTCAAATGTTTCTAAACAAGTTCAAAAAGCCAAACACGTTCAACTTACATATGAAAAAGTAAACAAGCAAACCTCATTTTGTTCATATCAAATATTACTCATTTATTTGTGGGCTTATCGAGATCTAGTTTTCAATAAAATTGTACGAAAATTAAGAATTTTGCTTAGAGTGTGTCATTATCTGCCGTGATAAATTTTACAGTTTAAAGATATATACCATCGTAACTGAGGGTCAAAAGAAATTCTTCCTTTTTACTTATAAATTATTACTTTCATTTTATTATCAAAATGCTGTAAAGACAAAATGGTTTGATAATTTTAATAGGTATGATCAGATGAACGTAAAGTTCTTTGTACCTGATAGTCAGGCAATCAACTGAGTGCATTTTTCTATGCACAAAACTTTCACCGTTCACTCATTTAGTCATCTGTCGGTTATATGCATTCTGTATGCGCCTTGAGATATTACCTATATGAACTGCGTAAATGTTTCCTAATTGTTTCCTAATTGTTGTCTTGGCAGCACACGACTGGTCACTACATTCCCTGTTAACATATCCTGTACGGGTAGAATAGTTTTACGTTCGGAAATACCGCGTACAGATCCCAGGGCCAATTTCATAATCAATCCATTTTTATACGAGTATTATATAGAACTGTTCCCTTTTAAACATGAAGATGCATGTTCGATAACTATATGAATTATTATGGAAGTGTATGTAGTGATTTGACTATATACCCTACAGTGCAAAAGCGGTTGAAAAATGTCTCAGAGTAATATATACAAACATGTAGTAAAAAGAATAATCACAAGTTTTCCAGTTACCAAACTGTGCTGTGTTTTTTATTCTAAGGTGTGTCAATTTTTGTTCAACAATCTTTTCTCGTTTATACCAAAAAGTTATTATTTTGTTTATTGTCTGAGTTACTACAGCGGAAACAAATTGTGTACAAAGCCTTTCCCAACAACTTCTGCTGCTATGCAAAAATACCACCTTTTCTGAAACGAAGAACTTGGACTTAAAAAACTTATTTGTTGGAAATGGTTTGCTACATCGCAAACAGTACTTCGTCAGTTCCATAGACTAAATGTGCAGGCACATTCCTTCACTAAAAGTGTCTTTGAAAACGATAAGTTGCTTTGGTAGTACATCAATTACATATATTAGTTAATCACTTCCTTTCGTAAAACAACACCTACTAGACAGACATAACAATGAACAGAAACAATATAACTGTCGGCTCTAACTTATGTTGTTTTCGTAACTATACATGATCACATCTTTTAACTGTAACTTACGAGTGCATTTTTTCTGTTTTGCTCCTTTTTTCAATCTGTTTCCAGACATTACGATAATGGGACGCGAAGTCCTATACAATTTTGATAATAGGAAACGAAATAAACTTCAGACATTTTTACATAATTTGCGTGAAACCTTGATACCTATGAGAAAACTGATTTGTAATATTAAACTAGGTTGAATTATTTGAAGGATGGGCAACTTTTCATATTTCATCAAAACTAGTATGCTGAAATGGTATCTGTTATACAAAGATGTAATATAAGAATATAAAAAAGTCATTTCGTTCAATTAAACCACCTGCTGGGCAGTTACATACAGTCTTGATAAAACTATAAACGAGTCTCAAATCACTAGTGAACCATTTTATTTACTAATGTTAAAATTATTATGTTATTTAAGAAATAATAAATGCCTCCCTGTATTTTATCGTTGAATAAATTATAGTCAGAAATTTGGATGCGTAGTAATTAAATCAAGAGTGCGTAGCACGAGTGTTTTAATTTTTCTCATCCAAATGACTGACTGTATTTGATTCAACGATAAAATATAGGGAACAATTTATTATTTCGATTCTAACACGTTATTTTCTTTGAAAACGATCCCGAACTTTATTTAACGCGTAGTTGTACATCACTGTAACCTTAAAACGCGAGATACGATTGGACGCGCTTGTTTACATACGTCACGTTGATGCGTCATTTACGGCACGTCGTCCTTGGAAAAACGTGCTGTATTTTATCGTTTATTCTAATATGCCTACGGTATATTTCTATAGTCAATTCGAGTGCATTAATATGATTAAAGCACTCGGAAAAGTAGGCGGAGTTTCGGACATGGAAGTAGCTCCTTCCGACTTTTCTAATTTACTCCCGCGCAAAAATAAAATATAGAAATGGAAATAATATCAGTATATATACATCAGTCGCATGAAAAAGATTTGTTTAAGAACCAAAATATATTTTTGATTGCGTCAAGTAAGCCTTAGAATACCCTCACCTTGTTTTCCTTGAAAAAGGCCAAGAAATTCAGGATTAACAGTCATACAATGTTTTGATTCCGGGAGACAAAACTATGAATGAAAATGTTTACGTCATCACACTGACGTCTTACTCCACGTTAAAACGTTGTACTGTTCAAATTAACGGTACGCTTTAAATCGATTGGCTGCTTTGTTAGGTTCTGAATCTGACGTCTTCGCAAATGTCGTCAGGTATTTCTTTTTATATTTTATGTATTAGATGATTAAACTAAAATAAGTTTGTATATATAGTTATGTTTGATATTTGAATGGTTGCCCGAATAGGGAGTGAATTCCAACGCTACTACTAATGCTGTTTCACATTACCGCCGAACTGAAAAAGGTCCGTAGTAGTTACGATATTTTAAAAAATCGGCTTCTAAGAATCGAAATAATCTATGTTTTGGAGTGCTTTATCGAAATGAAGCTTCCGTCGGTAAGGCCTGCGTGAAATCACCGGGCCGCCCTCGGAATTATTCCGCCAGGCACATACCTCTGGGAATGCTTCATTTCAACACCCACCAATTAAAATAAAATACAGGCTTTTCCCGATATGTTTAGATAGGAAAAGCAGCCGCTTGTGTTAGAATAATAATTTGATTTCATATTGGCCTTGTATTGGCATGAGGTCGTACACCCTGTCTGAAGTCGAATTCGATTTTTTGACATCTTTAATTAAAGCCGTGTACAGTTGTAAATGTTTTCAATGTTCCGGTTTTCTATTCTGTATTGTCTGTTTAAAACAATGGACAAAAGTAATACACTGTAAACGAAACAAATTTGACTAGATGAGAGTTAACATATGCTAAGAAATTTAGAGAGAATGTCATGGTGAATTTTAAAAGGTTACATTAGCTGAAAATTTAACATTTTTATGAGCGGTAAACTAAATGCACTTTAAAAAGTTGAAATGTTAAGATGCAAAGTAATGTCATAAATGTTTAAATTTCGAAAGCAATTCTTAGATGTTGAATCGTTGGCCTAAAAATTAAACCATTACAAATCCCATGCCGGAATGGGACAAAATAGTAGTCATAATCCAAGATAAGGGCACATAACACTAGGCACCACAATGAAAAGAAGAGTTTACTTTTTTGCGTTATTCCTGTATTGCTGTGCATGCCATGGTTATTATGCTCATGTTGTGATATTGTTTTATTGCATTCATGTTTGTTTAGCCATGTATGTACTCCATACCAAAGTAAAATCTTATTTTAACTAAATCTAACATATTTGTGACATACTTTAAGTAAAAAGTATTCTAAGTAAATTTGAAAGTGACTGAACTGATGGTCTCCATGTATTTGACCCACAAAAAATTTAAATTTCATATACTAAACGAAACTTCTCACGCACCACCTGCTATTTTCCTTTTTATTTAATCATCAACCTTTCCAATATATGTCAGCTTCCTTTTAGCTATCTGTGCAAGAAAGCTATCATGTCTTGCAATAATGATGACACTGGGTAGATACATGCAAAATGATCGAGTGATTCAAATTTCATACGGAAGAGAATTTTAAAAGTGGGTTTCCTAAGGAAGAGCTTCAAGGCAATTTCCCATGTTAAGTCTATGGAGGGCTTAACATTAAATTAAAATTCTTTTCCTTTTGATTTGTACCACTCGATCATTTTGAAATTCATTAAACGGAAGTATCTACATAGTGTCTTCATAAATGCAAAACATGATAGCTGTCGTGCATCGATGCTGGCAGATTTGAAGGATTGGTATCTAAATAAAGAAGGTAAATGCAGGTGGTGCATTAGAAGTTTCGTTTAATATATATCCTTTACAATTTCAGTGTTTATATATATATGTAATATATTTTTATGGGAATAGTATTATTCTTTTAGGGCAATTATTAAAATCTAGATTGCCAAAGATACTTTACATTTTACCTGTATAAATATATATATCGAGATTGTATTGTTGGATTAATTGCTAGTTAACACTGGATAATAAAGTATTTTGATAGAATTACCTGCTTTAGTATAACAATAAACAGACCGACCATTGGAATTTGGTGATGTGTGTAATATGTTTGCTCTAAAATGAATTGGGATTTCATCGACTATGTCTCTAAGTCATGTGAATAATACGTATGCAGATTTTCATACATATTTATTTTTTATTCAATGTTAGTTGATGGTCTATGAACTCTCTGATTAGTCTGTATTTCTTTTAAGACTGACCACTAACTATTTTAGAACATTTGAAGACAGGTAAGAATTTCTATTAAATTAAGTGATCAATTTCTTTTTGTAATGATCACTCATTCTCATGAGCATCATCGTTTGTTTTGTTTGATTTGTTTAGAGATTGATAAGACCTTTCCAAAACTGTATCAGTTTATATACTTTCTAAACACAATGAAAACGCATAAATGTTTAGAGATTTTGGTGAATGAAATTCTGATTTTTGTCAGGCGCTACCTTAAGGAGACATATCAGAATGCTTTCTAGCCCTTTGCTCTTATCATTTGCATACTAAATCCTTTGATATTTTATCTTTGTTGCCTAATGCGACGTTAGAGAATATCACAGAGAAAATGTAAATAGAAACTAATGAACCAGGACACATTGGCTCCTATTTAACTTACAGTTTGATTAACAAATTCCAATACATAGTTTTGTAAAATTCTCATCTACTTTGAAAGAAGTAGAGGAAATTGAATGCGTCAATACAAAGGACGTACATAAGGAAGTCTTTGTTTTTTATTTGAGAGCCTTTGTGGCGAAGTGACAACATAACCCAGTTTATTTATTAATTTATTTATTATCCAGTGCTTTTAATGCTAAGAAAGGACGAGTCTCTTTAATAGATAAAATACATAAAGTAAACACCATGAAACACAACACTCGCATACAGCCAAGATTAAATCCCCCAACTATACAAAAGGGCAGCGGACAAGGTACAAACTTCACATATATTACTAAATGAAGGCAACGTATAAGGTAAAGTGTGTTTTCTCAACATGTGTCAATTATATACAGACGAACATAATTACAGGTTCTCTCAAACAGACACGATTTCAATGGCAACATTACATTTGATGTAGTTCAGCCAGGTACACACGTGATTTAGCTTTTAGTCCATAAGTTATGAAAGATTTCGTATAGAAACGTGATAAACTAACAGCTAATACAAATATTTTATTTTCATAATGGCCTGACCATCATGACCTAAAGACCAAAACGGACGAGTGGAACTATGCACCTTTAAAATACTAATAGAAAGGTGTAAATATGATAAATGCAGACGAGATAAAACTTTATCAAATTTTTAAAAAATGAATTTATAAATTCCCAATTATTTCACACTTTTGGAAATGACATGTATATTGAATTTGAAAATAGTTCGTTCACTGATCTGGTTTATTTGAAGTTAATTAAATGCTTTATTAGGTAAATAGAACAGATCACACGATAGAACCTTAAACAAAAGAGGAGAATAAAACAAGTTTAATAATAACGGGAAGCAGAATAAGTATATTCATTAAAACTGATTTGCATTCATGAAAAACTCTCAGAAAAAAGGAATTCAAACGATTACCAGAGTCGTTCACAGTAAATATGGACGTGATAGGAGTAATTCCCGTACTTACTTCCTTCTCAGC
This sequence comes from Saxidomus purpurata, assembly GCA_022818135.1. Lineage (NCBI taxonomy): Eukaryota > Metazoa > Mollusca > Bivalvia > Venerida > Veneridae > Saxidomus > Saxidomus purpurata. Next base: position 4,313,054 of record JAFMSR010000007.1, read on the forward strand.
ATATTTTTCTTCACTTATCTTAATTAAACGACACAACATTCCGTTGCCATTCGAGAGTTGCAACTAGATTCAGGCTTGTTCAGTGACACTTTATCTGTAATTTAACATATACGTTCGAATCAGAATATTGTATAAGTAGTTTATTTTGAGCGTCGTAATAAGTTTAAGTTAGAAAGAAGTAGAGATAAGATCCTTCATTTTTTAAATATGATACTATTTTAAACGTTGATGAATTCAGACAGTAATTATAGATGATATGATTCTGTATGATACATTAAACTCCATACAGTATATACCGACTCCGGATATAGTGAAATTACTGATATAAGGAACAATATTTTTTGTCTTAGATAAAATACGAAAATACAATATAGATTTAACATACTCCGGATATTAGGACTAAATTTAATTGGTCCCAAGGAGAGTGATATATATGGAGTTTACTGTAAAGGGCATTACAATATGATTACCAATGTTACAATATGATTACCAATGTTACTGTAAAGGGCATTACAATATGATTACCAATGTTACTGTAAAGGGCATTACAATATGATAACCAATGTTACTGTAAAGGGCATTACAATATGATTACCAATGTTACTGTAAAGGGCATTACAATATGATTACCAATGTTACTGTAAAGGGCATTACAATATGATTACCAATGTTACTGTAAAGGGCATTACAATATGATAACCAATGATACTGTAAAGGGCATTACAATATGATTACCAATGTTACTGTAAAGGGCATTACAATATGATAACCAATGTTACTGTAAAGGGCATTAAAATATGATAACCAATGATACTGTAAAGGGCATTACAATATGATTACCAATGTTCAGGGTAACTTGCCGTTCCAAGACTATATTTAAGAAATAATCTATGGCTTGGAGTGCTTTATCGAAATTGAAGCATTCCCCGGAGGTGATGTGCCTGGCGGAATAATTCACGACGGCGAAGCCTACTTTTCCGAGTGCATTAATCATATTAAAGCACTCGAATTGACTATACGAATATACTATAGGCATATTAGAATCTAGGATTCAACCTTATACTTTAATATCCAGTTGTGTCTTGTGGCGTCTTCAGTGTCATATGTCTGTGATATTCCTCTCGGCTTTTACTTCGAGATAGTGGTGTCACTGTATATATTAGAGATGTTGCGTGTATGTTGTCTGTTGTTGGAGGATTCATCCTTCTGTAAATATTTTTTGCTGAAAATCTGGTTGCTGTTGGATGGCATATTTGATGGTGTTTTGGGAGAATATCTTATTTCTTATTTTTTGCAATATCATTGAAACAATACAGCGTTATTAAAAAAGCAAAGATGAAACGTTATTAAAAAAGCAAATATAGGTATGTTTTTGGTGCAAATATAGGTCATTTCTGTCAGCAAGACATCTTTCTTGATAAAGTGAGAGCTACTTGTGAATGTGATCCTGAGATTTTAACCAATTTGTATATTACTGTCTTTGTTTCTTCCTTGTCAACGAATCTTCATTTCTGTCCTACAAAAGGGGACTGTGGCATTGTGAGGGGTACCCTGCAATGATAAACACGTTTTTCATTAATCGTTAGCATAAAACGATGTAGCTCTATATAGTCCTACGTATCAGACTTTAAGATGCCATTTTAAAACGTAAATTGTCTTAAAGATAGGATAGACACCCATTAAACTTATTGTTTAGAATAGCCTTTTCATCTTGTCGGTGAATACAGTTTTCGGAAGCTACAAGATTTACATTTACATAAAAGCGCGCAATATTGTTATATCTTATATTCAAATTATATTTCTTTATTCTGAAAGAGATAAGTTTTCTTTGATTTGTTACTTTATAATCGGTATCTAAAGAATATGCTAGAATTTGCTTTCACATGATAAGATATAGATGGTTTGTAAACACTAGACGGTAAGTTTAATCTTCAAAATCATAAAAAAACGTAAGAATTAAGAATAGCATTTTCACATTGTCGGTTTACACGCATATGCTGCGAAGCTTATTTTCATCCAAGTGAAAACGTTAAATCATAGATGTCCATCGGAAAATTAGCTTATTTCTTTTAAGGAAATCTTTGTTTCTTACATGTAAAAGAAATTTAGAATAAGAACGAATTTTATATTTAGTTTGAAGATACATTCGCATTCCACAGGTACATGGTAATACAACTATAATAATTATTATAATATGCCTGTCGTAGGACTTAGATACATTTTTAAAACCCCGCGCATGCGCATCAGTTGAAATGGGAAGGAAGCTCAAATGTTAAAATCTTAATTGATACAATCAAGTTGGAAGCGTCTGTGGTTTGTATATACCCGGCATGACCATAATAAGGCCAAATAGCACATATGCTTACATAGGAAAAACCTTAAAAAATCTTCTTATATGAAGATACATCACCTAGAGCTTTGATATTTGACATGTAACAAATTGCCTTGTGGACATCTTAACGAGACTGCCAAGACTTTTCAAATCATAACCACAGACCTGTGGATAGTTTACAAGATTTCACATAGGCTCATATAGGGAAAACTTAAAAAATCTTCTTGTCTAAAACCACATTTGTCAAATTTTATTTTCAAAAGATATCGCCATCCTGGCTTGAAGTATGAATGATAATTTGGGATACACAATGTGTATATTAAAACTGTAGCTGGAAAGACCAAACAAAAACGCTACTGACTGCAGTCACGGTCAATAGACTTCCACATGACGCTCAATAAAAGAATGATTGAATTCATTAAAAGTAAATTGTGTCTGTTTGATTCAAATTCCTTCGTCTGGAATTTTGAAAAACAAACCGTTTATTTCTTCTGAAACAGCAGTTAAAGTGATGATGACATCACCAGGCATTGAGAACCTTTAGATAAATCTAAAGTGATTTATATCGAAATATACAGTTACAGACGTAATGGTGTTTAATAGTGTTGGGACTTTTATGGCCATCAAATTTCCTGTCACCATACTGCGCAGCGTTCTAGTTGAACAATAATCAGTTATGCATTACGGATGAGAAATGCAGTATTAGGTATTATGTTCTACCCCGTAAACCATTTAAACAGAAAGTACAGACGTAGTTCAATTATTCTGCTTTTGATTATTCTGCACATTACAGAATCACATTTCAAAGTGAACATCGAAGAGCTCGTGTCTGCTATTAGCTACTTAGCTCTGAATACGCATATTTACAGTGTGTGAAGAACTATTCCGTAAACTGCAAACCGATCATACTTTAATATCATATACAAATTCTACTTTGCTCGTAATTTGGTTACCATTCTTAACTGGATGATAGCGATTGAAAATCACATCGACCATACCGAAATAATGATACTTTTGTGTTTGAAGAACTATCATATTTAGGATTTTTGGCATATATTTGCCCAAATCTGTTATGGCGAGTGTACTCAAACTGAAGAAATTATTTGAGCATGCCAATTAAATTTGTTCTACCGACTGATAAAGCTGTGTAGTGTTTTAATAGCTTTGAATACAGATTCATCAAAATAGTCACTTTATCGATTAACGATCCAAATTAAAATCTCAATTTGACTGCTCTAATTTCTGTCCAGCAGGCTTAATGAAGTAAAAGTATATACGTAAGTTAGTTCACGTCTGCGTTTTTGCTCTTAATGCCAGACACAAACAATATACAACTAAACATGTTACATTAAAACTGAAAACATTTCATGTATGTGTACTCATCTAAGGATACAAAATCAAAGGTTTTTCACTCTTTGAGTGTGTGTTTTGAGATACTAACTTGATCGATGTTCTTTTTTCTGTGTGCTAATGCGACGTCAAAAACTATCACTGGGAGACTTAATGGACCAGGTTATCACTGGCTCTCATTTGTTTCACATTTACATTCACCTTATCTGTAACACAACTTTTCGAAATTATCCTTTATCATTAAAAAGAAAAGTGAATCACGTAATAATCAACACTTTGATATAAAAAAATAATTTGGAAGTAAATTTATATAATTTATAATGTGCAAATATGTTTTAATTACAAAATAAGTACATTTTAAAATTTATTCATTTGTACTGAAATGTTTCAATAAAAGATAAAATATATAGAGATCGAAGAGATAATGTAAAACGAATTCTGCGAATTATCAGATGAACAGAACAAGTTGAACGCCAAGTAGCGCCACGAAAGAGCAGTGACGACACATGCAAAGTGATTTGCATTTATTCTCTATATGTTATTAGATACAATCTTTAAAACACACTGCGACAGTAATATCATTGGATCTGTAGTATTAATGGACATCTAACAACAGTTGCAAGAGTTGTAGGAACGCTTTTAGAAGTTTCAGATTTGACGAGTCTGTGAATTTCTGTAATGTTAATTTGAGCGTGACTGGAGTTATTTTCGCGTTTATCTGTTCCTCCTACATCTCTATATTGTGGTAGTCATAATTGAGGCTACATCGACATCTACTTCCAACTAGAGGCTCAGAAAACATCATTCAATGGCACCAGCCATGTTGTGACGCTCAATTATGATTTTGTATTAGAATGTTATTTGAATAATTTGCTTTGCAAAAACAACGCTCACGGAGGAATTATTGATTTATTTTAAACAAGTTTAGTCTATTGGATTTTAACTAGATATTGTAAGTATTACTACTTTTTGTCGTCGTATTTTCTCAGACATGGTATTAAGGACATTAATTGGGACTGAATATAGACTCGACTGACTAATGTTTTATATTCATTCGATTTCAATATGATACGTACTTTGCGAATTATCGAGATTTTGTCAAGCATAGTAAGACATTTTTTTACCTTGTTCTTATTTAACATAACACACGTTCAGTCATGAAAGATATTATAATATTATTAGATGATTAATTAAGACATATGAGGAGTCCGTCATATGATATTTACAATAATCGTATGTGCTAAATTGTGTAAAGACAATGTTAACAATTAGAATTGATATTCCGCTACGCACCATACAAGGTAAATCTTTATTTTCAGCTCTAGCTTTACCAAGTTTATTGTTTGTAGGCATCATGTCACATATGGCTAACGTATCAGCTTATCATCCAAATTCTGTTTAAGTCACTAAATGATCTCTATGATTCATTTCCATCGCAAATACGATTTTGTTTAAACTAGCCGTTTGAAACTTTCACATTCTCTTACTGCATGTTGTTGTTCTTTTCCTAATGAACAAATCTGTGAAATTCTACTCACCAGTGGAGGCAAAAATATAAATTCATTATATAATTAGTTTTTGTAAGCTTTATAAAGCTGCATTGACAAAATGATTGTTATCATGCAGTGATAAACGATGTTAATGTGTCACAAGAGAATTTATTCATTGTTTGAAAAATATGATGAATTAGGCTCAAATAACTTAACTCTTTGTAAATATAATTTTTATAGTGTTTAAAATAGCTTTGTAAACTGTGTACATATAACAACGTTAGTAAACAACTTTCATTTTGTGTTCTTTACGTTGTTTATTACAAATTAATTGATTACAAATTCGGCTGCATTCGACATATTGATATTTTACACTCTTTTGTGCTTCGACTATTGCTACTAATTGTGTTGGCTTATTTGATTATAAAATTTACTGAATAAATACCTACAGTCTTGTCAAACCCTTTTGGTAAATCTCAGACATTTGTTTTATTGTCAGCCTAGCTGAAGCTTCCTGAATGTATTCTTATTTTGCTCTCGATTCATTCTTTCTGTTTGTCTGATTTTCTGTTACCTGTTTCTATGAGGACACGTACAAAGTAAGTCATTGTAAAAGATGGCGTTCTTAATTTTGTTTGTAGGTTTGTGTTAATTCACAAACAGAGATAAATAATTCATTTCAGATATGCTGTTTTGTTTGAGAACTTTATTAAGCAATAAAAAAGAAATGATTAAACCAACTCAATACAATATGCATAAACGTAAAAATATATAGTATCACTGAACAAGCGTACGGGCCTATACTGAATTGAGAATTAGACGTGAGCTTTTCTCAAGTCTATGTACAAGCAAGAGAATCTTGGGCAAATTGACATATTACAGTAAGTTAAGCTTTTCCTTATTGCTAACTCGGTACACAGTCCATATACGCTCTAAGTGACAGTTCACGATATATTTTACTATTTTAATGTACATATAGAAGAAACCGATAGCAATCCCTATTACAAAAGTAGTGATATTGCTGGTTTAAACTATATTTCATCAAAGTGAAGATTGCCAGATCTGTTTATATCTTGACGATGCAGCCTTGAAACAGACATTTTTCCGGAAGCTAAAATGTTAATATTTACATAAAAGCATGCAAAAATTATCTCTTTTTATCTGTTATAATTTATTTGCAACAAGGAAACTTACAAATATTTTCATTTCCTTTATTTTGAAAGAGATATAGTTTCTTTGATTTGTTACTTTAGAAGCAATATCTTTGAAGGGAAAGGTAGCAATGGTTTTCAGTGGGGATCATAGAGGAAGTGTAAACACTTACTGCGGCTAGCTAATTGCTAATCGAAACGCTTGCTTACATGTTTAATGAAACCTGAAAGTCATGGTAAAAGTGATTATGATCTTGAGTAGTAAAGTTTTATACATAGACAATAGTAGTTAAGAATGATATTGAAATGCATTTGTAACAACCACCCATTTGGAGATTATATTTAACCTCAAAGACGAGTCTGAAGACTTACTTTTCGGTGGTTGCGTTGTACTGTATATACAGTAATTTGGTCAGACTAAAAGCATACATGTGAACAGAAACATCGTAAAATTATACTTGTAAAAAACATAAAAGGAGCAAAAAGCTTATATAAACAAAAGTTAAACCCTTCTTCGTCAGTAATCTTTGAATGCATTTGATTAATACAATAGACTTGTACTATAACAAATGAAAAGGGCTATCTGTACACTGGGACTTTTTCAAAAAGTACTCTGCAGAACAGTTTGGATGAAAACAACACAAACCTTCAAGTAATTCATAGAACTCTTATTTTGTGCCCAAACCTATTAAGAGTGCATCAGACAGTACAGACAAACCTAAAACTGTCTGCTTTTTCGTTTTACATTCAACATGTTACAAAAGTACACAGCAAAGAATCGTAACCATCAAACATCAAATACTATTATTAATGTTATTGACCTGTCAACTTTAGATACAAAATAGCTGGTAAAATGATCAAACGTTGTATTTGCTAACCGATCACTTGAACGTAATATACTTTTAGCTCTTCTGAGCACATAGTGATCATGGTGATCATGGCGAGCTATTGTGACCGCATAATATCCGTCGGCGTCCGTCGTGCGTTGTCTACAATTGTCTCAAAACGACATCTCCTCTTAAACCACTTAGTAAATTCCAACCAAACGTCATAGGAATAGGTTCCGGTCCGCTGTACATAATGACCGCAAACAATAAAAGTAGAACTAAACTTTTAACAACATGCCCGCTTTAATTACTGGACTAATTTCAACAAAAAACGTCACATAATTATTTTGGATCGTCCTCTATCAAAATAGCTCTTCTTAGCTGCACAAATATTGGCACCAGAGCTAAAGATAGAAAAACCTTTTAAACGATATTTATTCCTTAATCTTTAAGTCAGATTCTACCAAAGTTCCCGGGAATATTTCTTGTATGGTCCTCTACCAAAATAGGTCAAACTGTTTCGCTTCGTTGCACAAAATTACCACCAGAATTAAAAAAGAGAAAGAATAACAAGTAAACGATATCTCTTCCTTAACCTCGCGGCCAATTTCAGCGAAACTTCATTGCATTGCTCCATGGATAGTCCTCTATCAAAAGTGTTCAAACCGTTCTAATCCGGTTCACAAATCTGCCACCAGACATGAAAATAGAAAACTCTTTAAATAGCATCTCCTATTTAACCACTCGGCCAATTCAAACCAAACCTCACAAGATTGTGCCATGGATGGACCTCTACTACTGCTCAGACTGATAGGCTCCGCTGTACAAACTGACTACCATAGCTAAAAATAAAAACCAACCTTTTAAACAACATTATCAAGTTCAGAGCTTAAACATTTTGTGTGTAACATTGTCTGGTAGAACTCTCCAGCGACTACCCTAATTATGACACTCTGGTAAGAATTTACCCCATCCTTTTGATCTACTTTCTTGTTTTTTGAAGCTGAGTGATGTAATTATCACCATGGGTAAAGGTGTGCAAACAGATTTCAACACTTACTTAGATGACCTTACCTTACACCGAACCGCAAAAGGGACAACTATATTGAAAAACATATATATACAAAAACTTTTGTGGTGAAAAAAACTTACTGTTTCAGTATTTATCCTGAATGACAATGACCATGACCTTATGACCAAATGATGTAGTCTCTATATTTGGACCATACAGTGCAGCTTTGTAAACGAATTCAATGTCGTTTTTTCTCGCATCTTTGTCAATGATGACCAGGAATTTCATGTGCGTTGCCCCTTTCTGCACAATGAAGCTAATGGACCATAAGTATATTTCATTTTGCAGCGGATTTTCAATTTTTACCTCCTTTAGAGAGTCAATATTATAAACAGAAAAGTGCAATTATACTCAAATAAGCAGCAAATGGTCATCATGACCGTCTAAAACTTGTTCATCTTTTTCGTCGTATTTAAACGGATTTTATTGGCGAAGAATGGTTTCTGTAAGTCCATTCCTATTATGTATCATTGAAGTCTTGCAACGACATTTTTATTCGTTTAAACCTTAGTGAAAATATTGTTTTTGACCTGCTGTTTGGACCAATCAAATGTTACGAATGAAAGCGCGGTGAATGAAATTTGTATGCGACCATCTTCTTAAAATAGGCTGTTTTTCACGGTTTATGTGTATGAATGAATACATTGCTTGAAAAAGGTCTCGGTGTGGATTTGAATATCCGGTTCTCGGCTCAACGCCGTTTATCTTTTTTAGATATGTCTTATTTTCAGTTTCTGACACATGCTTTTATTAGAAATAGTTTTGTTAAGTCGTTCGTTAGATTTGTTTTATCGCATATTATTTTCTATTGTAGACGAACTTGCCAAAAAAAAAGCATTCAAATTAATTTTTATGTTCCAAAAAGACAGTTTTAGTGAAGCTTCGTATATAACATGAGCCGGAAATATTTGTTAAAAAGCAAATGACTATTTCTACAACGTCAAATAGGGACATTTTGTCTCAATGTCAAATCCAGAAAGTTGTTAAAATATGCCTTACTATTCTAAATCATAGGATGGTTTCTTATAATACTTCAATGGTAGTTTCAACTCCAGGTAGCACACTGCAGAAAGTAATAAAACTGGTATCAGTAAACCTTACTACATGAAAAAATACTACGAACGTTTTTGATTTTTCAATAAACACTTTATGGTGTTGCCTCTAATAAAATACTATTCTCATAATTAAGGACTTGAAACTTTCATCCAGTGTTCATATTTCGAACTAAGGAATTTGTACCTGAAAGGTACCATGCGTTCTGCAGTTTTTTTCTGTGCATCAACTTTCAATACCTGTAGATCGTCCGCTTTAAAATGACGTAAAGATAAACTCGCATATAATATGTAAATGTTATGCTTTGATCAAGCTCACAATGTCATTGAAGTGTTTTAACCTTTTTCATAATTCGTTTGATACTGTAATGAAAAATTAAAGATCGGAGATCAAGATAAATCTTTTTATTCATAATACTTTTCTCAAAGGTAAAATTTGCTAATCGAACGTCTACGAGTGAACTTTATGCTACTTATCTACTAGAGGTACATATTCAATCCCTTTGATTTGTATTAATTGCTGTGTCTACAGTTAAGTTTAAGTACATATAGGTTAGTAGACATTTTTCGTGGAACATTTTGCACCACCTGTCTTCATACCAGTGTTTTTTTGTTGTTTTTTTTGCAAAACAAGAACTTTGAATGGCGTTTCAATGTTCTGTCTTTGCAAGCAATTTTTAATTTAGACAGGAAGTAACATAAACTTGCACAAAGTCAACTTTCCACATTATCGGATAATAGAATGGAAGTCGTACTAGCAGGTGACGCTAAATTGTACGCTATAAAGTTGGAAATTATTGATAAAGGTTCAAGCCGACCACTAGCAGAGGTTAAATGGCTTCTGTAAAGGTCACATTCTGCCGAAGGCAGTGGAAAATGACTGGGAATTTGTAACAGTAACGTAAATTGCTGACTTTGTGAAGAATGTTAAAATGTGTTTACGCACATAAGATGACAGAGATTGTCCACAGCCCCTGGTAAATGTCGACTCAACCATAAAACTTATTTTTTTCACGAATGTAAAGTGTTTTGAACTGCTAGTTGCTCGTAAAGGACACCGTGATAGAATGCCTTTGGTATTTCTTTTATTCCACCGTCTGAGATTATGTTTGTAGGAACTATTTTATGGTAGAAGCGGAAGGGTTTTATATAGGTTTCCAGGACATACCGGAAATCACATACTAAAGAAGATTTTTATGAGAATTTTCTTTATGAGGTAATGATGTAGACAGGAGCTCGGTGGACATTGCCCTGTAAATTGAATAATTACCTGGTAGAGATGACGGGTTAAGACCCGAAATGAAGGTCGAAATTACTTTAATCTAGAATTTAATCCGACTTACTAGTAGTACTTCAGTATTTATAAAGGTTTGACGAATACACGCTTTTCTTTGCAAACTTTTTAACATATCTTTATCGTTCAGAGAAATTACCATTCAATCTTGTACAACAGTTTAAATGCTGAACTATTTTTTTCTACATATGTTGTAATTATTTTGTTGTCGTGTCGTGGTACTTTTGGAATTGGTTTATAGTAAAGTAGTAGAGAAAGTTATCCGAACTGATGAATCTTAAGCAACAATAAAGATTTTATTGTAACAGACATTGAATTTGTTAAAAGATCGAATGTCACTGAATCAAAAACCCCGCAATTTTACGTCACAAATTGGAGACTCTTATTCACACAAATAGATGCTGAAATGTGTACTTATCTTTAAGTCCTTTTCGGTTATAGTAAGAAATCTAACAGATAGATAATATAAAGAAGTAATTCATTAAAAAATATTTAAAATAACTAAATAGTATATACGATGACAAACAATCGGACATGCCGTTGATAAGTAAAGTTAGTTATGGAACAGCTCTATTTAAAGGATCCAGAACTTTGAGAAGGGGATTTTGTACTATAAGAAACCTATCTTACACTTTCCAATATATCACTGGTCCAAGAAATGAACTGAAAATCTATTCAGTTTTTACAATACATGTAGTTCGAAGGTTTAGCTTAACTTTTAAGTTCATATTCAATTTCAGTGTTTAACATGTGATTTATGTCTGCACACTACGAGCAGTAATCAATAACAAAGATATTCATTGATCACAACGTCATCAAAGGCCACCTTCTTTTAATTTCTTGATTTAATTAACATTGATAACTGTTTAGTTCAATACCTTACGAAGTCCGGGTTCTACATCGTTTGCACGAACATGCTGCAGGTCCATTAGACTGGGCGGAATCAGCTTGGTTTGTATGATGAAAAACGTTATACGTTAGATATAAATTGATTATAAGAAATGATATCTAAAGGAATCTATTCTTTATTTGCAATGTCATTTGGTTAATACAACGGTCTTTAATTATTGCTTTCGAACACAAAATATTCAGGACAGTAAGTTGATGCAAGGAGAGAAGGAATTGTTCGTAAATCTTTTAAGGTCAGAAGTAAGACATTAACATTGATACTGTGGTTATTATTGAAATACAATGTACTAAATTAAATTATGATAAACTATATTGCATAGTTTATATTATAGTTCATACTTTAATGATGTATGCTTAAAACATACTGTTATGTCTTTTAAGTGCATAACATATACTTTAAATGCTTTAATATTAAATTACATGTCGATTCTGTAACTCAGTACTTATTTTTAATATACGAAAAGGCCCAACATTTTGCACTATGGTTTTCGTAAGTTTTATTGTATACTTTATCAGTTACAACTACTTAGATCTTCACGGGTTTGATCTTATTTAAATATTACACTTAGAAGTACTGCTAATATATGTTAAAATAGGCTGCTGAATTTTGAGTCATTATTTACTTTTCTGCCATGATAAAAACAATTTTTTTTTAAGAAATGTTATATTCAAAATTATTGAAATTGTTATTACGTGAACGAGTCATGAATTAAAATTGCTTTGGATAGAATGACACGTGATTGCCTCTTATTACTACACTAGGATTTTTTAGTGGACACCGATTATATATGTTTACCGATGAGTAAAATGGCAACAAAAAGTTAACCAAACTTTAAAAAATAACCAAGTAGCAAATTCATTATTCTTGTACATGAAATTTCCATTTTGTTCAATTCTTTTTTTAAATTGCTTTCCCCGAACTGATATACTACATAAAATGTAAAAGTAATTGCTAGAATCAACAAAACTGTTATAAATCTAGGTAGCAATTTGAGAAAATATGTTGCAAATGTTGGTCAGCTTGGTTTTAGGGCACCGCTTCACTTTATGTTTATATTAGAATTTCGTATAATTTTGGAATAACGTATAATTGCAAAAATACAGATATACTTTACAGGAATTTATACTGGAACCTTTTTATTTGACTATATGTTCTAAAATATGATATTTTTATATTGTTTGAAAAACTTTATTTTTTTTCCCAAAATCTGAGTGCGAGCAGCTTTAACAAAATTACTGTGAAATTGTTCACTTAAGCATTCTCACGATCAATATGGAGTATTTCCGACGTAAACTGACCTGATTTATATTTTTGTCATTTCTCAGGCCAATCTCCTCAAACTGACATGACTGGCAAAATTAGAGTTTGATTTATTCCATACAACATTGAAAACTTTGCCTTAAGTCAAGCGAAAGTAATAACCAGCAGTACTGATCAGGCCCCGTGCTTATAAAGGTTTCTTTAGCACCACGAAATCATTTTCAAGTAATATGAACTTAAGTCAAATAATATCTTTTAACACAGTTGGTTTACATAACAATTATCAGAAGGTCTGTTCTTGAGCTTATGAACTTTTATATCAAACCTGACTTTACAAATGAATATAACTTGGCTTTAGTTCATATTACTTGAGCTAGATTTTGTGCTGAACACGAGATTGTGCTCAAGAATTTTTTTTTAAGCACGGGCCTGACATGGCTTACTTTTTTAAATATGACAAGCATATTATCATTGTAATTTTGGTCTTAATTGTGTAGCACAACCACTTTAAACATCACGATTCCGCTGACTGTGTTACAGTTAGCGTGCGAAATGTGATCTCGGATGATTCAATAAAAAATGCTTGATTATCAAACTTTTTTTCTCATGATATGTTTTCTGAGTTAAAGTTGAGCAAGGAATTGCAAATAAGCGGAGTCAATTATTTGGAAGATTAGTTATTCTACAAAACACATTTTAGTACACATGCTTCTCTATATAAGTTTTCTTGAAACTAAAAGATTAGTTCAATTTAAAAAACAGAATATACTGTAGCCGGGGTTTGATGATAAACATCTCATTTTAGTGTCTTTATGCCGTCAATATCAGTGTAATCATGAGTTACAAAGCAGATGACATTTAAACTATTATCCATTTTAACTGAGTGTATTCTATTAATATCAGATATGTGCCAATAAGAGGGTTCAAACGACGAGAAGACAATGGGGGACAAGGAGGAGAAGGTCCCAGAAGATGACGGGAAACAGACAGAGCAGAATTATATAGAACATCCTCCAGGTAAATACAAATTTATAACAAGGCAGAACCCAGGATTCGAACATGTACAAGACAACTTTTAAGAACGCTTCCTGTTTTACATTTTCATATGTAAGTTATGACCAAACACTCAAAGTTGCGACAGAATACTATCACAACCGAGTATAAAAGGAGAAAATATTAAGGTAAAAGGTAGCAGCAGTATAAGTAAATGAGCCATGGAAGCACTTTTAAAAAGTGTACCTTAGAAAGATTGTATAGAATAACAAATGAACCATTCTTTGTCCATGATTAACGCTGTAGCGGACGAATTGCGATCGGTACAATCCACCATAAGCACACTATAGGCGAGAAAATAATCTGTTTAGTAGAGGTAATACCATAGTTGATACTAACATTACTGATATATTGAAGATAAAACAACATGTACATTTTGTCATAAATACAAATAAATGCCGAAGCGACGTTTACATGTCGTTAATGGTGTTGTTAGTGATTTCAAGTATTACGGATGTTACGAAATATAATTGTATGGTCCGTTACAAGAAAATATTATATTTCACAAATACAGTGAAATATTTGAATTGAATTTTGATAATTAAAGTAGTCTAGATTCTTACTGTAGAACTATTTTGTCGTCCACTGATGACCTAAAGGCAGAAGAAAATTATTTTAAGACATTAACACTGGACTAAGAGTCCATATAAATAGAGAATCTACAAAGCCGGCTAAATAAAGACTTTCTGCCTTGGAAATGATGGCAACTGAAGATTTTTGACCGTTGAGTGAACAATATTCAAACCTTACATAATTAGGTAATAACATTTTATCCAAAACAATTATCTAGTGGTCCAACATTTCATTGGCTTATACTCCTATTGTATGAAAAGCAGGTGTTGCCATTTTTGTATACTTGTAATTCGAGTCCTATAAATCACGGTTCTTGCTAGTTCTACATCTAGAACAACATAACTGTACAGCGTGTAATGAAAAATAACTCTGTCAGGTTGATTGCTGATAGCATTAAAACTACTGACTACATATCGATAAAATTTCTATATAATTTCTTTTTTGATAGTGTCCATTAAGCTAATGGGAAAATAATGCGTTTTGAAGGTGTCTGTGTAGTACCAATTCTGCATATTTGAAATTCATTTCATTTTTTTCTCGGAAGGTGATGATGAATCACGTTATGAAAGAGTTTGTTAATGTCTTTACTAAAATCATTAAATGTCATCAATAAACCCCATGTGTCAGTTCTATTTCTGATCCTAATTTTACTGTAAGGAAAGATATTCTGTTTCCTTATTTGTGTTCCAACCGTAGAAAAAGAGGCGATTCTTTACTCACCATATGGCCGTAACAAAGGTCTAGAAAAAATATTGGACATAAATGAATTTATTTCAATTACCGTCACTTTGAATACTTGTTAAAGAGTTAAATGAAACACCACTAAAACCTTTGCCAAAACGTTTGACTAGAATTATAATACATTATTTCGTTTTATATGCTCAGAGTCACCTGATGAGAGTTTTCTATTTTCACTGAAATGTCCTTTCAGAATGATAAAATACTACCAATATTATTTGACAATAGTAAACTAAAGAGGCATGCTTTTTAAACTAGATGTATGTTTAAAGCTGCTCGCTCTCTGAATGTATTCTAAAGCTGCTCGCTCACAGTTGCCGTTAAAAAATAAAATTTAAAAAAATGACATACTATTAATACATAAATATAAAACTAAAAGCTAGAATCAACAATAGAAGTAAAAATCTAGGTAGCAATTTGCAAAGTTCGAGTGGAAATGCTGGTTTTACGGCACCGCTTCACTACATGTTTATATTGGAATTTCAAAAGTGTTTGCAACGCTTTATTATTTTGGTAGCGTATTTTTTTCAAATCTGCAGATATACTTTACAGGAATTTATAATGGAACCTTTTTATATGACTTTATGTAAATTATGTATTTTCATACAGTTTAAGAACTTATTTTTTTACCAAAATTGAGAGCGAGCACTTATATAATAACGTTATTAAAGTATGGATAAGGAGACAGTCACTTTTGACTAGGACAGTCAGAAAATATTTCGTCTCTATACAAAAGAAATCCCTCTGTTGTACATAAATTTTTTTAATCATATATCCATATTTAGTTGTAACTTTGGTTATAATAATTGTATAAGAGTATCCAATTAATGTTAACGTTTTGCACAAAATTTGAAGGGCAAATTCATTAAAATACAAAAAAAACTATACTAAGCTTACCATTAATGTCATTGAATAGTTTTTTCTCTTCATCTAGAAAACTATTATCAGCATTATCAATGTTATCTTCTTTGTCAACATCAGCAAGAGCATCGTTATTATCTCAAGGCAATAAAGCTTTGCGAAAATTAAACGAAATATGATAAACTGTGATAGAATTCTACCATCAAGTAGAAGATTGACCGGTAGATTTATTATCGTATTATTTGATCTACTATGCTATGAAAGGAACATGGCCACGCTTACTTATCTTGTAGCTACATGAAACGAGATTGTTTTAGATCACGTTGATTATAAAAGTTCAGTTGTAATTTATATTAGCTATCAAGAAAATTATTGATATATATTGATTATTTTGGGATTTTGCATCCGATAATGAAAAAAGCACTTCTTTTGACCAGACCACGTTATCCACTTGATGATAAAGTATTAGCAATAAATCAATAAAACATGCAACTGGTTAATTAGGAAGTCGTTTTTTACATCATTGTGATTTCACTGTAAACAATGCTTTATTCTTAACTAAAAGTACCAAACACTAAACATGTATATAAAAGTCGGAATTAAGGTCAAACAAAACAGGGACAAATAATCGTTAAATGGACTTAATAATTTCGGTGGGAATTCTTATAAAACAGATATGATTACCTTTCCAGATTCTCTGAAAAATGTACGTGAAACGATCGTGCAATACAAAATCATACTAGCTTATGAAAATACTTTTGCTTGAGATAAGCAGAAAACTGCCTTACAGCTGTTGTAATGGATTCTAATTCGGAACTTAAAACGTTTTGCAATGAGTTCATATCTTAATTGAAGCCCCATAAGTAATTCATAAGCAAGTTTTGTTCCTAAAATATAAATAGTTCACGAGAGTAATGTCGATTTTATTTGTTTTTGGATGTCAGTATCTGGATGGAAGCGTACACAATCTCACATTGTACTTGAAAACTTTCTGGTTTATCTTCATTATATACATACCTTCTGTAACGTCGAAGATCGATGCTGTTTGAAAAATATTACAACGAATTCGAGCACTTTAGATATGATGTAAACAACTGCTTCGTTGCAAGGGCACATGACCGTCTTAGAATTTGTGTGTGTGTGTGTATTGTTTCATTTTTGCAGTTTTTTCAAATTAAAGTTAACCATGCTTAATATCAATATGCAGTATATATCACAGAAACAGGTTTGATATGACACTTCTCTTGGAACAACAGTCATTGTTATGTTTGGTCAGTTTTATTATGTAACAACGTATTTTACGTTTTACTTCTTAAAGATACAATATTAACGGAAAAGACGTGTCCACATTTTCAAAAGTCAACACATATCTTAAAATATGTCATAAAATCATGAGGATTGGAAAGCAATGTTTTCTCAAGTTTTTAGCGACAATTGTAAAATAATTTACAAAGGTATATAGAAACTTAAAGAGACCTGGGTGCTCGTTTTGCTGTTTTGCTGAAAACAGTCAAAAATTAAATCAGTCTTGCTGAAGTGGCACCTCATTCTTGCTAAAGTCTTAATTATATAACATGTTTCAGCCAATTATTAGATACAACATGAAGATGCATGATGAAAAATTGAACCTATCAAGGGTTTAGTATTTGGCCTTTAATTAGATATTGGCAGTAATACAAAAAGTAATATAAAAATGTATGTGACAGTGTAAATGTCGTTTTTATCAGTATTTCTATATAAAAGATGTTAATGCACAATGTATTGATATAAACCAGTTTTTTGACTAGTAAAATGCACCAGGAACAGACAGGTACAATGTTTAAGTCAGTACAAGATATCAGGAAGCTAAATTGCAATTGACATTTTAGTTAATGCTGTGACAAAATCGCAGTCATTCTCGACTCTTTCCATTCCTCTTATTTCTACCTTAAGATAGAATTATAAATGACATATATTTTACAAAGATTATAAGTTACTATGGAAGCCAATTTTATAGTCATGCAAACATTTGTTTTTATAAAACTGTTTGGTTTGATTAGTAATCATTTTATATTAATGATTATCCAAGATATTTGTTTTTACTTTTCACTTCATGATTAATAATTGATGAACGCTGATGAGTGCTAGGAAACGCCACGGTGGGCCACGGTTTCATTACTGCTCTTTATGAACTCGCATGGTGTTTTAGTATTCACTGATGCATGTTCAATACTGGCATTAATGAGGAATAATAATTATCAACGCCTTACCTTGTAGTACAGATGCTTTCATTTTGTATCGATGTTCATTTAAATGAATGAGTGAACAGTTTACAAAAGTATCAATACAAAACCTACGCAACGAAATTTGCATATGATGAATGTTAATTTGATTGTGTTTGTGACGATGATATTTTCATCAGCATTTCAGATGCACACGTATTCTGGTTGAATTACTCATCTCCACCTTCACATAAAAATGCAAATAAAAAGATTACGTTTTTAAAGTTAAGTTCAAATATCTATCTGCATGCACCTAAATGATCTAGATTATATACTTCAAATGTAAATCAATGAAGTGTTGAAGATTATCTAGATATTACATAACACCAAACTGTTTAAAGGTTGCAACCGGGAGAAGTTTTGCCCGTGACATTTGAAATCAAATAGCAAAAAGCCAACGCTTTTAATGCTATCAGTGCAGTTAAATTGCATTTAGAACTCGCTGACTGAAACATGTCCTCTGTTAGCTGAAAGCACAATCGTGTTGCATAAAAGGTAAAGCAAGTGGTGCGACATGTTCAATTGTTAAAACCACACTTGAAAGACTGTTGTAACAAGGATCGTGTTGTATTTTATTAATGTTTTGAATTCCAACAGCTTTTATGTCATCTGTGAATATCTAACCTCGCCTTTAGTTCTGCTAGAGAAGAACTTGTTTGTTACCGGTCAACAGTATTGACATATACCATATAGTACACCATTACAGGCGACGAATATATATTGTTTGCAATTTGTGCTGTCTAGATAACTTATATCGTTCTATTTTTCAACAAAAAGGCAATATCTGCTAAAATATAAGCAAGGAAATTTCTTCAATTAGTATGATCAATTACGAAGTCCTCTCAAATTATCTTGTGAAGTGATTATAATCATGTTTTCTGTAACAGAAATAAGGAAAGCTTAGTACTTTTTTATGCCATCCACTGTGTATAATGTGTTTAGCATGATTCATTATGTATCATCTTCTCATTGATCATCAATCGTTGTTTTTATAATTTATTTCATGTCACTTTCACACTATAGTATGTTTTACTGTGATATATGAAATGGTGTTTTATAACCATGTTAACGCACATTTTATACTGAAATGAACATATCTATTTATCGACTAAACCACAAGTAACAGAGAAAGATTTGTGGCAGTGCATGAAAGATAATCTCTTAAAACTCAGTAAAACGTATACATTTAGAAATCATGAATTGATTTATTAAGTTTGTGTTTTGATATAAGCCCATTCATCCTCGCACCGTGGGTCTATCGAAGAATAATACAGAATTCTACTACAAAGAGAGACTAATTGATTAATTACTTAACTTTAAGTGAGCAGTCAATGCTTTTGAATACAAATTGTTCAAAACCTCAATAGGAGTCGTTAGATCAGATGTAATTAAGTTAGAGTTAGGCGATTCATGTGCGGGAAAGTTAGTGTGCGGTTTTAATAACTTGGTGTGAATACTGGACCGAATGTTTTCCGATGCTGCATCAATATCTTTTATGTACAACGACCAGAATGCTTTTAGAGAATAATAATTGTTAAGATTGATCGTGAAGATTTATTGACAGCTAGTTTTTGAGAAGCATTAGCTAGTGTAAATATCAAGTAAACAATAAAGACCACTTACTCCCGTCAATTGGATTGCGCGCCAAATTGATTGGGCCACTTATGTGAGTGAGAATAAGCCTTGCAAAAAGCTATGATTATATTGCACTGATAACGAAAACAAAAATTGACGAGAACGTTAACCGTGTGATTGTTTACACAGCTCCAGCAGACGACAAAGGTTTTATTGCCACATTCTCCAGAACGAAATCTCGTTTAAAGCGATGTCCACTCGACAATATTTGTATTTCTAGACGTTCGTATCGCTTATTAGATCATAGAAAAATGTTAACTTTGTCACAAATTTTATTGACATAACGACGTCATAGAGGGACTACTTAGTTCGAAGTTTTGCCAATAATATCTGATATTGTATCATAGGAGAGAAAGAAGCTTTATAAGCATATCTCAATTCGTTGAAGTATGCCTGAAATTGTTCGAACTGGTGTGATCAAAGCCAAAGTAATATATCAGATAGACTGAACCACAAAAACGCAAAAACCGGGAATGCCAAGAAACGATCCCAAGGACAAGACAACAAATTAAAAGAGTATGATTGAAACAAAATACATAATTAATTAACTGCGAAAGCATGTTTATATCCCCTCTTTAAGAGGCACACGCTAAAACTAGATGCATTTTGAAATAACCTAAACGCCTGCAAGTACAGTGTATTGCGTTTAATATTCTGTTATAAAAACACAGTCTGATGAGATCATCCCCTTATAAACACTACGCTTTTCGCACATTAATCAGATTGTGAATAAAACAGTGATAACTAAAAAAACTTGCAAAATTAACTTTTTTGTGCTGTTACACCTTTGTTTTATAGTTGGGTGGATATCGATTTTTTATAGAATGTCTCTAACATAATGTCTTTGACATTTACCATTATATGTTCTTCATCAATTATTGTTCTTACTATTCGTACATTTAGTCCATTTTAAACATGTGGACAAAATATTCTTATAGTATTAGCGTATGTCTCTTTTAAAAAATATTTTCATAGAATCAGAAAGAAATGCTGTAAATTGATTTGAATTCGCGAGGTCCTTTTGTCGCGATTATTTCATTTTTAACTAATTCAAGAGGTTTTTCAGTCTCGACAGCAAACTTAAACAATCGACAAAAGTCGTAAGGTACGACCAGTTTCCGTTTATTTATGCCCGATACCATTGTTAAATAAGCAAAACATAAAGTGACGCTGTAGAATACTTGCATTACTCGCAGCAGATATTGTCACTTGCAATACCATTTAGTAACTGTAGTGTGTCTTGCAATATCATTTTGTAACTGTAGTGTCACTTGCAATTTCATTTAGTAACTGTAGTGTATCTTGCAATATCATTTTGTAACTGTAGTGTCACTTGCAATTTCATTTAGTAACTGTAATTAGTGTCACTTGCAATATCATTAAGTAACTGCTTTTGACAATTGAGTGGAATGTTAATATGTGCAAAGAAAATACCAGGAATGACATGTCGTCTAATTTCATTAATTAATTTTTAATCCACGGCTTCTTTTCTTTCTTAAACTAACGAAAATACAAATTTCATGAGTGATACCAAATATACAAGACGCTTAGTAATATTGTGTCCCTTAGAAAGTGCCTGTTACTTTAAAATACTGATCTAAAAAAGTTCATAAATGCAAATGTATACACTTTCATAGTAAAATTAACAGTTTAATGTATTAGAATAAGTCGCGTAACCTATCTTGAATAAATTATTAGAAGCATTAAAACGGTACATGTTTTAGAAAAAAAACTGATATACGTATTAATCTAATTCACATCCCAATAACAGTATTACAAAAAACAGACATGACACTGGTAGGAAAACATACAATTTAACACTTTTCACAAGTATTTTAATGCTTTTTTTTCACAAGAAACATACATTTCTTGTCAGCAAGCAGATAGAAATCTTGTTTTCTTTTTTCTGTGAACAAACTTAAACAAAGAACGTTTATGAAGCAATTGTCGTTTCTGAGTTTACGCTCATTTTACAGAGATGGTTGACACGATATTATAACGTGCGTACTACCGTAATTGTAGTATAGTGTAGTATGAAAGGATTTCCGTCTTCAAGAGTAACACTAATTATTGCTCTAATTATGTTCGCTTAAGACAATTTTCGTGTAAAGCGCATGTATCTATTCCACGATCAGTCACAGCAATCGCCAGACAAATTTGCCTAATCATGGAATTTTCTTATCTCAAAATTGTTATAAGAAAAGTACTGTTAACAAATTGATTTAACATTTTTAGAGATGTTAAACTGGTTTTTCTAACAATCATCGTTATTTGTTACATGCTGATTTTACATTGATAGGGATTATGGTTATTTTAAATTGTTATGATTTTTGACATGTTAAAAATGTCAAAAGTTACAAAAATGGAAAGCAGACCATTAAAAGAACAACTCATGACTAAATAATTTTGGCTTTTATCACTGTTTGAATTCTGAAAAGCAAATCGATGGCATTGCAAATATCAAGTTTTTACAGGCAAAGAGATAAGATCTATACCTCGTGCTGTTGCCATTCGGGACACACACAGTTACTACCTTCCAGTTGTATTAGCAATTAAATATCAATTAGTTTCTGATAAAACACATAAAGTTTTTTAAGCCTAAGCTCAGCCTACCTTCTCTGATCCACAAGCTGGAAACAACATTGGTTAAACTGCCGCTTTAAGAAGTACCCATGAAGCTGTATCCGCGTACATATCTTTTGATAAGCAGCCATAATATCTACTACCACAAGCCGAACTCTATCAGTATAAATTATCTAAGCAGACAAAATTAGGTGTTACGTGATGAAGTTAATTTTTCTAAAAAAAAATAAACGAAGGAATGTAAGTTACTATTGATTTTTTTTAGACTTACAAACTAGTTGTAAGTTATTTGTACCGATTTCTGAGCTAATTTAAGTGTAGTGCTTCCAGACCTTATATGACTTTCAATAATTATTTAATGAATAACGAAATACTGTGTTCTAGACAAGAAGGTTACTTAGCAACAAGATTTTTGACATATCTCCGGCACGTGTACTAAAGTCTTTTCCTGTAAAAATTTCCGGTATTAATGAAGCCAAGAAGCTTTATGGTCAACATGTCCGCGGTGGAATTTCGTAATTACTTCAGGTCTACTGTATGTTATACTTAACTCATTCTTGAATTCCTGTTGATCTGTCATTCCAATTTACTTCTCAACAAAGCGCTTTAGAAAGTAGTTCTTGAACATTTAGCTCGTACATTTTAAGCTGTTCTAATTAACTAATCTAGTACAAATGAGGTGATAATGTGTTCAATTCGTGTTCTTTCAGAGCCTGTTTTACTATCTATCTTGTTTAGCATATCCCCGTAAGGCAGTTTTCTTGTCATCCGTGTATCATTTCGCGATCGGTTAGTTTAAGCACGAAAATAAACATGCTTAGTTAATAAGCTCTGTTTGCTAATACGCCGTCTGTCGATATATTTTATAAAGTGCTGAGATATTTCTTGAATTGTTTGTATAAAGCGCATCCTTTTAGACACCGTAATAAAAACGTCTTGTAAAAGCTTTCTGAATAGCAGTTTCAGACACAAGATGGCACTCAACTGCAGAAATACCCGGAAGAAAAAAAATTATGTGCATACTAAAGACTTTATTGTGTTGCATGTTTGCAACGTGGTAATGAAATAACCAGTTTGATATTTATTTATGATATCAACCAATTATATAACGATCACATTGGGCGTTCTTCCTGCAAATTGCTTCACATTATCTCCTACATCCGGACCGGGTTAGTTGGGCGGTAATTTAAAAACAAACTGATAATTCTGGTGATTTTTCTCACTCCTGTCTGCTATTTCTTGATCCATTGCAGGACGCACCGGTAACAGTCTATCCTTCAGCCAAGTCCCACGATCTTTGTACGAAGTTATAATTAAGTACCTGTCATTTTAATGGTCTATGTACATCTTTATTGGGGGTCTGATTAGTTTTACCAGATATTACTCAGTATTCACGATTCGTATATTGTTTTGATATGCATTAATGAACAACATGAAGTTTCTCAGACACTCATACCACAGCTAAAGCTGTACTGGCACAAATACTTAACATAGTTTTATGAAAAGAAGAAAAACACTGAACTAATCTATATTATCTTTATTAGCATTTGACCTATATATTTAATCTGTGAATATACGTAATTGTTTCTGTTCAAAATGATACACCAATTGCTTATAATCAGTTGAGATAGTCTGTTCCAGTCCCCCACCCATACACGTGTGTTCAAAGTAATACATACAAAGGCAACCTAACCTGACCTCTAGATCAAAACAGGCACCACTTTGAAATCCAAGGATCTGACATTTTGTATATTTTTTTCATACATTTATCGTACAGTGTGTACATACAGACTCAAAAGGTTTGATCTATGATAAACAAAGGTCTGGAAGTTAATACTTTAATCTGTCGGTATTATCTTCTGCATTTCTGTTTTTTGCATATGATAGGTATGTAATAGTGGCATTAATTAGCGTCATAGGTTTAAAAACATGCCGGTTCGTAATCTAGAAATTGCTCTTGTACCAGTTTTATTGGCCTCATTAATTTAAGACATATTAGGCCAATCAAAATAGTTCTTACGGTTTTATGTGATATATGTAGTGTTTAACAATTTAAAAAAACACAAATTATTTCTCTTTTGTAGTCTTTGTTTTATTTTTTTAAAAGTCTTCAAAGCTCTCAATTTCTAATGTTAAGAAGATGTAGCTTGACATTAGACAAGATAAACAGTGTTTCTATTTAACGTTTGTTAAGTATTGGTCATTTTGGCAACTAGTGCTGTAATAAAAAAGACAGCGACATTGCATCATTTCATAAAGCACATGAAACACTGCATCAATATTCAATTTAAAAAAGTACTGATTTTTTTACATTTATCTAAATTCATTAGCAATGGCAATGCTAAAAGGCTAATGACAGCATGTTCGTTATAGTTTCACAAAAAGGGCACACCAACAGCGCAAGTACTAACTGGCTATTAGTAATACTCACACAAACAAACAAACAAAAATTAACTATGCCAAAACTGAAATTCTTTCGACAGTCTGCAATTGAAATATTATCATAAACAAAATTTTACATGAATAAAAAAAACTGCTAAATGTCATTTAATGTCGTTTAATCCAAATAGTGCCATAGAGCACATAAAAACAGCATAAAAATGCGAATACTTAAATGTTGCTGACAATAAGGCACATAAATCTCCAGAATTAAATAGCGAAGATGTTAAAAAGTGTCCTGAAAATGCACAAAACATTGCGTTAGAAATGCTGAGAGTTGAAATGCTCTTTCTACACTTATTGTCATACAAACATAAACTGCATTTAGCATCCCAAAGAATGTAGCTATTGACGATGTATCAACGAAGACAAAACGATGTCAATACACATGACATCAACAATACACACGGCACCAACAATACACGGCATAAACAATACTACAAGACAGCTTACAAACTTATTAAAACAGAAACACACTTAAATTACGCTTAGCAAAACTTGAACACTATATACATTTAGAAAGTTATATTTTACCCAAGAGCATATGTTAAATAGATGAAATCATAGATCTCCTTGTTATTCACGACCTTAATTAAGCAAACAGGCATTAACATCTAAGACTCAAAGCCTTCCTGCAATGTCTATCTAATTGATTGATTGATTGATTGACTGACTCACTCACTGACTCACTCACTCACTCAATGACTGACTGACTGACTGACTGACTGACTCGCTCACTCGCTCACTCACTCACTCACTCACTCACTC
Organism: Saxidomus purpurata; assembly: GCA_022818135.1. NCBI lineage: Eukaryota > Metazoa > Mollusca > Bivalvia > Venerida > Veneridae > Saxidomus > Saxidomus purpurata. Next base: position 4,338,703 of record JAFMSR010000007.1, read on the forward strand.
ATTCACTCACTCATTCATTTTCTAAAAAGATGCTTAGTTAATGAACATGTACATGTCGCCTTAATCTGCCCTAGCCTGGAAGTGTGAACTGTATTTTTGTAATATATATCTTATATCAGCTGTATCTAAGCATACATCATAACTTATCATCAAGAATAAATTTTCACGATATGCCACTTTCTAATACAAATAGCTTCGTCTGATACAAGGTAAATCATTGGCATTAAACATTACATCACTGCCGATAATATAGATATAAAAATCAAGAAAATATCTAAATGTATGCATTATCAGATAGCGAGAGCGGATGATTCGACAGAGCTAGATTGCAAGACTATGATTTAAGATTAACACCCGCCTGCAAGTGTATAATTTTATAACCCAGTGTGACCGCAAAGTTTCTTATTAAATATTGAAATATAAAAGTATGATGTTTAATGCTAGAAAATGTGCGTATAAAATATGACTTTTCCTGCCGAAAAAGTAACATTTAGCCTAAAAATAAAATTAATCAACCTGCATCTTTTAGTAAATGTTTATAATTAAATATGGCTAGATAAAGGAGTGTGTCTAGAATGGTAAGCACATCATTCTATTAAGGTTAATCTAACGTTTAATTGAACATGTGTCATGCTAAAATAGTTGTCCATTAAAATTACTCACTGCTAGACGGAGTGTAAGGGCTGCTGTGAAGGTTTATGTTTTCTTTGTAGGCCATATATTATGGCTTATATTCTGCTACAGTGAGAAATGTATCCCTCATACACACTAGTTCAATTCTATATTTTAGTTTATACCAATTTAGTTTAGCTCGACTGTAAAGAAAGCTTAGAGCTTATCGAGTCACTCTCGAGTTCGCTTCCTGGAAAAACCAGTACTGGTGTCATATGAGGAGGTACGGTCATGACCTTGGTGGGACTCGAACCCACAATATCTGGGATGAGCGGCGGACACCTTAACCTCTACACCACATTTATTTTCCAAACAAAAGCACTTATTGTACCTTGATCTGATGAAAAGAATCAATGTATATGATGCTGTAATGGCATTTTTGTCTTTTGTCTTTTTTGAGGGGATGGGATAAACTGTTTTTATTGCATCCTTTAGCTAATCTGTATCGATACAAGTGAATTGCCTTTATTCTTTCTCACAGAGTCACAAAAATTTAACAGAGAATTATGTGTACATTTTGTTATTTTAAGTTTCACATGTTACATATTACATGCGTATATCAAACAACTTTCTTAATAAACAGTTTAAAAGTCCACTCTTTATTGAATATTTCGCACTACTGGTCTTCACTGAAAAAGGCCAGTGGGCCGAAATATTAAACAAAGAGTGCACTGTTGGACTGTTTCATAACTATTCTCCCTGCGGAGTTACTATTTACGTGTTTCTTATACATTGTGGAAAAATTGCTTTCTCAAGAAACATTAAGATCACGCATATTGCAATTTGCTCCTTATCTCCGGCTTCAAAAAAGTTCAAATCATATCTAAAAGTAGCACTTGTTAGAAACAGACGTTATATTTTGATATAGATTATGAAATATTATAGCTCACCTTGGTTTTTTATCGCATCGATTTTGATATATCTTCACTTTGAATCTTTACAAATGTCTTCAATTTATACTCGTGCAGATGGTTAACTGGTTTTATATGCTGGCATTAACAGATATAAAATTTTAAATGTCAGATTTGTTAGAAAGTGAAGATCACACACAGACCCATTCGTGTGGCACCTGACAGTAATATAGTCCTTATTTACAGAACGGCTTCATTTATTTCGTTCAGAAAAGGTTAAATTATATATTAAATTTCATGATATAATTATAGAAAAACATCGTCCTTTTGTGACTTCTACGCTATTGAAATGGCACCTGGTGATATCTTATTCCACAGACAAAGACATTACTAAGCAACCATTCCACAAATCTAACTAAACTGAATTTATAACAGGGCTTATAACATTTGTTTTTTTCTACTTTAACTTGTGGAGGAGAACATACTCCTTGCCTTGTTTAGATGCGATGCTTTTCGAAATGTTTTAGAATAACTAGCCATATTGAAACACATTAATGATGCAAATATATAATCCCTGGCATGATATCCATGATTGTGAAATATACAATATGTGTGTATTTTTAAGGTGTCCTTTCATAATACATATCATAGTTTATACTAATTTATTTTAGCTCGATTGTGAAGAAAGCTTTGAGCTTATGGAGTCACTCTCGAGTCCGCTTCCTGAAAAAAACAGTACTGGTGTCATATGAGGAGGTACGGTCGTGAACTTGGTGGGGCTCGAACCCGCAACCTCCGGGATGAGCGGCAGACACCTAAACCTCTACACCACCGCTCCCCTTGACATATTATACGTTTTTGTATATATTTTCCAGATTTATGACTTAATTAAGACACATAACTGGAATCAGAGAATATATAATTAAAATGCAGAATGTAGATCTAAATTAATTTTATTTCCAGTGACCAAACTAATGGAAGCAAACAATAAAACACACATCGTGCTAGAAGATAGCGAAAATCCGGAAAACAGAGAAACATGGAACAAGAAAATAGATTTTTTATTGTCTGTGATAGGATTTGCTGTTGACTTGGCTAATGTGTGGCGATTTCCATTCTTATGTTATAAAAATGGAGGAGGTATGTACATACTGTAAGCTAGAATTTGCCGTTCATCTGGAAAACGTCTGGTGACTTCAGTTATTGTGTTGCAGAGATACGTAATATTTATAAAAGACAGAAGGTCTGACATATAAAGACATATAATAATAAATATATGATTTAGGTCTGAATAGTTATATTTTTGCAATGGAAAACAAAGTCATTTATACTAGTAATCTCGCTTAGTCTTGCGATTACATGTGCTCAAAAATAGTGTCAGTGGACCCTCAGAATACAAATGTAAGATTATGTAACTCCGAATTATTAGCCCTCGTATGAAGTTAATTGTAAATCATCACTATTAGTTAATGGAACAGGTGTGTGGGTCTCCTTTTGACTTTTCTGGGTAATTTCTGCTTAATTCAAGTATTTTGTTATGTAAACGTACTTAACGCAAAGTGGTCAGAGTTAGTAAATGTAAATATTTAAATGGCTTTCAAGAAAGTACATCGGTTCGTAGGAATATTCTATATAAAAAACCATTGCGTATGTATGGTTAATTCCTACTTATTATTCACATTTTATTTGATTTTGAGTTTTATTGGTCTAGTTTTAAGTTTAGGTTTTAAGCCTTTTTGTTCGATTTTGTTTTATTGTGTCCTATTACCGGCCCCTTGTCTCAAGCTAGCAAAACTATGCGGAATTCGAACCTTTTCATTTACATAGTTTATATCGGGGTATGGGTACAAAAAAGATATAGTCTGAATGATATGTAATTTGTATTTTAGTTATGATACTGTTTTTACATAGTTGTATGGTATTGTATTGTAAACTATTTGAATAATTTTTTAAAATATATTCCAATATATTTGAAAATATTATAAGATGTCTCAAAATGGCGTTTACTTTATTAAAAATTGACCTGAAGTATTTTGGTTGGTGATTGGTTAATAAAAGCCACGTAAGATATAGGTTAGTGTTAGTAAATGGGACAATCCTGTATTATAAAAAATAAGTGAAAATATGGAACGCAGACTGAGACAAAAAGGGAATTAAATTAAACATTCTATACCATTTTCCATAGTATATCTTATCGTATTTGATTTATCCTGCCGCATATAATTATATAATATATTTCTTCAAAATAAAAAATAATAAGATTAGAATACCCCCTTACAGAAAACTTTTTTAACATTTTGTGTTTGATTTTTTCAACGTTACGTATCGCCTAAGACGGCTTCTTAAGAGTGTATGTATATGCGTATTTTTTAGCTGGAATAAAAAGTAATGGAATAACATCTAAGTGACCTAACAACTGATACCAGTAACCAAAACATGCATAATAATTATACATTTACTGATCATCATTAATTGCAGCTCGTTCTTTGATTTCTTGTACCGATAACAGTAACATACTCTGGTTGCAGGTGCCTTCTTGATCCCTTACGGTCTGATGTTGATTTTTGGTGGTATACCATTGTTTTACATGGAGCTTGCACTTGGACAGTTTTACAGAACAGGGGCCATTACATGCTGGGGTCGAGTTTGTCCATTATTTAAAGGTATACTTTATTTAGCATATAAGCATGAACTAAAGCGCCTAAAATAACAATTGTAAGAAATAAATTTGAATGTCAATATAATCATTTTCACGTAAAACAAATGAATAAACCTATAGGAATAGACCATGTGGCATGGGCTGTCAGATCAAAGACTTTAAAGCATTATATATACTTATCTGATTGACTTAACCGATTAACTCATTCTGATAATTGTTAATCTCTTGTTCAGTCAATATCAATTATGTGCTAGTTAGCTCATTTCAACGGCCGAAAACATCTAACTAAGATTTATTAGAGATATATATGTTCTCTGGCTTAGGAGAATTACAAAAATAATCTACACTGCGAAAAGGCTAACATAAAAGTTGCAGAGATGAAACTATAATGAATATATAACAGACAACGTTTGAAACTAACTAAGATTGATTTCTTTATTCATTTCAGGAATTGGCTGGGCAGTTGTGTTGATTGCATTTTATACAGACTTTTTCTACAATGTTGTTATCGCATGGGCGTTGCATTTTTTCTTTGCCTCATTCACAAAGAATCTCCCTTGGGAGACCTGTAACAATGATTGGAACACTCCATTGTGTTACGAGGGGATAATGGACCCTCCTGAAGGAAATAGTAGTGACAGTAATAGCACACTGATATCAAATAGTACATCTACATCAAATGATACCTCTGTGCAGCGAGTGTCCCCAGCTCATGAATATTTTGAGTAAGTTTCTTTTTGAAAGGGTGTAAAGAATAATTGGTTTAGTTCATTTCAGCTCAAAATGCGCATGGTGACCTTTTAACACCACCAAACGTTGTCCGTTCGTGATCGAATATTTGTAAAATTTGCATATCCTCTGGAGTCCCTTGACGAATCATGCTGCAGGTTTTTTTTTATTGAGTGATAGTTACAAATCACGTTGCTTCAATTCTAGCTGATTAATACATAACAATGGTTACCGTTTGACCAAAAAAGAAAAACTTGTCACTTTGCAAAAATATTAAGTGACTCTTTGGTTATTATAATGTCTTCAAATGGTTTTTGTTCGGCCATAGACAGATTCGCCAGAAGCGAGATCTAGTTTTCCACCATATTGTAATAGTGGAAGCTTTGAAAATCGCATTGTCTAGTACCATTTGCAGCCCCTTTTCAAAATGTTTCACAGGCTCAGGTAACATCCTTACAAATACTTTCAATTTGGCAGCAAAACTGCGGGCTAATACCCCTAATTTCTAAACAACAGTATTCTCTGAAAGTACGAGACATATTTTGAAATTGTTTCACAGGAATGATTTAATCATATGTGAGGATTTATCGAGATTTTTCAAATGGTGTAGATTCGTCAAAAATGCCACTCCACCAAAATGTGTGGCTCACATATTTGTATGTTTTATATTAAAGTGTCAAATCTTTCTTTGAAATTGTTTCATAAAAACAATCCTTCTTTTATCAACTATCAAATTGTTCAAGAGACGTTGATATGTAAAACATGGCGACCAGAGTAACTGGCTTATGTCCTATATTTGTATGAAAATATTGAAAACTTAGAGGTGTCCCACCGCTCGCGGTGCGAAAAGTTTATTTTATCTAGCACTTTACAATGAGCACAAAGCTATATAGTGTATTAACTTAATATTTCGACTATATAACCAAACATTTAGAATTAATTTAATGGAACAGGCTCGATGAATAATTGGTCTAGAGCAGGCGCGTTATACAAACAAGCTAAAAGAATTGAATATAAAATCGACATAAACCATCACTCAGTCTGCAAACCTCTACTTTTTAATACTCTCTCTCATCACGTCACGTGACCATTCATTTCTGGACGCGAGTGTTCGCTGAAAATCCCAAAGCAGGGGGCATTATATGTTCGAGATATACTATAACTGACAACCAATTTTATTTCATCTCTGTGATGTGGCTCCCAGACAACAGTTCTTGAATTTTTTTTTAATTCTCGTACGGATAAATTCCACTGAAAAACAAAACTTTCTTCCTCAATAATGACAAAAAGATCCAAAGAATATATTAAACATTATGATACATATTAATTAAAAGTAACTGCAATCTTATTGTAGTGCTCATAATATTTAAATGGTGTAATTTGTGTGTAATGGTGAGCGCCACAACCGCTGTACCAATCCACCCAGATACGCATCTCCTAAATCAAACCCTATACATTGTATATCATAATTTCGATCACGTGATAATATTATAACTTTCCTTGGTAACGCATTTGACAAATATAGTTGTTTATGGTGCTCTGTAAAAAAAAAGTCACGATTCTACAATTTTTTATTTATGTCTCAAACGTTTTTGTCATTAATTCCACCTTTGCGAATAAAGTAGAGTTAGATATTGATAAATTCATTCATCTATTGCAGGCGAGGGATGTTACAGTTACACAGAAGCGGTGGTATATTTGCTGTCGGTCAGGTAAACTGGCAACTAATGCTGTGTCTACTTGGCGTCTATCTCATCTGCTACTTTAGTCTCTGGAAAGGAATCCATACTTCTGGAAAGGTAACATCATAATATCCCTTTAAAATGTTACACATTCAATAATTTTCAACAGAACAGGTATGATATTCGTTTTTTATTTTATGTATCAACTATTGAGACATTCAAATATGTCTTGTAGTGTAAACATAAATATCTTCTAAACTACATTGACCAATTTCTACGATGTCACCTGTGACAAGGACCATCGAAGGAGTTGCTTGGTGTAGTCTCTGTCATATACCTTTATCTTTAAGCATATATTATTAAAATTAAATTAACATATAACTTAAAATGAATAGGTAACATACCACAAATGAAATGTAATGAATATCATACGAATAAAGCTGTTATCATGCATGAAGCAAATGGAATGGGTCACAAGACACACAGACACCTTAAGACTAGGTTTTGTTGAAATATGTTTCTCTAAAGTTGTACAAATAGTAATGACAAAACATTAAAAGTATGAGACGCACCAATCGTGCGATAAAACATCATCATGGAAACAAAATCCCATCATCTGTCTTTCTGTCTATACAATTACTCATCCTTATATGGGATCATGAGATGACTTTTTCACAGAAAGTGAGAACACATGTCACAAATATATGAAACTGATACAGAAAAAAAACATGTCTACTACTTAACGAGATCGAGAGTTAAGATAAGACTGATCGAAGATATTTGCTATTTTAAAACAACTTTCTTCTGCAATTTAAGCCGGTTATGAAAGCAATAATGTAGCTTGTCACAAAGGATCTTGATGGACAATTCACCTGCTCTGTAACACGTTTCGCTTATTAATAATTTTAATAATATAACAATAGCCTTTGGACAAATATTTCCTCGTTCTTTTGTTGTTAAATACTAATAGATATTTGTGTAAATGACCCGATAACGTTTGTACAATACTTGCCTCTCGGGTCGCACCGACTATAGCCTCTTTAGAGGATGGTGGACCCAATAAGCACGATTACAAACAAAAAATACTTGCCTCTAGCATAGAATAACATATTCTATCAATCATCATTTATGGAAAACAATAATATTATGGTATCGCCATTACACCTAGCTCCAAAATATTACATACACCATCGAAAATAGATTTGGACTAGCAAAAAATAAAAATGTATTTACCACTGTACCTTCTCCCATTAAATTATTGTTTTAGATTAACATTGGTACTGAAATTGACAATGTTAGATTGGACCTTATGTCTATGATCGTGTTTCACAAATAGTTTTATTTTAAAGCTGCTTACTCTCAGATTTTGTTTAAAAAAATAAAGTTCTCCAAATGCTCTGAAATTGACATATTTTAGAACGAATAGTCGAATAAAAATGTCCCAGTAAAAATTCCTGTCGAGTATATCTGTATATTTGAAATAATACGCTACCAAGTAATAAAGCGTTCTACAAACGCCTTTGAACATCTAAATATAACCATATAGCGTAGCGGTGCCGTTAAACCAAAGACCATCACCATTTCAATGGATTTTTGCAAATTGCTCCCGAGGTTTTAACTTTCGTTGTTGACTCTAGCATTTACTTTTACATTTGTTGCTTGAATATATCATTTTGAAGAAATTATTTTTTCACCTGACACTGTGAGCTTTAACAGTACCGGCAGAATAGTAAAACGTTAAAGGTGTTGTGCTCCTGAGAAAGGCAGCCGAAAATGACAACAACAGATATTTGAAATGGTTTTTATTTTTGCATCTGCTACATTCGGTTACCACTTAATGGTTGGTAATACATGATATTTTAGAAGATTTCATTTCCTGATACAATAAAATTACAAGTTGTTCAAAGCTAACTTATCTGTTTAAGCTATCGTGCATCGTTATAAACTCTCCATGCTAGCAAAAAGATGCAAAATAATCACAAATGAACGCGAACTTTCTTTTACTGGGTCACCACTTATCTGAAAATGATAGAGATGAAAGAGAAATCAGTTTTCCTATATTGTTGTTTTTTTCTGGTGAATTAGGCGTAAGTGAGCAGTTGTTGACCATAAATTTGTTACATGTAACCGAGTTTGTCAAGCTACATTAACATCATGTTCACACGATCACGTCTGCTATATTCCATTCTGTCGGTTTATTACCATCGTAGACTCATATAGAACACCAGGAACGCATTACCAGATACAAACATCGTCCGATCTTGTCGTGATTAAAATTGCTTTCGGGTTAAAATCTTAAAACCATACTTGCTATAATGCAAATGAGGACTATAATACTGCCTTGTTAGAGTGCGAGCGCGCGAAATTTATCAGTTGATAGTGTGACGTCATAAAGCTTTCAGCATCATTTGGGCATAAAAGAGACATTTTCTGGATAGATCAAGGAAATACAAATATTTGGTTACGTCGTGGAATCCCTTGATTCCATTAGCGCCAAACATAAAGCAAGGCTGCGTAACGAACATGGCTCTTTCGTCTTGAGAACAGACTAGATCTACTTAGCTGTTATTAATATGCTACTGGACATTAATATTTTAACGTCTTGAATTGACTAGGTCAGTGGGACTAAAGACCAGAAATTAAGTATGTATTACTTGCAGAGATCATGCGAAATCAGCATTATGCTTAAAACTGTTTGTTCCCGTGCCACACAAGGAAATTGTCTAAGCGGAAAATTAATGAAAATTCAACAGTACATGGGAAAGTGGGTATTAAATATTCCTTAGAGATAAATCAAAGTCATCGATGGCGATAGTACGAATCATTGTCAGAGGTTAGACATTAAATTTCCGGGGAATATGTGCATGCTTTGACATAAACACTACAGCAATAGATTCTATATAATAAAGTTGACTCTATTAACTCAGTAAATAATAAGATAGTAAAAATAATTATTAGGAAATTAACAAAATAATGAAATCCAATTCTACTTGGTAAACAATACCCACGTGTCGTTTTAGCTGTAAATGAAATATTGTACGAACAAATGTGACCCGATGTTATGACATTAGTATATACTACTATACTGAATCGCTAAATATTGTCACGGTTTATGCAATGAATTTAAATATTTAAATATACTATAATTATTTCTTTACTACTATATATTAGGCCATTGAATAAAACGAAACGTGTGCCCGGTTTAAAGACGTATCTCCCCTAAATTAGTGAGATGAGGTTCTCCTGAACATTCTGGGCGAGATATAACTGGCAATAGACATGTTTTACCTTCACGAGAGTATAGCCTCCATAATCATAATTTTATACAACTTACAGTTCGCAAGTGGATTGCAATATAATCATTTCGAAATCATAAGTGAATCGATTTAGAAGAGAAAATTATCAAGAGGAACATTCACTCTGGGTTTTGCGCAGTAGCTTGAATTAACTAATCCGTGTACGTATTTGTGTTACAGGTGGTTTGGTTTACAGCCTTGTTCCCTTACGTAGTACTTTTCATATTATTGATACGCGGTGCTACTTTACCAGGGGCTGCAAATGGGGTCAAATACTACCTTAGACCAAACGTAACGAGCCTGGCAAATTCAGTTGTAAGTACATGCCACTTTAATTAGTTATTATTGCTCTTATGAATATGAGTTTAACGCCTGTTTCAACCGTATTTCGGTCATTTTTACAGGTGGACAGATTACCTAACTATCGTTTCTGGGAATAACTAGATTCCTATCCCCCGTAAAAAAACAACCAACTTTCTCACATAAAGAGATATGGTCGGTAGCAGGGCTCGAACCCATGACCCAAAATCTCTGAAAGGTTCCAGTGATTTCATCCAGATTTCTTTGATTCGAGTGTCATTCAAGCCATACGAGGTGTGCCTTCAGATAGACTTCCAATGCTACAACCCTGTTGTGAATGAGCTCCAATAAGGAATTGTTGCTGGGTTTATTGGTTCAATCAATCGTGGTGTCTGGATACGGTTAATATGGCTTGATGAAATATGTCTTGCAATCGAGCATAACTGTTACAAGCTTAAAACGAAATTAATTTGAAGACATAATATGTCTATGAGGTATTTATTGTTTATACACTTTACCATATTTTCTTGATATTCAAATGGCTACGTCGGCTGCATTTAAATACTTACCAATATGAATCTCCTATTTCCAGGTATGGATAGACGCGGGAACACAAGTTTTCTTCTCATTGGGACCAGGTTTTGGCGTCTTGTTAGCTTTCGCTAGCTACAATAAAAGAAATAACAATGTTTACAGGTAATGTAAACTTTCATAAATTTGCATTTTATTCTATATTATTTTGTTGTTGATTTATCTAGCTATAATGGTATAAAACATGTTAGTTTTTTAAAAATGGTTATTGCAGGTTTATTAGCTGTAGGTATGCTTCTAATGTGACTTTGAAGAAATTAAGAACCCTTCCCTTGTCTAAGGCAGTTTTTAGTTCTCGTTGGGTGCCTGATATTATGTCTAAATTAACTCTTCTATTAAATACTCTGTACACGATTCTACAAATTATTCTGAATGTAGAAATAAGTTGAGAACTTTTACATAGCGGTTACCACAGAGAGCAGATTATTTTTTGTGCCGGTTAAAGATCATCGTATTTAATTGAAATTCAAAAGTATAGTCTTGGTTATACTATGAACCTGTTTACTTTCAAAAGAAAAGAAATATCAAAATAAGTTGGCTGTTGGTATATTTCTATTATAAAACATGAAAATGATCGTTCGTAGAAAAATAAGCTAGGATGGGTTCAGTACGTAATGAAATAAAAATAACATTTCCTTAGCTAAATCAACCGAAATAGTTACACACAAAAACAATATGTGTCTGCAAATACAGAGAAAGTTCACAGTGAAAGTTACACTGGAAATTATTTGTACGCGAATAAACACATTGTCCTTCTATTTTGTAGAGATGCATTAATCACGAGCATGGTGAATTGTTGCACGAGTTTCTTCTCTGGGTTCGTGATATTCATGATTCTCGGTTATATGGCGGAGAGAGCTCAAGTGGACATTGAGACCGTAGCTACAGAAGGTATGTAAAATTCAAAACCAATAAATCAATTTCTAAATGACCATCCTGCAGGAACAGAACGCATCCAAAGCCAGACAAAAAGGTCGCCTCGATAATATTTAGACAATCATTTTGTTTAGCTTACCTGACACAAAATGTCTTTGTGACCGTTGATGTCCGTCGTTCGTCGCCGTCGTCATCGTCATCAACAATTGCTTCGAACGGCATCTCCTCTGAAACCCCTTGATCTATGTTAATAAAACTTGGCATGGATGTTCCTTGTATACATCGCTACGAAAACTGCTAAAACAATACTGATCCATATAGAATCCTGGTGGCTACGGCAACCAGAAGGAAACATTACGAAAATATTCTTCTCTGAAACTACTGATAAGAATTTAATTTAATTTGGCACATACGATCACCTCCTGAATATCTATCAAAATTGCTCAAATTGAGTTGATTCATAACAGAATGAGGCCCCCAGACTTTAATTTTAATTGACAAATTTTATACTTTATGACTCTCTACCAAAATGAAGTTGATCCCTTTAAAATGAGGCGCCAAGCGGGGTGGACTGTTTCATCGACGTAATCTACATAGAAACTTCAAAAACCTTCTCTGAAACTCGTGGTCAGAATTTAATTTTATTTGACAAATATGATCACCATATTATTTTCTACCAAAACCTATTTATTCATTTATTTGGACAATCATATAAAACTCTACAACGCGAATTTTAAATCGAAATATTTCACTTAAAACTGTAAAACCTAACTTTATAAGGTACGAAAGACATCATTTGAAAAAGTCCGAAAACTAAAAATATCTTCAAAGTTATTTGCCAATATGAATTGATATATGGTATATAGCATAAGGAAAAGGATTGAACTTTCCACACTATTTCGGACTATGGTTCTGCTACTATTTCGAACTTCATGTTCTTACTCAGTTAATATTTGTCATTCAGTAGTTAATAACCAGTTTCTCTTGCTAAATTATTTATATATACCGATATCACGTCGGTCCTGGAGTCAGCTTAAATATTCTGAGTACACTTTTTGTTTTTAGGTCCAGGTCTTGTGTTTGAGGCTTATCCTATGGCAATAGCGACTCTACCAGGTTCTACATTCTGGGCAATTATTTTCTTTCTGATGTTACTGACGCTTGGTCTGGACAGTTCGGTACGTTACTTACACGTTTTACAGGTTGATTAACATTTGCTGCTATACATTTCAATGACCTCTATTGTTTGCTTGCATTTTATTAAGTGTTTTGGTTTTTCAACTGAACTGTCGTATACTACCATTGTATACTTATGGCGGCAATGGTAATCAAAATCTAAACTGAAAATTGAATTGTAGCCATTGACAAATGTAAAGACAGCCATTGACATTCACTTCTTAATGAAACACTTAGATGGGATATTTTGTAAAGAAGAAATCTTTATTTTATCGAAACTTTCATCTAATTTGTTGGTAAATCTACTTACCCTCGTGACTTGCAGAGGCATTATCATTTGGAACCAGTCATACTGTTCTCAACACTGATTCCAAAATTAAAATGTGTGCATACTGTAAAATGCTTACAGGAGCATTTAATCCAAAAAGAAGATACTAAGCTACAACAAAACAAAATACCGTTACATTTAAACTCATTTAATTAGCAGTCAAGACTTTCTAACTTTCACTACTTTTTATTTTCATAACCGACTCTTATTTTGTTCTAACATTTACTTTCAGTTTGGAGGATCAGAGGCAATAATTACGGCACTATCTGACGAATTCCCCATACTTCGGAAGCACAGAGAAATATTTGTCGCTATTCTCTTTGGTGCTTACTTCGTCATTGGCCTTTCTTTTGTATCACAGGTGATTGTCTTCGGACGTTTAATCGGAAAACACATGGTCCACCTTCCTAAAAATATATATATATTATTATTACAGAATTCCAAGTAACAGTTCATGTTTTTTGTATATGTAGCTGACATGTATTAAAATTGCAACTAATTTCACGCACTATAAATCTTTTATGCTCCATAAAAACTGACTTGAAGTAATGTGGTATAACGATGAAAAAGCAGGACTTTTTAGTCAACATAATACCAACTAACTATGCCTTAGCAAATGCCACGTACTGAAACGCTTCGTGCAATCACTGAAATGTGCAGTGAATTCAAGATTAATGAATGAATTATCTCACAAATGATTGGCTATAACAATGTAATAAATTTAAATAAATCACAACGGCATGTGTCATGTCAGTTCATATGTTCAAACTTGATGAATGTATGAAGAGAAAAATACTTGCATTCCAGGGTGGTGCGTATGTGGTGACACTGATGGACAAATATGCAGCGGGATATTCAATTTTGTTCGCAGTTTTCTTTGAAACTATAGCCGTTTCTTGGGCGTACGGTGAGTGTTTGTAGAACTCATGTTACGTACATCCGTTTGACTATATAACGGTTCCATTTTAGTATATTGTTCTACTGCACTTGAGAAAAATAAAAAGGAAACAGTAAAAAGATGGTGTCATTTTCAGAATTCGACCTTATAGGGACGCCTAACTATTGAATTACATATTTGAAGTACAGAATTTAAATTTTTCACAAAGTAAATTTATAACATGTTCCCATTTTGATTGTGTAACTATATGGTAATGTAACAGTAGCAAGTGAATCACGGTTCATGTGCATTATTGTTTTAAACAGCAATATGCAATGTAACCGTAATTCACGTGTACGAACACTTTTGCCTCGCCTTTCAGTGCGGATGTATCGGGATGAGATGTATTTACGTTATATGGTAGATAACCTGCCCGTTATAACGTTTTCATATAATAAAATTATCTTGTGGTACGTGTTTATCTTAATGATCTTTACTCTGATGAAAGGAGAAAATAGTTGACCTGCTGCATGTAAATAGTACAACATTTTTTCTCATTAAACAGGCGTTGATCGGTTCTCTAACGACATTGAAACCATGATCGGATTCCGACCTGGTATTTATTGGAGAGTAACCTGGAAATATCTAGCACCCGTCTTCTTGCTAGTAAGACATTAAAAAATATATGTACATCTGTTTAAAAATACACCCCCTCCCCCTCAAATAACTAGCTTTAACATTAAATGACGATATACGAACAAAATTATACTGCTTTATATTTGGAACTAATCCATCAGCACATTAGAATTCTCAACTCGTTTTTATAAGAATCTTCCATTGGTCAGTTTTATGGAATATCAAACGTTGCAATATTGTTTGGCCAATATATTTATTCAAAATTGTATAAATAAGTCTTTCTTACATACATATGTATATAAATATATTACCTTATAGACCAATATTTTCTGTCAGTGCTCAAACTGGCTCTAATCACTATACTTTACCAGTATCTAAATGTCTCATTTCATTTAAAACGTCCTATGGCATTTGCCGTTAACTTTCATTGCGTATGTAATATTGAATAAGACATAAAATTCAATGTTTTTCTTTTCAGTTTATAATGATTTTTGGACTTGTGAATTACGCTCCATTGAAGTACGATTCATATGAATATCCATGGCAGGCAAACTTTATCGGTTGGTGTATTGCCCTCTCCAGTATTCTCTGCATACCTGGCTTCGCTATATACCAGTTCTTGCGAGCGAAAGGCTCGATTCAAGAGGTAACAAAAACTTTTAGTAACATCATTTAAATTACTAGTATGTATCCCATAAAACTAAACAAGGGTTGAGTTGATTCGTTGGAGTCTTGTAACTGCATATTTAGGCCAGTCATCTTAGCTTAAACATATGCCAGAGTGGGAAAATATTTAAATAGAAATGATACTCACCAACATCTTTTCCCACTCCAGTCCCAGAACGACTGTACTCACTGTGGACATATTCGGGGCTGCTCTTCAATAAAAAATTTAATCATGTTCTGTTTATAAAGCTGTTATAAAACAAAGCTTATGGACACGTCTCTGTACGTGTCGTCGAACCGCACAGATTACCTCGTAAATGCTTCTCTAAAATCACTGTGTGCCTCTTTTGAAACTTTGTACTTGGGAAATGTTTGGATACATTCTTGCTGCCTTTACTGTCATGTCTCTCCTTTGGTTTATTTAGTAAAAATATTTTACAGAAACCATAATTTTTTATTTTAGTAAATTGTCGTGTTTACAAAGATATTTAGCAATTGGTCTAATATTTTCAGCGATTCCGTTATCTGACGACGCCTTATCTGGATACAATTGCAAACTGTGAAGGCGTGGCTTACAATGACGTCAGAATCAATGGTGGTGTAGTGGGCGTGCATGTGTAGGCATGTCAGTCAATGAACTGTCTGTTGTGTTTTTTCACGTATCATGCCAAAAAATACACATTTTGAACATTACAAGTGCGTATAGCAATAGTGTCAGAGGATGGAATAAACTAAAGTATCTGACGTGAATCAGAAATTACTTAAGTGCAATGATTAAAATGGATATTGTTATTGATGTATTAATATTGTATTTTAACAATGATATTATGCATGTATCTGTGTACAATCGTATCCGCTCGGCGTTCTCCGACAAGCTTCAATGAAAAAATGCCGAGGCATTGAGCTGTGTATTCTAATATACACCATTATACACTGCTACACTTGCTTTCATGGAACAGCAGTTATCCGACTTGTATTTCATGAGAATACTCGCAGAAACTGTCCCTTTCAACATTTTACAATATATCCCATATTCATCCAAGTCGAAAGAGTTTTATGCTAAAATGTCCAGGTGTTGTTCTAACTGTCATATATTCAATTATAAAAATGAATTGATCATATAAATGATTTGCATAGGATATTTTCTTTTTTCAAGGCTGTACGAGAACTTTTTGAATATTTATGTGTTCATATGGGACCATGTATTATTGGATAAGTCGGGTAAATGACAACCGATTGGTCAATTGAGCATCTCGGGTACTATATCTAAACACTACCAATTCACTGCTTCATTCAAAAAATATGCTAAAATTTTTAATATTCTTATTTATGTAAATATGAAGAACAAATAATTGAACCAAACATAAATAAGTTATAGTACACCTACCGATATTTTAAATTATAGTCACAGCAGAATGAAACAGTCCGGATCGAGATTTCCGTAATAAGTTGAGTAAGTTGTATCTTTGCTCTTAATTACATATGCAATATCAACCCATCCAGCCGACTGACAGACTGTTTTGAAGTGCTATATATAAATAAAAATCTGACATGCTGTATGTTTCCGTTCTCTAGAGCATTTTGGTATAATTTCTGCTTTTAAGATATTGTATAGGTTTGAAACAGTAGTACATGCATGTACTAGGTGGTACTTATAACATACCTTGATATAGAATATTGATCTTTTAAAACACTACATTTTTTCCGCATTATATAAACTTTAAAAACCTGCATGCATACCGTCAAGAAAATATCTTTCTTAAAATATGTTTCATGCTACCCGTAAGATGTGCTGTAAATAACGTTTTGTTGTTTGAAATGTTGTAATAGTGTTGAGTTTTGTAGAAATATAGCACTATGCACACGTTTTCAGTGTAGTGGTTGACTGAACGTTATAAGATGTGAGAGTACTGATACACGCCAGTCTAGGGAGCGTGTGAATCGCAAATCTCACGTATGAAACGCGTATCCCATGTGTAAATCGCGTATCCCATGTGTAAATCGCATCCCATGTGTAAATCGCACTTCCTTCATATGAATCGTAAAATTCCACGCAGATAAAATCTCGATTTCAAGCTATGGGTATATGTAAAAAATATGAAGAAAATGTTGTTTCGTAAGATAATTTTAATTATATAATATGACTTTTTCTTTACAGTCTCAGTTGTATCTTTCAGCATGAACCCTGAAAATAGATGTGTGATTGTTTTACAAAACTTGTAAGCAAAATTTCATCTACATTTTGAATTTTATTTAAGTAGTGTCTATAACTGAATAATTTCGAGCTTCAAAAACAATCTACCATGTATATTGTCATTGCAATGGAAGAGAATGTGTTATAAGGGGGTGTATCAGTATACCACACGGAACTTAAATATACCAACATTTTTATAACCATTATTTTTCACTTTTTAGCGTTCGTTTAAAACTTTTGTGCCTTAGGAGTAAATATCTTCAAGTCACTAAAAGGTTGAGCTAAAGGTTGATGTATATCCTCAAATATCACTTTTTTGCACATACGCAAAAGCGGGTGGGGAAACTGAAACTTTCTACGAACAAAAACGCAGTTTCGTTAAAAACATTTCACATTCTACTATCCATTGGTTACAAACTCGTACATTGTATAAGAATAAAACAAGAAGAAATGTTTTTGAACAAGAACCACTGTGATTTGATCGGTTGTTTGGGGGTTCAGTCGGACCATAAATTAAAAAGTTCGTACTACATGCTAGAATGTAAAACGCCCGCTTTGCACTAGATTCACAAAATACAGACCCCAACCATGACAAAAGATTTACCTGTACACCAATGAAATTCCATCATTTACAATTCATTTATTGCCAGACAACATTAACTTCTAAATGTTTTTTCTCTATATATTTCATGATAATCATATTGGCATGTAACAAGTCATTTTCCGGTAAGTTCAATAAACATAATGAATAGGCACCTGAAAGGACTCAAGAAGTATGTCAGCACTTCAACTGTCATTGTTATTGGGATACTTCGACTGTCATGGTTACCAGGATGCAGACGATAAAGTAAAATTAACTTATGTTTACTTTGGAAACATTGTTATACTAGTTGTGTGTGTGAATTATGAATGAGCAGTCAAAACTACATGTATGTGTATTTTAGTATTACGTTGTATATAATGTTGTCTTAAGTAAACTTTCATACATACTTATTACTGTTGATTTTTTAACGCTGTGTATATAAAATTATACGTGAAGTGTTGACTTTGTTATATCAAATACAGTATGACTTGTTGTATTCATGTGTTCATCACGTACTGGGTTGTATCTTAAAAAGGGGTTTATAAAGATAGGATGTTCAATTCTCCTTAAAATAAAAAATAATATTTGTTTTGAGCTTTGTAGCATGTGCAATTTGACCATAACATCTAGTTATAAAAGTGCTATGTTTCCGTATTTCATTTCACACCATCTGTTGTTACGTAGGAAAGTTGAAGGTTACAGACCTGTTATAGAACCCCAAACTTCACAAGGGTAACAATATCACACAGTATTGTTTTATTAGAAGAAAAGAGAAACAAATCAATGCATTTCGAAGGGTAAATACTTTGCTGCCAAATGATTCAGCATTTTATACACAGCTGCATATATAAGCTTGTCCTGAAGAACATATGAAAACTATACCGACATTTCAATAAATTTGAATTACTGTGTACCTAAATTAGAATGTAAATTCAGAAAATATGTAAATCAACATCATACAAATTTTAAAATTAACAACCAAAGGTTGCTTTCAGAAAGACAGAGTTTTTAACAAATGGAGTAGTTTACAGGTACATAATGCAGCTTAAATAGAAGCTTGTGTTAAAGTCAGCAATGGATCATAGTTGGCGTCATATATTTCAGGTGTTAGCAAAACACTTATACTGTTGGAGCCAAAATTAATCACTTTATGTTGAATATTGTACATGCAGTGGCATAATATACTTCGTATTATATTGTCACAATATATACTGTTGTAAATATATATAAAATTTGTTGTATATATCTGTTGTCTACAAACATATTTGTACTACAGAAATATTGTATTTAGATAGCAATAAAATTGATAAAAATGTTTCTCTTTCTCAATTAATGCCCATTAGACACATTTATCAACAGCTCGAGGTATACAGAGTGTAAGGTCACCTGTAGCAAGTTTTCCATTATTATGGCTCAATTTCAAGTCTGATTTGGTCCATCATAAAACTTGACAAGATCTTTCAACTATACATTCCACACAGAGACTTGGTGAAGACTTGGCAAGTGATGCAGCTTCCAGAATGTAAGCAATGTCAAATACAGCAGGTTTTCAAATGATATTGCCCAAGTTGTGGTCAGATTAGGAAAATAATTCAACTTGACCGAGATCTTGTTACCAAACACTTTACAACCAGGTTAAGTTAATGTGGCTTCCAGAGTACAGCTTGGCCCAGTTTATGGTCCCGAGTGTATAAACAAGCTGGACAGACTTTGTAGGGAAAAACATTCCAACCCGGTTTCATCGCAACTGCTCAAGAAATGTAGCCCAATAGAAAACAACGTCAAATGTAGCAGGTTTTCGTGCAACAATTTCTTGTCCGGTTGGACCTATAATCAGACAGGACTGAAATATTGTTGCAAACTTGCATATACACATTATGTCTGGGTTTGGTTATGACTGCTCAAGATACAAGGCTTCCAGAGTGAAAACAATGTCAAAGCTCTATCAGGGGCAATAACTCTAGCAGTGTTGATCCAGTCTAGCCACTAGTCAAATTTGGCCAAAACCTTGTTCATATAAATTGTACCAAAGTTTGATTAAGTTTAAGGAATGTTGTTAAGTGTAAATAATCTAACTGTGGATGAACTCCAGACATTCGTCCACCCTTAAACCTCACCCCGAGCCACTGGCTCAAATGCGCTAAAAGTAGTCAAATATAGTAGGGGCTCAACTTCTAGCTTGATTTGGTGAATTATCAATCTTGATAAAGATCTTCTAACTATACACATTCCATAAAGGTTTAATTCTGATGTAATAAAATATGGCTTCCAGAGAATAAGCAAGCTCCAAAACTAGCAGGTTTTCCCATGCATTGCCCAATTGTGGACCTTATTGTGTCCATAACCATTGCCGTTATTTTGTGGCCATACACATTCCATTCTGGTTTAGTCACGAGTGCTCAGGAAATATGGCTTCCAGAGTGTGAACAAGCTTAGAGGCTTTCCAATTTCTGCACAGATAAGGCATATAATACAACTCAACCAAAATCTAGTAACCATACAATTTTTTTTTAGGTTTGCTCGACTTAAAATTGTTTAAACAAGGTCAAGGATAGCAAATTTTAATACGTTAGGGCCAATAACTCAGTCTAGGTTCGAACTGACCAATAATCAAGCTATGCTGTCCATATTTAGTAATGATTGCTCAAATAATGTTGCCCGAATGGTGTAAGCAAGGTTAATTAGACCCATCACCAAATGTGATAAATAACCCCTGCAAGACTGCTTCGTCAACTGATGAAGTTTTAAGTGACAGAATACCTTCTGAAAAAATTCAGTTATGGTTCTTGGCCACAACTCTGTAATGAGTCAAGAAAGAGTTATAGTTTTTGTACACTACACATCCTCTCATTGTGCTTGACCATTGTATGAAGTTGTACTGAATTCGAAGCAGTAGTTTTCAACTTATGCTCCGCACAAGGAAAAGAAACAAAGGGCAACAACTCTGTAATGACTCAAGATAGTTATGGTTCTTGTACACTGCACTTCCTTTCATGTTCGACCATTGCATATGTAGTTGTATTGAATTTCAATATAGTTGTTTTTCAAGTTATGCTCCGGAAAAATGCAAAGCACAGACTGACCAAAGGGTGACTCCAATATACTGCCCTAAACTTCATTTGGGGGTACAAATATGGCTATCTTTGCTCTATCAGGGGCCTAACTGTATAACTACTGTTCAGACCTATACAATTATCAAACCATACACATTCTAACAAATTTTGAATAGTTGCTTCAGAAATGTGGATGCAAGAGTGTAAACAAATTGTGGACATATGTCGGACATCGATTGATCCTAAAAGCTCACCCTAGTGAGCTAACAAAATGTAGACTAAGCTAGGTCATAAAGACTGAAATATATTTCATTTATTTCTTTGTTATAAATGCATGTACTTTTATCACAAATTTTCAAAGTATCTTGCAAAAACAAAAATGTATTCCATTACCATCATTTTCCAGTGTTATTTATCAGAATTAACAAGCTAAACAATTTGTTTCTTTGGGTCTAGGAGTCAAGAATTGCCTCAGCTTAAAGTTTAGATCAACCAACCAAAACATAACTTAGTTACACAAAGTCCATCCCCTAAACCTGGAGACCATGCTCTTTTTGTAATGACAACAAGTGCTGTCTATATTTCCTTCACTTACATCACAACATTTTTCATGTGTATTGGCTACAAATCAGAGTTTAATCTTTGTTCATACACATGTACATACAAAACTTGTGTTTCTCGACAAAAAGTTTTCGAAGTTTCTTGATGTACTGGGTAGTTAAGCTCAAGATTTTAGCACTATGAGCTAATGAGTACTCAACTCATATCTGTTCACTTTTAGGGTATTATTTAAAACAATGTTTCTATTCATAGAGTAGTAAGAGGTCATCATTTAGCTTCTTCTACAATCATATCTCTGGTAACCTGGAAGGCGGCAATCAAAGAACTTAACTGGATCTTCTCGCTGGTTCCTGAAGCAAGTCGAAACCTGGAAAAAAGGATCAAGAAATTTGCACCAAAGATTCATCACTATGTCAGTAACAAACTACATGATTCAGAATTGGTTTATATACAAATTATTTTTCCTTAAAATTTTCTCTTCCTGTTTCCATAACTTCTTAACTGCTAACAACATATAGATCATTTTGCCTAGGAGTAATCAAGCCCACATTACTCTAAGCAATGTCAACCAAATACTATTTCGACCTGTAATATTAACATAAGAATACATTTAATATGTCATTTAGGATTTGTGTAACATATTTTCTTCTAAATATACTGATGGTGTAGAAGTCTTCCATTCACAAGTTGCAAACTTTTTCTTGATATGCTATATGAACTTTTATGTTGTTTGGGGGAAACTGAAATCTGTTCGCTGTTTAACTGGTTAATTAATGGTTAGCATCGCTTTAAGCATTCAGTATAAACTAAAAGGACAAGACAGTATTGGAGTAAAATCTTCGGAAAACAAATCTGTAACTTACTCTATTTCTGCCATCTTTTCAAGGAGATGTAATCGTACATGCATTGGCAAATCCACTGTAATAAAAAAGGTATTCACTTAAATTTAAATGCAGAAAAGTCAGAAAGTTACATCATAATTTTGAAGATTTGCAATCTATATCCCTCTGGCCTCATGTTTTCTATATCCCTCTGGCCTCATGTTTTCTAATTCCCTCTGGCCTCATGTTTTCTAAGTTACTGTACAATAACATGTACAATCAAAAGTTGCTGATAACAGCTATGTTATCTAACATTCACCTAAATACTTTTAACTAAAGGTATAATTACTTGTTACTGCTAAATGTAATTGCAAAACATACAAAAATACCAGGAAGAAGGTCAAGATGGCCCTACATCAGTCACCTGGTTACCATTGGCTATCATACAAGGTCATAAATTGCACCACAGGAAGCGTCAATTTTGACATGGGGTCCTGATTTGAACAATCTTTGAATGTAGAGGTCCACTACATAATGCTACATTCCAAATACCTAAGCTGTGGGCCTTGTGGTTCTAGACAAGAAGAGTTTTGAAGTGTTTCCTATAAAAGCTTATGTGAAATCAAGTGACCCCCAAGGCAGTATCAATTTTGACCTGGTGGTCATGATTTGAACACTCTTGGTTGATGTACACTAAGCAATGCTATCTGCTTAATATCTGAGCTCTAGATCTTGTGGTTTCATAGAAGAAACCAGGTGCCAGGTGAGCTAATAGAATTGATCACCTACAAGGGATAAGATTATCTACTGAAGTTAATAATTGAAAGATGAGAAAAGAATATGCAATCTTACCTTTGTGAACATACTCATGTACTTCTGTTAAAATATCTTGTAATGCTAGACCCTTGGCTGTTTTTAAATTCATCAAATCTAACACAACATTAAGGATTCTAAGAATATTAATTTATTAATTTTTACAATAAAAGAATCAAAGCATATTGGACACATTTACCAATATTTCACTTTCACTATTTGTCTATTGAAGTCCCCATTTCACTTGTTTCCATAGCAACTCAGGATACATATTATAAATGTAGCTACCTGAATGGTCTGACTAAGCAATGTGACTAGCATGTATTCAATATTAGATTCTTATATGAGCATGAGGTTCTGATCGAAATATCCATCACTTCAGGTAACTGTTTTGACGGGAACGAGGCTCTGCCGAGTTCCCGCGAAACAGTTACCCGAAGTGACGGATATTTCCATCTGAACCAAGTATCTCATGGAAGAAACTTTTTCTTGCATACCGTCTTGCACTTTGAAATAGATGTTTAAAAACAAACTTATCGAAATGATGCATTTTGATATAAAAACAAACGTTCTTTAGATGCTATGTATGGGAAAGTGACGTCACATTGTTTATAACGTTACGTCACAAGTAAGCACGTAAGTCGTCTTACACAGGGGGGAGTAAGATGAGATTTTCCAGCACTGGTAAAAACTGCAGATAACCCCATCTGGTATGCAAGAAATTATTATTCTTTGTGATACGAGCCTTTCAAAAATCTCTCAAAATGAATTCAAAAGTAATTATTTTAAGATTTTATGTGATCTGCAACTGTAATTTCAGTTTCATGTGATCAAGAGTGTTTCACTAATTTAGTTACTAATTCATTTACTCTCGATTGTGAAACAAGTTCTTAGAACTTTTATTAATTCCTATTGAAACTCACTCCAGATTGAATCAACCCCAAAGAATAAGAAGCAACGTGAAATTATTGTGTCTCACCAAAGGACCCCACCACTATATGCCTAAATGTCTTGATACGTATTCAGTAAAGCAAGGATACTGTTATATGCTGTGGTAAAGTTTTCATTCAGTACCCAGTAGACGATATTTTCAATGTCTTTACGTAGAGGATGACCAACACATATATACACATTATCTTCACTGATCTCATCATATGCCATGGAACAGCTCTGAAATAGATTTAAGATCACATCATTGTTCTATGATTTGGTTGTTTAGTGATACATTTTAAACAGAATTAGATTTATATACAAAGTCAGAGTTTAATGGATGAATTGTGATTGCTTTTTTTATGTTCTAATTAAAACAATCACTTACAAAATAAGTAATTTTATCATTATAACAAAGTCTGATCAACAGTCTTAAACTTATTTAAAACTAGTTTTAGTTTTCTTTGTAATACTGGGAACCATGAATGTGGTCCAATTCAGCCCATTTTTGACATAGAGTATAACATTGTAAGATTAGGAAATAATTCAAATTTGACTGATTCCCTCTTGAATATGTATTAGAGACAACACTGATCATACCTGCAATATGTTTAGAGACTTTCTCATGTCACCATTGGCCAGTGTAACTACAGCTTTCATACCATCTGGTGTGATGTTTACTCTACGTACAAATAAACATTTGTATATATCAGTCACAAGTGTGACAGTTTCACTCTTTGTTTTACTATATACCTTTAAATATTCTGTCAAAAATACAGTCTTGTAGTTTTTCCTATATAAGCCTAAGTAAAATCAAGTGACACCATGGGCGGTGTCAATTTTAATCTGGGGGTCATAATTTGAACAATCTTGCTTAAGGTCCGGTAGGTAATGCAACACGCCAGATATCTAAGACCTAGGCCTTGTGGTTTTAGAGAAGATTTTTCCTCTTTGTTGCCATCACAACCAGTGTTCTGCATAGAAAGAAATTCTTTGAACAACTTTGATAGAGCTTCATGTAAGGAACTGTCAAGTTTCATCAACATTGGCCCAGTGGTTTCAGAAGAGATGTTGTTTGAAGGAAATGGTGGACGGATGGACAATGAGTGGCCTAATAGCTCACCTTGGCACTTTGTGCTAGGTGAGCTAAAAACTTAAGGCATTTGCTCCGCAAACTACATGACATTCATGCAATAGAAATGTCTAAGATTAAAGGGGCATAATTCTGCAACGCCTTGATTGATATGTACAAAAATTGTGCTATGCACATTAACTATTCATAGTGATTCTCCCTGCCAATATTCAATGCAATCCTTTGACAACTGAAGGAGATATTTGCTCCACAAACAACCTATGTCATAAAAGTGGACTGACTGAACAACCACCTGACTGATGGTGATTCCAGTATACCTAAAAAAATAGTAAAATATCTCCTTTAATTGGTCCTTTTGTCATTACACCAACTAAAAATCTGAATTATATTAGTAATTTAAAATGGAAAGAATCAATGGAATGCACCATGCAAGCTTTTTGAATGATGTGACCTGTGCATTATGGTATGGTAATAATACCCGAGTATTGTTATCTGCATCACTACTAGAAGGCATAACCATTGAGTAGGAAGTTATTACAACTTTAGATTTGCAACGTTCTTCAAATAAAGAACAACATCCTAATCATTTACAACTGTGCCTATCATTTTCTGTTTAGCATAGCACTGTATCCCTGACCTTTGACCTACATGCTAGAAACCAATTCATGTACTTACTGCATGATTTAAAGACAATTTCTGAAGGGAAGAAGCCTGTAAATGGCCCCTGTTATAGAAGGTAAGAAAGCCCTGTACCAAAGGCTTATCAACTATACCACAAGAAACTATAACATACCTTTCTTCACTGATGACATGTTCTAGTCGGGGTATCATCTGTTCTGTAGAAAGTGGTGCGAACCTGAACCGTGTACATCGAGACTGTAATGCTGGGATGATTTTAGACAGGTAGTTACAGATTATACAAAATCTTACATTATCTGTAAACTTCTCTATCACTGAAACATAAAATATATACACAATGGGTATCTTAAATACATTGTCAACCTCTAAATTACATCTTTGTGTTTACAACTGACATAAAACACTACACTGTAACAGCTGCTTTCATTGTATTAGTAAACATGGTAAACATGCTTTCTTGCAATCAGAGGAACATATAGCAACTAGAAATATGAATCATTACAACTGACTGTTCCGAGCAGCCTTTTCAATTATATTTCAAAGTACTGAATTGCTGTCTTTGGAAAATGAAAAAAAGCTCCATTTGAACAAACTGGACATAGCCATTTTCCCCCTTATTCTCTTGGTTAGGTACTAAACACCCATTTCCAGTGTTTCAGCTATTTGCTAGCAGACAGTTCACCAAACAATCTTTCCTTGGGAGGACCAGTACTAATTGTGTGGCCCAATAGGAAGCTACCAACTTTCTCACATTAAGAATGAGGTTATTAGCGGGCCTAAGACCCATGATGCTCAATCAGTGAGAGTTTGCTGCTTACAAGGCAGTGACCATAACCACTTCAACATGGAAATTGACAAGGTTCTTAACAGTTTACTCATGTATAAGATTTTTGGCAATACTTAAGTCTTACTTAATTACAATCAACACTGCCAGTTATTTTTTTTATTTTTTTGGCAACAGCCCATGCCTTTCAAATTAGAAATTTTTAGTGCGATAAACTTCAAAATTGGGAAAGAATTAACAAAACTTAATAAAACTAGACCTATCATTAAATGTGATTAATACCCCCGAAAGACTGCTTTATAAACTAAGGAAGTTTGTAGTAACAGAATACCTTGCAAAAAACAACTAAAATAGAGATATTGTTCTTGGCAATAACTCTGTAATTACTCAACATATAGTTATGGTTCTTGTACACTGCACTTCCTCTCATTGTGATGAACCATTGTATGAAGTTGTATTGCATTCCAACTAGTAGTTTTCAAGTTATGCTCCGGACAAGGAAAAGTAACAAAGGGCAATAACTCTGTAATGAGACAAAAAAGAGTTATGGTTCCTGTGCACTGCACTTCCTCTCAATGTACTTGACCATTGTATGAAGATGTATTGAATTCCATCCAGTAGTTTTCAAGTAATGCTCCCGACAAGTAACAAAGGGCAATAACTCTGTAATTACTCAAGATAGAGTTATGGTTTATGTACACTGCACTTCCTCTTATTGTGCTAGACCACTGTATGAAGTTGTATTGAATTCCTACTAGTAGTTTTCCAGTTATGCTCCGGACAAGGAAAAGTAACAAAGGGCAATAACTCTGTAATGAGTCAAGATTGAGTTATGGTTCTTGTGCACTGCACTTCCTCTCAATGTACTTGACCATTGTATGAAGTTGTATTCAATTCCAAGTAGTAGTTTTCAAGTTATGCTCCGGTCAAGGAAAATGCAACAGACCACCTGACCGACCAACCACCGAGTGACTCTTATATACCCCCAAACTTCGTTTCGGGGGTATAAAAATCATTTTCTGGTGTCACAGGATCTGATGGCTCAGATAGCTTAGGGTCACCATGAGCTTCTCTTGATTTCCGAGGGTCATTTTGTGGGGACTCAAGATTTCTTGGACAGATCACTGCTTTTCTGACGTTTGATTTGAATTTGATTTCTCTTTAACTTTACCAACAGATGTTCGAATGTCCGGAGTGCCGATGGCGTGTTTTAAGTTTTATTTTCTTATAATATTTGGAATTATGTGACATTTTTCGATAATTTAGGTAATTTTCTATCAATTTTTTTCCCCCGACTCATTTTGACGCATGAAAAAGCGTTTGGCGACCGTGATGAAAGTCATACTAAATGCCGTACTAGCTCCTCTATGCTGTGACCCGAATAAACCATAATTAGAGTCGGAATTTCAGGATTATTTGCATTATTTTAGTTCAACTTACACAAGAAATCAATCTAATTGGGAAAAATCTTCTCGTTTTGGGGAATTTTGAAGCCTTTTTTTTTTAATTTTGACCATTTTTGTCAATTGGGAAGACGCCGAATTTCGGAGTCAAATCGGCGCCAAAAAAATTACTGAGTGCATATAAAAAAAATCTGAAATTTCATTTATTCTTTTTTATTTTAACATCCGTGAATGATGAGTACACATAATCAGCTATAAATACCTCTTCTTAGTGAATTCTGTGCATCCCTAGTCATAGAATCTGCTTCATCTAGGATGACAAGTTTGAACCCCTTCCTGAAAATTTACACACAAAAATTATATACCGGGCGTACAGACTGTTTTCAACATTTTCCATTGAGCAAAATATAATTCAGCTTAAAAACCTGTAAGAAGTGTTTCTGTTTAAAGTGAACGACATCATAAAGTATATCAATTACCCAATAGCACTGTTGTATTCAAAAAACATTACCACAGCAAAAGATTTTGATTAAATCATTTTAAATATACTAAAATAAACACTTCTACATGTTTATATTTTAGCTTTTACTCAGCTTGTAAACTTGTAAAAGTTATAAATGCTATGGAAATATATTTCTGTTTTACAGTTCTGCTTAATTTTCAAGACACCAGAAGCACCTTAAAAGAACATACTTGAAAATGGTGCGCGTGCTAGCAAAACTAAGAATCTGTCCTCGTACAATTCCTATACCTCTATCATCTGACGCATTAAGCTGAAAATATAAATCTAAAGCATTCACATCTGCTAAACACATATAAAATGTACATAGGTAAGTGAATATAGATAATTAGGATCAATTAATGTGTTATATTATCTTCTCTTAAGCATATTATATTTCAAAATAATACACAGTGCTTTACAAATCATTCTTAGTCTTTTTATCCATTTGTTAAGCTTTATCAAAATTTTAATCATTTCTTACCTCGAGGACCATGGAATGGAACTCAGCTGGTGTGTACATCTGTTTGGCAACAGCGAGAATTGTGCTGGTTTTTCCGGTACCCGGTGGTCCATAGAACAGTAAATGAGGAAGTCGGTTCTGTGATACAAACTTGTTGACTGAAAAAGAAGGAACAAATGTATAGAATACTTAATCTAGTTAAGACTGGTCAGTCATGAATCATCTTTTTATGTTCAGTTTTAGTTTAGGTTATTTAGTTAACTGTTCAGTTTCTACTAATCTTTTTTTTTAACCAGCAGCTTGTAAAGGGAAAAAAAAATGAGGACTGTCATCAGGTCAGCGTCTATTATTTATATATTATGCCTGCAGCCTCTTTTGAAAAACTATTTTCCTATAAAAAAAAGTCTGACGTTGGCAGTAAGTCATGGTTGGTCAGGTGACAGTAAACACACATTGGCCTTACTTACTTGTAGTGATGTTTGGCCTTACTTACTTGTATAAATGATTGGCCTTATTTACTTGTAGTGATGATTGGCCTTACTTACTTGTAGTGATGATATCCTGATGAGAGATCAAGTCATCTAATTTTTTGGGTCTGTATTTCTCCACCCTGAAATTTAAACAGGTAAGATTAATCCTTTTGTCTTTTGTCCCCAATAGTAAGGAACACATTTGCAAATGGCAGCTTGTCAATCTGTCTGTAAAATGCATATTTTGTATGATAATGTTTTTTAAAGAGTGATAAAGATCTATCTGTACGGACTTAGTTGTTTAACCTGATATCCGAGCACTATGTTTCTGTTATTACTGAAGTCATACTAATTTAATTTTGGTAACAATGATATAATTCAGAGATATATAAATTTTTGCACTCTTCTATGCACTTGTCACAATGTGTATTCTAAATCATTTGATATGGCAGTTGCAAAATAGTTTTTTGAAGGTCACCTTCTTCCAGTCTTTTGACCACTATGAATTGAATGCCTTATTCAAAAATCCTTCAAGGGGTTCAAGAGATACGGAATGGACATGAAATATGGTCATGTAGGACCCTTTGATCTCCAATTGTGACCTTGACCTTGAACCAAGGTGGTTGTAACATGCGCTCTGCACATCGTCTTAATATGGTGATCATTTGAGTTATTTTAAAATCCTTCAAGGGGTTCCAAGAGATATGGAATGGACATGATTTGTGACGGACGGACGGACGGACCGACTTAAGTGCTATGTTACATATTTGAAGTATTTATGTGTCCAATTTTAGCCATATACCAGAAATTTTCAGCTACATAACAGCCAATTATCCTACAGAATGAATGGAATTTACAGTTCTGTACTGTTTGCTATAGACAGTTTAGCGACACAAGTACCTATTCGTAAGAGCGGACAGAGAAATGGACGTTTAACATATGGATACTTATGTGGCTACTCTATTGTTCTCCCCATTGTTATCTTAGCCATGTAAGAAAAAACATAGCCACCTATGAGCTTACGGAATGAATGACATAAAAGAGTATTTACTGTTGCCTATTGTTCCTATAGCCACCTAAGTATCCAAATGTAAGCACAGACAGACAGCTCCAGCAAATACAATATGTCTCCCCCTATTTAGACCTACTGGAGCTAGTACTGTATCTATAGATAGATTTATAATGTATTACCAGATACACCGATTGGTGTAAAATACACAAATCAGGCAAAATGATTGACCTGATTATAAGTAACCGGCGCAACCCAATGCATGCTCGGTATATATTAGTCTTACTAATTCGACGTTGAAGCAAACAAGATAGCTTTTGAATGGGCACTTTCTTTGGAGGATAGAAAACTATAAAAATATCAGATGAAAAAAAAGGTCAAACCAACAAGCCGAATGTATTAGGCATTACATATACCAGATGGTGAAACAAGTGCCTAACCGGTATGGTGCAACCTAAATGTTTGCAAGATTTTATCAAACATACTTGCCTAGATAGGGCACAAAATGTATAGATAGATACTGTAGTAACCTGGTAACCTTTGGTAACCAAAGACATTGAATGGTTACTAATGGACACATATGTGCAGAGGTGCACATTTTGGGCCATATATGTAGATAGGATATGTGCAGAGGTGCACATTTTGGGCCATATATGTACTTGCCAGCACCTATGGGTCGAGAATTTTTGGGGACGTCTGCATTTATCTCTATTAACTATGAAAATTACGCTGAAATTGACAGTTTCAGTTCATGCGTATAAGAGTTCTGATTTACCAGGGAAGATTTGGACTTGAAGTTCCTTTTTCTGACATGGTTATTTTAAGTTAATTGCTGTTTCTATAATAAAGCTGCTGTCGTGAAATTCGCGGTAAATACTTTCACTTGGCCCAGTTTTAGTTTCGGTTGTCTGAAGTTGCAGCGTTAGGAACCATGAAAGATCTCGCAAATTCGCAAGAGATTAAAATCTCGCGTGACTCATAATATC
Organism: Saxidomus purpurata; assembly: GCA_022818135.1. NCBI lineage: Eukaryota > Metazoa > Mollusca > Bivalvia > Venerida > Veneridae > Saxidomus > Saxidomus purpurata. Next base: position 4,370,343 of record JAFMSR010000007.1, read on the forward strand.
CAATATGGCGTCAAAATCGCTGAAAGTCGATTACTTTGAAATTTCGGTTTGAAACGCACAAAACTACATTTTCCCACAATATATTTAGTGTTTGCAGTTATGTCTTATAGTGATACAGTAACTTGAATATCCAACAATGTCCGATTCAGACACAGAGTTTGAAAAAGCTCTGACAGAGTTGAAAACTTTGCAGTCTATGATTGACTATATTGAGCAGCATCTGAAAGGTTTAAGGACACAGTGTGCACCAAATGACGAGTTCACTCAAAAAGAGATACGTGTCACAGAGGTAAATGCATACATAGTGTAAATGTAAACAAAAGGCAGTGCTAAGTATAAAATCTTCATAAATGTTGATGCCCTCGTGATGTCCACTAGTCAAAATATTTAAGTGACGTCTTGAGCAAATTCTGAGATATTTTCGTTTTGGGTCAGAATCTCGCAGAGGAGAGATATTGCCCATACAAAAATAACACAATATCTCTTCGCACCTACAATTAGTTGGACTAGATGTCTGCCTGCGGATTTTGATGAGTATCCAATCGTAGTTGAAGCCCTTGCGGTATTACTGATTACCGAAAACAACTTTTTACCGGAAACAACCAAAAACAAATGAGATTACTGGAAACAAGTCAGAATTATATAGTTTTTCTGTTAAATACACTTTTTATTATTCTAAATGATAAGAATTGATGTCTTTGTTGAATATATGTAATTTTAGAAAGATCGGTTAGATTTTAAGCCAATTAGTTCGATATAATTTTGTGTTTACTTTATGTTGTAACGACTATCTCCCTTAGACTGTATTAAAACCCAAAATCATTGAAATGAAAGATCTTTATTAGAATAAAAAGTTAAATTGTTATATAATGAAGTTGATATTCCTAGATATAACAAAGACCATATTCTAGATACAGAAGGCTAACGTTATAAAACAAAGAATTTTAGATATACATGTATATCATCAATACTGGTACTCTGCAATAAATAATTCACACCATTTAGAAACATACAGTCTATTAAACATTCTTTTATTTTTGAACCGTACTTTGATATGATACAAGATAAAAGGTACAGAATAGCTTTAACTAAATTTAGAATATCTGCACATGATCTTGCTTTTGAAATAGATCGGCATATAAATATACCAAGAATTGAAAGAAAATGCATACAATGCAGCTCAAATATGATAGAAAATGAATTATATCATCTTTTGTTTTTGTTCAAACTTCAGAAATCTTACACATAAATATTTAAATAAATATCATCATACGTGGCCAACTTTACTTTTTTTGTATTTAAATATTGACTTTGATAGTGATTTTGCATACCACTGTTCCCTGAAAATAATGTATGTACCGTATTACATGTATATCGTTGTTAATTTTGTAATATGTTGGTATTCATTCTTGTAATGATCTATGCAAATAATGAATTATTAAATGTTTTTCTAGTTTCTGTTTTTATTCCATTCACTCATGGTAATTTTCATAACTGGAAATGCAGATAAGCCATAAAACCGTCAACGAACTTTAACAAAAATGACGCTAACATTTATCGAACTATTGAAGTTTTAGTAAGTATAAATATCATGCATGAATCAGAAGAATGCATGAAACATGATTAAAAACATTTTCATAATACATAATAGAAAATATAATCAGTTACTAATTATTTAATTGTTCAAACATAAGAGGCCTTTGGCACTGCGCAGGGTGATAATCTCGAAATAATTGTCAGTCTTTAAAAACTGTCAATTGATAATTACACTCGTGCGCCCCCTTTAATCTATTAATGTACAATTTGAGTACGCAATGTCAAAATCAATTTTATCAAACAATAATACTTTAATAACAAATTAATTGATGCCCCCGTCCTTTAATCTCACTACATCTGAGAGGCAGATTGTAAAAATATTTGAGGTGTATGTAGTTTTAATTTCTATTGTTTCAAACGTATATATCTTCAGTATTAAATTGTATAATAAGCGTATGAATCCCTAAAATTCAGGTTCAATGTTGAATTTGATAAGCATGAATTCATTGAAAACGTGATACAATTACACATATATTTCACGTTGAAATATAAGAGTTATATATGCATTCTCATTAAAAGAGGGAAAATCTTGATAAAAGTAATAATACTAGATTCATGCTCTTCAGATCTTACATGTAATCATAAATGAATATATATTTTTTCTTGATATGCTACCACTATGTGCATTACGTCAATAGATGTTGGGGTTGCAATAAAATACTAGATTTGAAAAACCCGTAATGTAAGGTACAGCATATAGCATTGGTAAAAGTCACGTGTTCCTTTAGCTCGTGCAGGAGTTGCGTCTGATTTAAGTGGTCATATTAGATAGTTATACGTTAGATGCAATGTGTCATACAGACATAACCAGCTTTTAATATTATTTTGATACGATATAAGCAAATTCAGAAAAGTTATGAACATTTTACACTATGAAATGTGTGTAATTAGTTTCAAGTTTATTGACAAATCGGCATTTTACATATTATTATTGTTTCTGAATCAGTGACAATCAGAACATGATACAACAGGTTTCATGACGGAATAGAAATATTTCCATGAACATGAATGTATATGTATAATGTATAACATGTTTCATTTATGTATGTAGGTACTGTGTTTTCAAGTAAATAAATTATTGTTGTTTGCATTTTTTGTTTAATTATTACAATGAATACCGTAGACCGACAGTACTGGGATTTTCCAGGAAGAATATAAGATTTGCAACCAATGTGGTAATATACGTTAATGGTTAGTTAATGCCCCCTGGTAAGTTTCTTTGACACTGTGCCAGTATGAGTTATTCATAGCTTCCTTCTGTGAAATTATTTGATGATCATTTGCAAAAATGCCCTGGTTTTTACACTGGAAAAACAATTTGCATTCATCTTCTTCATCCTTTGACCTACGTACAGGACCATTCTACAAACATTAACCAAAGCAGAAAAGACTAACAACTGTAATGATGCATTGTACATTCCATTTAAACTATTCCTTCAAAAGTCATTTCTGTCAACTGGTGCCTGCAAAAAACATAGTGTGCATTTTTCCACACCTTTGTCCATCTTATTTAGTATAAACAACTAAGCTTATTTAGATTAACAAAGAAAAAAACACAAACTTTTCATAATTCATATTTATTCACAATTTAAAATAATGCTCGATTTAAAAGCGATGACATTGATTCATATGTATTCCTTTGTGTAAAGGGAAGTAACTCAAATTACAATGAAAACTGAAGCAATGACATAAATACGTGTAAGTCTCTTAAATGGTAATAAGTATAATCAAAATTAGACATATAATACAAACATATCATCTTCTATCTAAATTACTTAACAAATCGTTGAAAATCCACTCATGGTTAGAAATATCATTTGTTTTCGGTAATCTCATTTGTTTTTGGTTGTTTCCGGTAAAAAGTTGTTTTCGGTAATCAGTAATACCCAAGCCCCCTTGTGAGTTTGACAGCAGCACACAATCATGCCGAACGGTCAACATGAAACTATCCTTTCTATCCATGTTTCTGTTTATTGGTAAACGCATAATTATTTCACTGTTGACCCACTATACACTGCTATATCTCTATCTGCATGATTAAAAAAACAAGTTCATAACAGTGAATAATCTAGCCATGCGTCCTGCGTCATGTACGCACAAAAAATGCAAAGGATGCAAATATTTGAAATATGTGGGTCCTTTAGGACGCAAGCATGTCGGCAGTTTGTATAAATAAAAGAATAAAGTTCACGAACTTGCGTTTCCCGCGAGTATTTAGAAAATTTCACATTAAATCGCTAAAATATCGCGGCACTTCGCGGATGTAAAATCGCAGTACTTAGAGTGGTGTTTCAGACAGCTAACAGGACATTAAATTAGAATTATTTTCTGTAAAATTTGTATACACATATTTTTTTTACTTTTGTACATTTATTAAATTCGAAAATATTTGCCGACCGACGTACATTTGTATAGCTTGATATAGTGCATAACCAAAATAAAACTTACTCATATTATACATTGTCTACTCCAGACTAGTAATTATAATCCAACATAATCAGACTTGTCACTACCTGTCAAAATATTTGGTCTTTTTAATGCCACGTGCTTCGCTTGGATCAAACGAAACTCAGCGTTGGCGTACGTGCTTTGATCTCGTAACACCTGCGGCTATATCTTTATGAGTAAAAGAAGTCGCTGTAGAAATTATTTTATATGTCAAAGGCAATTCTTTAAAATTGTTACTGAGAAAAAGATTGGCTTGGAGCGCCGCGATTTTGTTATAAACATGTTTGTTTTAAATAAAGAATAGTTGGAACTTATAAATGCTAATTAAGTTAATTGAAAATACTTTTCGCATTCACAAATTATCAAACATTACTCAATCAGTGGTGTCACATAGCTCAGAATTTCAAAGTTGACGTAGTTAGTTTGTCATCCTTTATGAATCAGAATGGTCATATTTTTCACACCTACCGCGACATTCGCGAGTGACAAATGCTAAGTGGAGAATGAAACATTGACTAATTACAGCAGATTTTTTAACGGAAATTAATATTTTAAATCTACTTAAGTTACTCTTACTACTCTTAATACTTTTAGAAACAATTATATTTGAAAAAACAAAACATCACAGTGGCGATTCGCAGCGAAAATAATTTGGCGGGGATGTCCGATTCTATTTTCTGACTTTTTCTGAAAGGGACTCATTGTTTGAAAGCTGGGACTCATTGTTTTAAAAAATGTGCGTCCCAGGGACTCATATGAATCAAAACCTAGATTATTCACTGTCATAAATATACCCGTAGAAAATAATAGAACAGCTCTCATAGAAAATTATGTTAGCCAAAGGTCTGCTTTGGCGTAACTTCATAGTACACACATTCTGATCTGATTACCAGGTAGCCTTCATTTCTTCATTCAGTAAAAGGTGAAACTTGGTCTTTACCTTAGACTCATATGCAAGTTTAAATTTATTCCAAACAAAACAAAAAGCTTTTAACCTAAGCAATATCCAAAACGTCCTAAGAATTACCAAAATGTCCCCATGTGTGTAAAAGATGTCAAAAAGTAAAGTAAAAACCTTACTTAACATGAAAAATATGGGGACGCTTTGGACATAGGGATTTTGGGATATAAATAATAAATATATTGTGTTTCAGGATCGTGTATTCACTGACAGCACATTTGAGAGTGATTTACAAATTAAAGTTGTAACATGTCAAAACGTCCCCATTTATCCAATTTCAACAATGTCAAAAACATCCCCAATGACTGAGCACTCAGTTCAATCGATGGTAAACAATTAGTAAAAAAAATCAGACCTAAAAAAGGGGGGACATTTCATACAAAGATTTGACAAAACTTAACCAAAATATGTTACAGTAGAAAAAAAATAATTTAATCATAATAGTTTGGGCAAGTTTTGGCCATTTTCGGGACGTTTTGGTCATTATGGGGGGACATTTTCGTTTGGGGATAGTTTGGACTGTAATCTTTTTTTTTTAAATCTAATTTGATAGTTGCAAGCTAATAGTAGAACGTCTTCTTTCATTTTTAGCTCGACTATTCGGAGAATATGGAGAGCTATTACAGTCACTTGTGCGTCGGCGTCGGCGTTGCTTCTTTGGTTAAAGTTTTGCCTGCTAAGTACTATCATGCACATATCTCAGTAACCACTTATGATATTGACTTGAAACTTTGTTCATGTCTTTAGGGGTGTCATACAATCAAGGCAGATAACTCTTGAAAAAATTTAGTACAAATTATGGCCCTTGTTTGACTTTGAAAATTTGGTTAAAGTTTTGCCTGCTAGGTACTATCATGCACATATCTCAGTAATCACTTATGATATTGACTTGAAACTTTGTTAATGTCTTTAGGGGTACCATACAATCAAGTTAGATAACTCTTGTATAAATTTAGTACAAATTATGGCCCTTGTTTGACTTTGAAAATTTGGTTAAAGTTTTGCCTGCTAGGTACTATCATGCACATATCTCAATAACCACTTATATGATATTGACTTGAAACTTCGTTAATGTCTCGAGGGGTGTCACACAGTCAAGTCAGATAACTCTTGTATAAATTTAGTACTAATTATGGCCCTTGTTTGACTTTGAAAATTTGGTTAAAGTTTTGCCTGCTAGGTACTATCATGCACATATCTCAGTAACCACTTATGATATTGACTTGAAACTTTTTTAATGTCTTAAGAGGTGTCACACAGTCAAGACAGATACCTCTTGTTTAAATTTAGTGCAAATTATGGCCCTTGTTTGACTTTGAAAATTTGGTAAAGTTTTGCATGCAAGGTACTATCATGCACATATCACAGTAACCACTTATTGTAGTTATATCAAACCTTGCAATAGTGTTAAGGGTAAATTTTGTATCAAACAATTAATTTACCAAAAATTAAATCTATAGTTATAGATTTTGACTTTTTTTATGATTCAACTTTCCTAGTTTATACTTAATAGTTAGCAGAATTTTGTTTTGCTATTATACTGATAAAAGTTTTGTTTTATTAGCAAACACCCACAATAGTCGAGCGTGCTGTCTTATGGACAGCTCTTGTTATTCTTGGCCTTTGTAGTTTTTAAAATTAAAGATGCATCTTTAGAAACCAGCGATGAAAGCTGAGGAATCATCTTTCCTGAATGTAAATTATTTATCAGTACCAAGGTGTGCGAAGCAGAGGATATTTCCAGTATTTTTTTCCTTTCTTTATTCAGGACTAGTATGGACCTGTTCCCAATGCCAAAAAACTTCAGTTTTTCCTAATTCAAAGAAAAAATTCAAAATTTCATCTGAAAAACCCAAATATCAAAATCGCAAAATGTTTCATGTTTGGACAAAATTGTTAGATCAAATCCGTTCAGAGGTTTTCAGGGTTGAAAAATCATTGACAAGCAATTATCATGAGCCACAATATTTAGCAAATATTACACCAAAAGTTAAAGAAAACTGACGGTTTTGGGGTAAAAAAAATGTCAGAATTTGGTTTTGGCTCCTGTTCACACCGTAAAATTACAAACCAAAGGTTTAGTGAGATTATACTCCTGTTTGTTTTTAGTTGATAGTTACAAGCTAATAGTAGAACAAAGTGCCAGAGTGAGCTATTAGGAATGTATTTGGTATGTCCTACGTCCATTAACATTTTCCTTCAAACAACATCTCCTCTGAAACCACTGGGCCAATGTTGATGAAACTTGGCAGGGTTGTTTCTTGCATGAAGCCCTCTCATAGTTGTTCAAATATTTCCATTCCATGCAGAACTCTGGTTGCTATGGCAACAAATAGGAAAAACTTAAAAAAATCTTCTTCTGAAGAACAGGAAGACCTAGAGCTTAGATATTTGGCATGTGGCATTGGGTAGTGGACCTCTACCAAGATTGTTCAAATTATGACCCACCGGGTCAACATTGACCCGCCAAGGGGGTCACTTATTTTTACATAGGCTTTTATAGGAAAACTTCTTTTCAAAAGCCACAAGGCCTAGAGTTAAGATATTTAGCATTGCCTAGTGGACTTCTACCAAGATTGTTCAAATTATGACCCACAGAAAGCATGTTGATGTTATAACAAAGAAAACACTATTCGTTTAAAATAGTATTGTCACAAGCTGTTTCATAACAGTAATACTAGACATATTTAGCATGTAGGATACACAGGTGAGTGTAGCGTACCAGGGACCCAAACAGTGAATGTTAGATAAAAATAGCCTAATGACTATATATCAATAAGAAGGTAAACAACACAGTTCGCACATAGACCCAGTTTCAGCTTCAATTACTTCATACAGAATAGTGCATATTTATCAAAACCTATTGCATATATACCTAACGTAATTATATTTTCCCGATCTCTTTACTTCAAGGTCCAAATGCAAACCGATTTGTAACAGCGCCTGATAGTTCCGAAATTTTGCCACCTATGAATAAATATCCACATTTGCTGGTATTTTATTTTCCAGTGTGCAACTGTCACTGTGAACATACACAAGAACGGCAAGCACTGTCTACTAGAGCTCAGTATTCCATAGACATGTATGTGTGTGTAGTGTTTGTTGGTGGTGTGCACTTCTGGGTGCTGTGGGGCTCGTTTGGGGAGGCTGCGTTTTTGGTACGTGGCATTCCCTGTTTGATATTATTTTTGTTTTTAGTGATGTGTAACTCTAGACTTGGTAAGACCTGGCCCATCCATACAGTATGGAAACTGGTGTTTTCCCATTATCAGTATGGCTGCATGTATATGTTTACAAAATATATCAACGAAATAAAATGAATACTTGTATTAACGGTTCGTATTAAAACTGGAAAGCTTGTGGAAATATTTCATCAAATCAATTTCTGACTCGGTTGTGTAATATTTGGATGACACAAGGCAAGATTGTTTAAAAGCTTGTTAAAAGGGAAGAATTCAGTGTTAGAAATGTGTGACATTTATTCAGGTTGACGAAAAATGTAAAAAAACATGAAATTATCAGTCGCTATTTCAAAACGGTTTGCTTTTGGGCCTTGAAGTAAACGTTTACGGAAATTATAAACACTTATGCTATATATACAATGGGTTTTAATAAATATGCATTATTCTAGATGAAGTAATTAAGGCTGAAAGTGGGTCGATGTGTAAACGGTGTTGTTTACCTTCTTATTGATATAGGGTTAGTAAGTAGGCTATTTTGAACTAAAAATCACTGTATGGGTCCCTGGTACGCTACACTCACCTGTGGTAGGATACTAGGATTGCATATTGTTCTACCAAGATTGTTCAAAACAAGACCCATGGGTTGAAATTTAGGCTGCAGAGAAATCACTTGATTTTACACTTGGATTGATAAAGAAATCTAGAAATGGGCTTTGTGCATTATTTCCATTTCTAAGGTATTCAGGTTGTCTAATTAGATCAACATTTTAAAAGCACCTTTTATGTTATTTACAGTACATTTAATTTTTTTTAATAATGTGTTGTCTATTGAACACCCCATTTGCTCATTTTATTGGAGTATTTTAACACCATAAGACTGATAAATGACATTTGTCCTGTATTCAGTTCACAATGCTTATGTAATGCTATAAATAGCAAACTGGTTTTCCACTGTTCCACAATAAAAAAAATCTTATCTTATAATATCTATTCTTAGAGATTAGACACCATGCAGTATGTCATGTATGTGGGATTTCTTTCTTACAGGATTAGCTGTTTTAGTTTGTTTTGCTTTTTTTTCTACTCAACATTATATTTTGTAGACTTGGTCAGCTATCATTAATAAGACTTTGTACTATTTCATAATGCACCATAATCATGATAATAGATCCTTGAATTGCTACAGAAGTAGTTTACTAAGAATTTGGTTGGATTATAAGTCCATTCTTCAGTTAACAATTTCTCTGAGAGGGGGGGGGGGGGGGCTCACTTGATTCTCATAAGCTTTATTCTGGGAAGACTCCCAAAGTCTTCTTGTCTAAAACCACAAGGCCTGGTATTTGAAATGAAGTGGACCACAACGTAGATTGTTCCAATCAGGATACCAGGTCATTTTTTACCCTTTCTGCAACACCATTGTTGACCTTGTATTATAACAAGTGGTAGCCACGTGAGCGATAATGATTGGAACTCAGGTTCTCTAGTACCCCAAGCAGACACTCAACCAAGTCACCAAAAAAGCTAGCTCAATGGTAAGGAAGTACAAGTGCCGTATTATACCTCTACTTCATACAACCCCTCCTTACCAGAATTCGTGGAGTTTGAATGTCTGTGGAACCTTCCAAAGGTGCTATCACTTCTAAGCATGTGGGTTATTTAGATTTAGGTTGGGTGCCAAATGTAATCGTTAAAAATACTTTGCCCCAAGCTGGATTCAAACTCAGGTCCTGTAGTACCCTAAGCGGACACTCTACCATAAAAGCTAGCTCAAGGGCAAGGAAGCAAAAGTGCCGTATTATACCTCTACTACACTTGGAAATGCTCATATCTGCATATTTTTACTCTAAGATGTTTTTAAAGTATGTAAGAAATCTCAAAATGATCCACAGGATGCTGAATGTTATGACGTGTGAAAAACATTGAAATCTACAATGCAAAGTTTTGACAGCTGATAAAATATTTGATAGAACTGCTCACTAATAAACCATTTATTGTCGACCAGGGATTGACTTAAGATGATACTGACAGTTGACACAAATGCACATTAAAACACCAGTTTTTTCATCTAGTCCATGGAAATAACAAGCAATTTCCAAATCAGCCAATTATCATTATCAAAGTGTCTTGACAGGGAATTTACTCTATATAGTGTATATATATATAATATTCAAAAATTGATGACTTAGGTTGATATTTTATGAGTTCTGTTAACATTGAGTTTTGGATGATTTTTAGAACATTGATTAGGTTAGTGTCTGAATACCAGAATGACATGTAGTTGAGCATTGTATTGTCATCACATGAATGTATTTTATATAGTACAAACATTAATTATTTGTACTTTCAGGGCAAGCTTGTGTTGTATGTAAGCAAACAGATTATTATCAAGAGCAAGATAACTTCTGATGCCTTACATGATGAACTTGCCGATTATCCAAACACAGAACAATGGTTGTCATGTGTTGGTCTGCCTGAAAACACCATAAAGGTATACATTGTGCAATCAATGCATGTTTTTTTACTTACAAAATCTTTCAATGATACAAATTTCATGCAAAATTTCTGTCAAAAGCTTGAATTTTAAAGCTGATATTAATAGTTATATATGTTGACATTCTACATGACAATTTAATAATACCAGAATTCAGTGCTTTATGTTTAAAGTTACTTGTACAAATGTATGACAGTTTCACTGCACTGCCCTGAATAACTTGGAATAGAGTAGTTCACTTTACTTCAGATTTGATGTAGGTGCTAAGATGCTTCTTTTCTATAAACAAATAGAATGCTCATTGTCTCTGTTTGAATATAGGAGTAGTTAGAACAAAATGTTTATGATTCATGTACCGGTACACAGATTCTGTAGTTTGTTTAAAGATTTTTGCCTTGTATATAACACAGATTTCTTTTATATTTGCAGGGATTGTTGAAGGAAGAAGCAAATTTAAGTTTGTATACATTGCTAGAACTATCTGAGACAGACATAAAAACGAGGCTACTGAAACACAATGCTAGTGATGAAGATGCAAGACGGCTGAACTTGTCACTTCGTAACCTTAATATTGCCACAGGTATTGAGATTTGACTTTTGTAGTTTGAAAATTTCGAATTTAGAAACATTAATTTTTGTCAGGCTTGAGATAAGTGCCTCTGTATTCCAATCAGTGTAGATCACCATCAGCCAGGACATCCACGTTACTTTGTCAGTTTGTTTTCAGTGTGCACCTCTTTGAACCATTGGTGGCACTGTCCAAATTGATGCCAAGAAGCGGTGTTCTTTTTAAGCTCAACTGAGCACAAAGTGATGGTTTGGTGTACATCATGGTTGTCCGTTTACATTTGGCTTGTTTACACTCTTACAGTTACACTCACATTTCTGAAGTAATCCCAATCAAACTTAAAGAAAATGCGTATGTCTATATGCTTATGGGTTTAATTGGATCAATACTTCAAGAGTTATGTCCCCTGATTTAACAAATTATTGTAATATTTAACTATGTTTACACTGTAGCACCTTCATTTCCTCACTAGTCTTAGTCATTTTTGCACAGAATGTGCAGGACCATGGATGTGCTTGATAATGGGATGAACAAAGTAATACTTTTAGAATTATAGGCCCTGATTTAACCAAATTTGCAACATTATCAAATCTAATATAAAACTTGCAATACTGGCTGCATTTTCCCATCTAATCTTCATGGTTAGAAAAATTAGTTGAATTTGGCATGACTAAATATGGGTCGTCTGGGTCAGAAAGTAAGTCACTCGGTCAAATCTTAGAAAAACTTGTTTAGGCAATACCGACTGCATTTTCCATTTGAACTTCAAGACATTTTATTATATTATTGTCTTGATGAAGTTAGTAGTCTTAGTCATTTTTGCCACAGAATTGTGGCCAGGACCATGGTTGTGGCTTGATAAGTTGGGCAATGAACAAAGTAATACAGTGTGTTGATGGGTAAAATGTTATAGGCCCGGGAGGTTGGGTAACCAAATGGGTTGCAACATTATCAAATGTCATCAGTTCTATTTTCTCCGTCCCGGGCCTTCTAATATAAGAACCCTTGTCAATACTGCCGCTGCACCTCCCCCTTTCCCACTCCCTCAATACGTTCTACTCATAGTGCTACAATTTGATAACACCCTGATTAACTTGAACTCAGCCCTAGCCCTGTGCCCTAAGCACTGAAAATACCGTTTGTAGAAGTAACATCCCCCCCTGAATAGTAAGCCCCGTTTCCCCTGCTATCATAATAAGTTGTGGCCACATAGTTTTAAGTTGTTGGCCTCAATTTAATAAGTTGTGGCTCATTAATCTGTGGCACAGAATAACTTGTTTAGGCCCCAAGTTAATAAGTTGTCCGCCTGCATTTTCCATTTGAACTTGTCCTCAAGACTTAATTTTCATAACTTATTAATTGTCACAATAAATGAAGTGTTGGATGTCACCTCTGTGCCACGTAGATTTTCCATCTGAAGTTCATGCAACTTGAAGTTGATGAGGTATTGGATATCTTTAAATATGGTTCATCTATCCCATGAAACATGTGTGTGTTGCGTTAAAATATATCTACCCTCAAAGTGTCCAAATCATAATAAATCAACACAGACTAGATTTCATGAGTCCTTGAATATATTCATACTTTGGAGACTAGCAGCATGTTTTTAGGGGGAAAATCTTATTTTTACCAGCCAGATTTTGTTAAATAAATGATTTTGCACTCTTAATAAATACATGTACAGATGCAAGTGTAAGTTTAACTGATTCTATTTCAGAACGTGAGTTATCTGGTGGAAACAGTACCTCTGGTGATAGTGATGTGGAACTGCACTGGACCAATCCGGAATCTACATCGTCTTATGATTATATATCTAGGAGAAGTCCTCGACCGTCAACATCATCATTGTCATCGTCGGATAATTCTACGACAATGAGTGCCCCTGCTCAGACACACAGTACACCTCCGTCACCCGTGCCTCACACACATAATGCACATAGTGAGAGATTGCGTTCTGTCGGGTAAATATTTTAATACTCTTCATACTGATGCAGAATGTATCATTTAAACAATGGTTGTTGTCATAAAAGTCTTCTGGAAATAGATTTATGTGAACGTTAAAATATCCCCTTTTAGTGTTTGAGGACATTGACTTTGTATTATCTGGTTGTCTGTCCATTTGTATGAAGAAATTTATTTATTTAGAGGCTCTCCTAAAATTCTGCTTGAGTATATCATCTTCCACACCCAGTAGTAGTGAGGAAATTTGGCATCTAGGTGGTTTCCAGGGATCCCCATAGCTTATTCATGTTTGGCTCCACTTTAGCCAAAAATTGTCAAAAGTTCACTAAAACAGTAAATTGTCTTAATTCTAAGATTATCTTAAGGGAATGATTTAATTTCTTATGAATATTTCAGTATGTATTTGATTAAAAAAACTGATCATGCTCACCAGCTGAATAGAAAGTATAGTTTTTAGGTGATCAATGAGGGGATGAGTTGTTATGTATCATAACAATCTTTTATAATTTTTGTTAGTTACAAGATCTTTTGATATTAAGAACTGAAGGTATTTATTTAGGTATACTCCTCCCCCTACACCTCCATCAGTGCGGACACCCAAGACCAAGTACCCAATCACCCCACCTCCTCGGAAGAAGATGTTGCTATTTCCAGAGTACCCTACTATCAGTAGAAGCAAGTCGCAGGAGTCACAGCTTGCTCACAAAGTACAGGATATAGACCCTGTCAGGTAGAGTGAAACAAGTTTTATATTCGGAGTGTTAGTCTGCTATTCCTGGTTTTAAATACTAGAGAGGCATTGAAGAAAGTTATCGAATACATTCAGACTTCTTTTCAATTGACACTTTCAAATGGTACACATAAGCAGTGTTTTATAACCATGGTAACAAGACTTGTAGTAAGTGAGTGCCTGAGCAATAATATTGATGTCAGATGAGCTGTTGATGAAACACATGAAGCAATGATAAGTGTTGAATACCATTAAATAATTGAGGGACGTTTTGTTTGTCGCTTCTGTCTTTGGTGAGAAAGAAAATTGTCTGTTGCTTTAAAGAAGAAAAGTTACTAAAATCTACATATAAGTGGGAAAAAAAGCTAAAATAGGAATATAAAAATACAACATACCAATGTTACTTCAGCAAAAAGAAACACGTGAGGTTGAATTTCCCTTACATAAAATCTCCGGCAGTCATGAGCTTAAATCGACGGCGAAAAAAGAGCGTAAAATAGTGGAATATAAAATTACAACATACCAATATACCAAAGCAGGGGGGGGGGGGGTTACTTCATTTATGCCTTGGTCCAGTAGGCAAAAAGCCATACAAGTGTATTTTCGTGAACTTAAACAACAGGAAGTAATGTGAAGTCTTCAAGTACCCTTAAAACATAGATCATATCCGGTTTCAGAATCTAAAATAATTTTAGATATACACTTTCTTATACTTTTCAGGGTCTATGGTCCAAGTCATGACGCCTCTGATGAACTCAAATTAATCCAAGTCAGTTTTGTACACACTGAGCTTAATCCATTCATCTACATGTTTAGATGGGAACTTATGACTTACTATTGGAACGTCTGTTTGAGTATTCTTGTCTGTGAAGATTGAACACTTCCACCATTTTTTTTATCAACTCACCGCAATGCCAGGGTGGGCTTTTCACCACCTTCCGTCGTCCGTCACATTTTGATAATACATTCGAAACCCTAGGCCAGATGGGTGATAGGTAGAGAATTGTTTATTCATATTTTTCAAAGAATTCCATTTAATGCAGCCCTTTTGTTCTGCCAACAAATGGAAAATTTTCTTCTCCTCTCAAGGTAGGCAGATATTTGGCATGTAGCATTGTCCAGACCCATACAAATGTTGTTATTAATACAGTTTTTGAAGTTAGTAAATGAACTTCCTAAACAACAAGGCTGTAAGATATTTGGATATGATGCAGTCTTCCAAGTAGTTCAAATTATGACCCCGGGTAAGATCACTTATGAAGGTTATTTAGGCTTAAGAATCTTCTTCTCTAAACACAAGGCCTGGGCTTAATATTTAGATAT
This sequence comes from Saxidomus purpurata, assembly GCA_022818135.1. Lineage (NCBI taxonomy): Eukaryota > Metazoa > Mollusca > Bivalvia > Venerida > Veneridae > Saxidomus > Saxidomus purpurata. The sequence goes on from JAFMSR010000007.1 coordinate 4,385,604, forward strand.
ACACTTTCTGTATACCGTTTTCAAGGGTCATTAATGGTACCAAGTTTGATGGGGCCTCATGTGAAAATGAAACATCAGATTCTCTGAAATCACAAGGCTAAAGTTATTGCTGTACATTCGCTAGAAGCTTTAATCCATTCATACCCCGGCAAAATTTCCCCCCCCTTTTTTCCTGGTACATGTTTAAAAATCTTTCCCTCTACAATGGAGATCTTCTGACTTAGCCTATTCAAAGGTTAAAGTCTGTCAAAATTGACTTCTGGGTATTTGTTAGTCTGTGAAGATTGTTTAACATTATCTAGTGTCTTCCAATTTTAAGTGTTGATAGATATCCAGTTTGGGTTCCCTTTTATTAGAACATTGAAATCTAACGTTTAACTTAGATGTATATCAACAGTACTCGAATTTTAAGGGATTCCGGGTTTTACTATCTTTATAGTAAGTTGATTATAAATCACTTAACAACAGTTTGTTTCATATGATATTCTATTCATCTGATGATATCACAGTTCACCAAGTAACTGTTGATTAGTAAATCAACACATGTATTTACTCTCCTTAATTTGTAATAATCAATCCATCAGGTTATAATATACAAACACCACTGCTGCTGATGAAATCAATAATAAACCATGATCTGCCATCAACTATACTCTTGTTGTGTACCATGTAACAGTATGGAACTTATTTGTAGAACAGCTTCCCTACTGTCTCCACATGTACTAAATTCTTCACCACAAAAGTACATATCACACTTCTGTCACACTGTGCAGTAAATTTGGCTGCACAAAGCTCTACCAAATCATAAACACAGAAGATACCAAATCTTCATCTCTGCCACATCTGCCTTCCAACTCAAAAAATGGCTGACTGTCTTACCCGCTACATCACATGATTGTCATGTGTCCGCAAATACAAATCTACCATTGGTCAAAAATGGCATGTGACCAGAGACAAAATACGTCACTGTTTCATATATATATTATGCTAAACACTTGCGTCTGCTTAAAGCGGCATGGTCAGTTTGAATTGGCTTGGATAGAGTGCTGACTATTCCTCAACTTGTCTATAATATTTATTTAAAAAAAAATGTTATGGAATGCTTAATTTCCACAATAAGACATTTTTCTTGCTACATATAATTGTGACAGTCAAAGAAATCATAGACCTTTTTACAAGTGTGTTTTTCTCACAGTGGGTATCTAGAGTCATTTTACTTACACTTATCATTGCTTTAATGTAATAACTTTAATCTATTTTGCAGATTAATCACAAAGTTATTGTTTGGGAGTACATGTGATGTTTGTGGTAAAACTATATTTAGAGGAAAACAATGTAAATATTGCAAGTAAGTACCTCGTTCATTTCGTATTATATATCACTGATTTGTGTTCTTTGAAAAGCTATAAACAGCAGTGGTACATTTGCATTGTAAGATACCCTAGATATAAGTTATAACTGTTACCATGTAAACCATGTCTTTAAAATACCAGCTGTTGGTAGGCAGCATATTTTCATGGAATATGCAATAAAACATTTCATCAAACCATCTTGCTGTGAGCTCGCCATATCTGTCACATTGTCACTTTGGCGTATTAAGAGGTAGACAGTTCAATGTGTTGCCCTTGGGCATCTAACTTAGTCCAATGTTTGAAAGTATTATGGAAGTATTGAGATACTGAACTGAATTTATTTGAATACTGATTTTTTTCTGGAGATAATTTAAATTTCTTGTTTCTTTCAACAATAACATAACTCTAGATTGAATTAAATCAGGTTTATTGTCAAGTTTCACATGAGAGGTTTTCTATGTATAACAGAATTAAAATCTGAGAAATATCTTGTGTTTCAGATTTAAGTGTCATAAAGACTGTGTACATAGAGAAGCTCCAAGCTGTGGTCTTTCAGATGAAATGGTCAGTTTGGCCAACAAAACATATTTTGAAGGTTTGTACATGCCATGTACTTGTCAACTGTCAAATTACCATACTTCTATCTTTCAAAATACATATTATTATTTGTATTCTATGCAGGTAGTCTAGTCAGTGAAACGGTAAAAAGCACTTTCATTTTTCCTAAACCTTAAGACCTTTGTATTGTGTCTATAAAATCTTTGTAGAGACACTGAGCTTATGTGTGTTGTGTTGTCTGTATTTTTGACTGTATGATTTTAGCCCATCTGGAGAGAAGACACTCTTATTCCGTTTGGAATGGAATTACATCCATGTTGAATCATAGAAGGCGTAAGCTCTTTTGCACAGAGTGACAAATAAATATAGTTATTAATTCAGGTGGTTTAACCTTCAGTCTGCTGGCAGCACATGGTCATGCTTTTGTGACCAGTGCATGATCAGTCTGTATATCTGTGTAGTCTGATCATGATCTGCACTGCGTGTTTTTCAACCAGTAAATATTCAATGAGCACCCCTTAGAACAACTAATGGTACTGTCCAAATTGAAAAATGGACAAGTCCATTTTAGTTAGATTTGTGAGGTAAAAGGTTACAATGTGTGTATTAGTGTAGGATATGGTAGGAAGTCAGTCAGAAGTTCATTTAAAAGAAGAAAGGAACATAATAAAATGAACTGTAACAGTGTAGATTTCTGATCCGGTGAAGGTTGGTAGGTGGTGATGGTTAATTGTGGATATGCTAGCATTAGGCAACACACATTTTACTTTCCAACCCATGCCAGTATCACATTTCTGTAGGTACCATGATGTAGGGGTAGAGCGCCTGTCTCCTAACCAGGATCATATGGGTTTGAATCCTGGCAGCGGCATTTAGAGTAGTTATTAATATTAGTTGCAAGTCCTTATTCTGCAATTTATGTAAATTAAACAAGTTTAAACCAAACAGCCAGTCGCCTGGTGCACTTCTGGATTACAGTCTTTGAATTATTCAAAATTTATAAAAATTTGCCTTGACTGCTCTCTAAGTTGAACAGTTTTCATCCAATCTTCACCAACTTGGTCAAAAAGTTTGTTGGCATGGTGTCTTAACCAAATGCGACTCAACCAATTTTCATGCAGTCTTGACTTAATTTGAGAAGAAAGTTTATGGGTACAATATTTTGGCCAATTTTAATAAGCAGCTAAATAGCTGCAGTCACTCTGAAGTTAATGCCCTTTAATTGCAGAAATGTTCCTACCAAATTTTATGGCCCTTTAATTGTTAAAATTTGACAAATAATTTCTCCCAACATGATTTGTAACAATTTTAAGAAATAAGTTCTTTGATTGCAACCTGATCCACCTCCAGCTTTTGACAGACGTAATTTGTGAAAGTACGGCTGTCTTGATTTCACTGTAGTGATTTGAAGCGTTGGATATGGAACTTCCTTGCACCCACAAATCTAATGAATTTACTGGTGATCTGTTGCACTATAAACCTGCTCCATCATGTGTGTTGCTTAAAGGAAGTTTTTAAACGCTATTGCTCTTTGCTGTGTTTGTTACGCTGCTATGATTCTGCTTCCGCCTTAGCACTGTATGGTTTCTATAATTATGTCTGGTGCACACAATAAGAACTGAAAGAGTCTGTAATCTTTTAGATGAATATTTTCGTAAAAGTGCTTGTTTAACTCGTATTGACAAGTTATATTTACTTTGTACAGGTGCCTCAAATTCAAGAAGAACGCCCGAGTTACAGCGTCATGGAAGAAACGTGTTGCCAGCCTTCCCAGTGCCAGACTCGAGCTCGGCGTCCTCATCTAACTCATCCACACATTCCTCACCAATCCCACATGGCATGTCTTCGGGAACCTACACCTCACCATCACCTTTTCCATCACCTCATGTACAGTTAGCACATTCATTCCAGTTTCCAGGTATGTATTATGTATTGCCTCACTGTTTGAGTAAGTATGCAGACTAAGGTATGAGATAGACAGGTGCTCAGCAGTAACAGGGGTTAACAGAAGCTTCACCTTTTTGTGTAAAGTTATACAGTATATACTCCATATGTAATGAAAATTTAAATGTTTTCCTCATAATGTTATGGGGATTATTTTATATCCATGTAGCCAGGTATAGCATTTTTATATTAGATAATGAAGAAAAGAATAGGACCAAGAAAATTTGTTTCTTATATCTGGAATTCTACTATATCTGTAGTTCACTACATATAGTACGTGTTACTGGATACCTGACAAAAGATTTTTGTGGCATATCATCATATGTTGTATTTTAACTAAGTCTTCTTTATGTTTAGTCATTTAATTAGCTTGTTTGTCTAGCTGTCCATTGATTGTTTTACTTTCATCTTGAGGTGAATGTCATATGACAGTATATATATTTTTAAACACTTGATACTGATTCATATTTCCTACATACTGAAATTGCCGCACATGTTTTTTACAATGTTTTATAGTTTTAACTGCAATGCAAATATGCATTAGGATTTTCTTATATTTGTATGTTGGTGACATTTGGGTAAGAAAAATTTAAGTGAAATACATGCGGTTTGTAGTACATGCAATTCACTTATGACTAGCTCAGTGTGGTCACCAATGGTATAATCGATAAACTTGAACCTATACTAACAAAGATTTTATCCTACATTAAAATAGGTTACCCTATATTTGTAAACATGTTCTTCATTATATATTTATAAATACTTCATCGTATGTTTGTACTTACAGACACATTACTGTCAAGTTCTACAGATGTAACCCAAACAGAGCCTGTGTTCTCATCGGACTGGGGGGATAAAGATGTGTAAGTCAGCTTCATTAGATCAAAATTTAATGGTAAACCAGTCTGTTTGAAATGTTTGGTTGCAAGCCTGAAGCTGTTGGTGTATGAATAATAACTCTGTCAGACCTTTGCTGAGTTACAAACTACATGTAGTGCAAGATGCTGTTGGGTACTGTTCAGCAAATTCTTGTTCAGAGTTATCTCCTCTTCATTGCTGAAGTCGGAGTATTTATAACTAGAGTGATAGGGCCAGGCATGTTTTAGCCTTAGATTATATTGTTGTACAAGTTTAATGACAGTTTCAAGCGTACTTCTGACATTTTTACAGATGGACAATTTACCTAACCATCGTTCCAGGGTAAAACCAGTACTAGAAACCTAACCTGTGTAAGAAGCTACCAGCTCTCTCACATTATGTGAGAAAGTTTCTTACAGAGGTTAGGTTTCTTGTAGTCAGTGACTTTAACTACTCCAGCACAGAGTTAGTTCTTAAGTTATACTCAATATTATTATGCCCCCGAAGGGTGGCATATTAAAATGTAGTTTGTGCCGGCCGCCGGCGCGGGGGGGGGGCGGGGGGGGGGGCCTTTGTCCCTCCCCCCCCCCCTCTCTCCCCCCCCCCCCCCCCCCACTTACAAATTCTTATCCGTACTGTAACTTTGTCATGCATTGAAGGATTTTAAAATAACTTTGCACACATGTCTAGCACATCAAGACGATGTCAGGTGTATTAGACCCAACACCAATCCCTACCTCAAAGGTGAAGGTCACACTTGGAGTATGAAGGTTATGGAATCCTCTATATATGCACACATTCGTGTCCGGACAGTAACTTTGTCATGCATTGAAGGATTTTAAAATAACTAGGCACACATGTCTAGCACATCAAGACGACGTGTCTGCAAGACCCACGTCCCTAGCTCAAAGGTCAAGGTCATACTTAGAGTTTGAAGGTAATGGATTCCTCCATATAAGCATGTATGCACACATTCGTGTCCGGACTGTAACTTTGTCATGCATTGAAGGATTTTAAAATAACTTGGCACAAATGTCTAGCACATCAAGGACGACGTGTCGCCTGGCAAGACCCACGTCCCTAGCTCAAAGGTCAAAGTCATACTTAGAGTTTGAAGGTAATGGATTCCTCTATATAAGCATATATGCACACATTCGTGTCCGGGCGGTAACTTTGTCATGCCTTGAAGGATTTTAAAATAATTTGGCACAAATGTCTAGCACATCAAGACGACGTGTCGCGTGCATGACCCACATCCCTACCACAAAGGTCAAGGTCACACTTAGAGTTTATAGGTAATGGAATCCTGTATATATGCATACATTTGTGTCCGGACTATAACTTTATTATGCTTTGAAGGATTTTAAAATAACTGTGCACAAATGTCTAGCACATCAAGCGGATGTGTCGCGTGCAAGACCCAAGTCCCTACCTCAAAGGTCAAGGTCACACTTAGTGTTTAAAGTAATGGAATACTGTATGCATGATTACTCTGTCATGCATGGAAGGATTTTAAAATTACATAGCACATTTATTGAGCACATGGAGAGGACACAGACTGTGAGCAACTCTTTCGGGGGCATTCGTCACTTGGGAGGGACAGCTCTTGTTTATACTTACTTCATATTTTATCTACTGAATTGTTCTTTTGATTCTAAGGATTTAAGGTGTATTTGAAAATCTTAAGTTAACATGGTTGTGTTTTATTGTTACAAACATGTTATGTTTGATATCTTTCTCTTTGCAGAGATGTAGTTAGCACAAATACGTCAAATGACAGTGATAAAACTATTGTTGATGTAAGTATACGCATGACTAAAGGAGAGGGGGGAGAGGAGAGGGGATGTCTGTTTACTTTCATTCATCAGATGACTTACTTTAGAGAATTCTTGTGCTACCTCCTGAAGGTTATCTAGATAGATTACTATGCTGACTGGGTAATCAGTGGTTAGGTCAAACATAGTGGTTTCTTTGCAATAGTGATCTGATTTTAATTATTTTTGCCCTACTTCTTATGTAATACAATAGGGTTATTAGTATAGTAGCGTGATCCAGCATGCCGGTTTTGTGCCAAGTGGTGGCGCCGGATCATACCAGTGCCTAGCACGAGTTTGATCCGACTCCCCAACGAGCCAATCTGGCGTATGGATCACATTACTATACTAATAACCCTTTTATTATATACCTTTTGACACTTGTCTGCGCGAATAAACTAAACTAAAATGATATTCTAAGCATAAAATTGAAGAAAAACCCTTTTTTAGCGAAATACGAAGTATGCTATGCCATTTTATTGACGTCATTGTATAAACAAATAGTAAAGACCCAGTCAAAAGCGACGTTATTAACGTCATGTGCATTTTAGAGCCAATTGAATGCACTCTTACAAATTTTGCCCTTTTTGCTATTTGTACCCGAACATTCCCGGTTTTTTTTCTGTCAGGCCGTATTTGATGGTTGAATTTAGGCTGTATTTTTGGCAAAATAATTATAGATATATAATAAAAATCCATTCAGTTAAGGTGCTTACGTTCACAAAATTATGGGTGAGTCATGTCAGTTACCACCATTTAAGTGTCTAGTTATACATATCTATTTGATGAAAATTAATGACATTGGTTTATACCTGTATTTTACCATTTCTTCTCCTAATTCACTCATTTAGTTTGTTGAATTGTTGCTTGTTATGTAAAATGTTAAACACATCAAGGTGACATGTCACTTTCAATACCCATGAAAGTATAAAGGTAATGGAATCCTGTATGTATGTACACATTCATGTCTGGACTGTAACTTTGTTAAAGATCTATCAACTAAAAAGATTTGTCACTATCCTTTGCAGAGTAATACATCAGAAGTGACCCTGCTGGACAGGGTTGACTCTGTAGATAGCCAGGATGACCCTCTAGGCCAACATACCTGGAAAAGAGTTCATAGTGTAAGTATTTAGCATCTTAATTGACCCAAGTTCCAAACATCTGGCAGAACTGACATTAATACATATCCATATCACTTTAACCGTTTTCCTGTCAAATCTCTGAAACAGATTTGTCTGTCTTTCAGTTTAATTTAATTTGTACTGATTTAGTTACTCTTGATCGCGAGTACTTACAGCTTGTGTTACTCATTCTTGAGACTCGCTACAGATGGAATCAACCTCGAAGAGAAAGAGGTGGTGTGGGATTATCTGTGTCTTGCCTAAGGACTCTAACACTATCGTGCTACCACCACACTGAGGCGGCATATCTGTCAGTTTGGACAGTACTGGGGTGCACACTGACAGTTTAGGGACTCATAAGCAAACAGTGTAGATCATGATCAGTGATGTGAAGGTTTAACATGATCAAACTGGTGGCAAAGATACAATCACTTGCCATCAGCATGGTGAAGGTTAATGATAAAACATTTACATTAGTGAACATGTCCACCACTGCCTTTCATTGCCTAAACACGATTTACCCACTATACATAGGATTCAATTGTTGTTGATTTGCAGATGTTTATTTAGTTTATTTATTGTATCATAATGTCACCGGCCCATACACAAAAAACTGTAGTAAGTGCAAAATTCCATTAACATTGTAAAAGTGAACAATAGTTTTAGGTGTAACAGTAACCTATTCTGAACAATTTTAGTGATGTTATTGTTTTCTTTGTGATGTTGTTACATCATAATTATTGCCAAGTTTTTTGCTCATTTATGTGTTTTATATATTACAGCTTTCAGTAGCTTTAAAAGAATGGGACATTCCATATGAAGAGTTGACACAAGATGATCCACTAGGAACAGGGAGATTTGGCACAGTGTATAAGTAAGCATGGGATGTTTTATATATTAGCACTATTTTCACTGACCTAAAATCATTGAAGGTCATGGGTTGGAGCCCAGCTACTTGTCATGTGTCTTTGTGTGAGCAAGTTGCAAGTTTCCTTCAGAGGATAGGGCTCTGGTACTGATCCTTCCCAGGGAAGTTAGTCGGTAAACTGCCTCACCTGTTTAACTGAAATACTGCTGAAATTGTTGTTTTAATCCACAGTTGTGCATTTAAATACCTAAAATTTACCTACAAGTTAGAAATTGGAAACTCAGTAGGGCACATTGTGCTGAAGGCTAAGTATCACTCCAGGTGTATTGTTATTTCCAGGGAAAGGATCATTTTGAGATGTAGAATTATTTAGCAAAACTTTGAATTTGTAGACACAAAACTCCACACAAATTGGCAGATAGACAATCACTGCAAATATCATAAAAAATAGATGCCGACAAGTACATGTATTACTCAAGTTCAACATTGGTAATAAAAATGTTAAGATTTTCATAGACTAGGGGTTAATTCTGGTTGTACATTTGTTTTTGACTACTACAGTATTGGATGAGTGATGATAAATGGTTCTTATGTTTTGCACTTGTAAATAAAATGTTTCTATGACAACAGGGGTCAGTGGCATGGAGATGTAGCCATCAAGATGTTAAACATGGACCATGACACTGACAATGCTGCACAGCTGTCTGCTTTTAAATTAGAGGTAAGTGTTTCCATCATCTGTTTCAGTTGCAGTAACTTCTAAAATAAACTAAATTTTCAGTTGTTTTTGCATTGGATAAAGTCAATAATTTTTATTCAAAATATTGAAAAGTCACCAAAGAGTACATCAATAATTTCATACTTCTCATTGATTGAGGGTCATAGGTTTGAACCCTGTTACCGACCATGTCTGTTTAGGTAAGAAAGTGGGCAGTTTGTTTCAGAGGATAAGGGAACTGGTATTGTTAGGTCCATTGCCTCCTTGTAAATAAGTAAAGTACTACTTACACCTGTAGGCATTACATGCCAATTTTGAAGAAAAGAATTAATGTACGAACTAGACATCAAATAGTTTTATAAATTAAAGGTAAAAAAGTAATACATTATAGTTACTTCATGTAATATAAAACTTTTCTGTGATAGATAGACATGACATGATGTGGTTACAGACTTACTGTGATACTGTATGTCATTTTCTGTGACACTGTAATATGTTGGTATTCACCTAATGCTATAAGATGTATAATTATAGAGAGATAGTGTATTCTGTATGTTGGAAATACTACTTTAACAGTTGCCATATCTTATTCCTGAAGGCAAAGATGGCTGAATGGGGACACCTGGGTCCTGTTGACATTATTCTTGTCTAAACTACAGATTGTTATATATCTGTTACAGTCTATGCAACTGTTTATTGGAAATGGGAAACATTTTTCATTAAAACTATATTACCATATTGATTTAAAGCTAAAATGTTTTACCAAATTCTCTGAACTATTTTTAGGTTGCAATGTTGAGAAAAACTCGGCACGAGAATTTAGTGTTGTTTATGGGAGCATGTATGAAGCCGCCTCATTTAGCTATAGTTACAAGGTAAGCTTGCATGTATGAAGCCGCCTCATTTAGCTATAGTTACAAGGTAAGCTTGCATGTATGAAGCTGCCTCATTTAGCTATAGTTACAAGGTAAGCTTGCATGTATGAAGCCGCCTCATTTGCTATGTTCAGGTAGTGGCATGTGAACCCCATTGAAGGGGCTGGCTGTATGAGCGCCTCATTTAGCTATAGTTACAAGGTAAGCTGGCATGTATGAAGCCGCCTCATTTAGCTATAGTTACAAGGTGCTGGCATGTATGAACGCCTCATTTAGCTATAGTTACAAGGTAAGCTTGCATGTATGAAGCCGCCTCATTTAGCTATAGTTACAAGGTAAGCTTGCATGTATGAAGCCGCCTCATTTAGCTATAGTTACAAGGTAAGCTTGCATGTATGAAGCCGCCTCATTTAGCTATAGTAACAAGGTAAGCTGGCATTGAGAATGTTTTTGTCAGTAAAAGAAACTTGGTGATTAAAATTACCTGCCTGTGTGGTTACATTGTTAAAGTCAATGACTGGTTGAGGGTCACAGGATTAAGGCTCGCTACTGACTTTACTCTTTGTAAGAAAGTTTGCAGTTTCTTATGGAAGATGAGAGTCTATTCATAAATGGTTCTAGGATAATAGGCTAAACTGCCTGCCTGTACTGTTGAAATTGGCATTAAAACTCGAGAATAGAACAAAGAGATTAAATTTCAAACTTTTACCATAGCACAGATCATCAAACAGTTGTTGATCATTAATCAGTCCCACATATACATGTAGTGTCAAAAATCTTACATAGGTGACCGTACTTCTATGAATGTACTGAAAATGCTTTATTAAGTTAGGTATTGATTCTGCAAACTATTTTTTGCATTAGGGAGATATCGCTTGGTCTGTTCTCTTTCTTGGTGGTTTTATTGTTGGCAGATAGACTTTCATAAACTTACTATGAGCAGCAGCTAGAATGTCTTAATTATAACCATGGTCTGTCTTTGTAATGTTTCAGTTTATGTCGAGGAAGCTCATTGTTCACGTTGTTACATGTACGGAAAGAGAAATTTCCCATGAGTAAAAGTATCATCATAGCACAGCAAGTATCACAGGTAACTACAAGGAAAACATTTCTTCATCTCGTATGTACATGCTTGTCTGTACAGTTGAATCAGTATGGGCAGTCATTTTCTGTTTTACAGTCAACTGCCTAATACAGATAGTTAACTAATTATACCACTTTAAATAATAATACCACCTGCACAGAGCAGCCATCTTTGTTAAGAAGTCAGTTTTGAAGTTTTTTGTGATTGCCTGTATATGACAGGTTTTACTGTCAGCAGCACCTGTTTCACTCTACATACAAACTACATTGTATGAGGAAGTTACCAGGTAAATTGTAAGTATGGACTACATAGTATATAAGCTTCTGATTCATTTACTGGTCCGTGCTGATACTCTGAAAGGAAACAAATGTATATCAAAACCACAAATATTTCTATGGTTAATTCTTTTAACTTTTCTGCAGAAGCTTGAGTTACTGCCCCTGTTTCTGTATAACCTAGCTAGAGTACATTATTATAATTTCCTGATTTCAGGGCATGGGATACCTGCATGCTAAAGGCATTTTCCATAAAGATTTGAAGACGAAGAACATCTTCTTTGATAAAGATAAAGTTGTGATCACAGACTTTGGTCTGTTTAATGTAACCAAACTATGTCATGCTAACAGGTAGGTACAAACAAATCAAGCCATACTAACACTACCTAATGTTCTACTAACATGGTAGGTACAAATAAGATAACTAAGGACCAAGCCATAACTTTTATCCAGATGTACTAGATGTTTCTACAGGTGTTTGAGATCATTGTGTTTAGTTGTTTCAGAAATAGAGATAGACTAATTATGTGGTTACAGACATTCTGATAGACATATACTTATTGTTGATTCAGAGATAGACATATATTATTCATTTAAAGGTGTTTCAGACATTCAGATAAACAAATTATGTTGTTTCAGACATTCAGATAGACAAATTATGTTGTTTCAGACATTCAGATAGACAATTTATGTTGTTTCAGAAATACAGATTGACAAATTATGTTGTTTCAGACATTCAGATAGACTACAGATCCCACCTGGCTGGTTGTGTTACCTCTCACCAGAGATCATAAAGTCCCTGCAGGCAGGGGCAGCTTACACTAACACAGAACTACCATTCTCAGAAATGTCTGATGTTTATGCATTTGGGTAAGTTAATCCTTACCACAAGTGAGATAATGGTAGCCTGTGCAGACATCTTGGAAACATTTACAAAGAATAGTTGTTTCTTTTTCCAAAGTTTACGGCATTTTCAAAATGGTTTCCACACAAGTTTCATCATTTGTTCTTGTATACTGACTGACCAAAGATAACTTAACCTTTGAACATGATTAGATGGAAGTTGGTACTTAAACATAGGCATTCCAGCACAATTTGAAAGCAGTTTTGAATGAATCAGTTCATTGTTACTTTATGCAGCCTAATAACCACCTTTACCACCTGAAAGAATTCATGAAACATTGTGTGCTGCCCTTTTACTACAAATGATAATAAATTGAAAAGTTGTGTTTCTTTCGCCTTTGAGTATAAATTAGTTTAAACAGTACAATGTATTTATTTCTAGAAAGATATAACATCATGTATGACAATTTGTAAACAAACATTTTAACAATAATATACACATGAGTTAGGAGTTGTATTAGGATGTGTAAACAAGCCCTTTAAAGGCTTATATGAACACAGCTCCTAAAAATAGAGAGTATAAATTGACAAGTCAAAGCAGGGTCAGTCTCTAATAAAGCAGTACAGATGTGTCATCTCATTTCATTATAATGTTTTAATGAGCATAAACTAGCTATAAGCTCTTGACACATCAGTTTATGAAACTGCTACATGTATGTATGTTAAACTTTGTCGTGTCAGACATGTTGGATCTAGGTCAGATGAATTACAGAGTCAACATCGGGATACAACAGGATTCTCTTCCATTTCAGCACTGTGTGGTATGAGTTACTGAATGGCAACTGGCCATTTGAACATCAGCCACCAGAGAGTATCATATGGCAAGTCGGTCACGGGCTTAAACCCTCATTTGGCAGTATTAAAGGATCCAAAGAAGTAAAGGTAAATTACGTCCTGTTGTGCAAATTAATCTTACTGGCTCAGTCAAAGAGTAGTTAGTCATACAGTACGGTAGAATTTGCCTGTCTTGGGGTAGTCAGCAGTTGCATTAGATGAATTTACTATAGCATCCTTACTTTTTCCTTGGTTAATTTTTCTTCTACGTCTGACATACTTCAAGAGCTTAAAGAGAAAATAAAGCTTAAAACTTTTGACTTCATAAAGAAGCTTTCTTTAAAATTCTTTTCAAGTAGAAAAGTTGAGGTGTCAAATGCTTTTTGACAAGTAATTGTTTATGTCCATTTAGAAATGTAGTAGATATGTAATTGTTAAAAGCAAAGTATATGATACATTTATATACTTACAAGTTCAAATTATACAGCTGAGAGAGTAAAGCAAAATGACTTAAGATAAAATTTAGTAGACAGTATTGTCCAACTAAAGTTCTGTATTTCTAAATTTTGTAGAATGACTGTAAGCCTGTACATTGTTAATATTAATGCATAGTGACTTCACTATGTCTGTAACAAAGTGTGTGATAGATAAATTGGTAGAAATACAGCAGAATCTTTGGATGTTGAGTAGATGAATAGGGAATCTCCTGCCAGTACCCTCTTATTGATGTTTTGGGTTTCCTGTAATGATAAACACTAATATATTATTATACATAGAAGCAATGTTTGAAAGGCAAATTTTGATGATCATTTCTGTATTTCAGGACATGTTGCTGATGTGTTGGGCTTTCAATCCAGATGACAGACCCAGTTTTAGTCAGCTGCTGAAAATCATGGAACGGATACCACGGAAACCATTTACTCGAAGTCCGTCACACCCTATACACCTTCTTTCACGTAGTGCAGACTCCCTCCATACTTCCTGATGTTAAACAACAGGGCAATTCATTTGCCAAAAGATGTTCTTATTATTTAAGTTTGTATTCTGAATTGAAAGGTTGTCCAACTTTGGTCTCATGTTTGATTTGCTCTCAGCAGATACAAACATAAAAATACAACCTGACTGTGAGTCAGTTAGAATTCCTGTTCTGTCTACCAAAGCCTTTCATTTTCCGCTGATCAATGACACGTCTGGGGATTAAGTCTGGTCATATTAATTTTACATATACAAAGTCTGCACGCATTAATTTTAGACATACTAAGTCCAGGCATATTAATTCTGGACGTGCAAAGTTTGGCCATGTTTTGTTAGATATGAAGCACATTTTAGTACAGTGTGATAACGTGTGAAGGTCAGAAAATTTATTCTGCAATTCTCCAACATTCTACATGTGTGATATATGGTAGCCATGGATCAAGCCCAAACACCTGGATATGGTTAGCAACGTTGTTTTAATCCAGGAAGTGATAAATTAGTATATTCAAATAGCTGAAATGTCTGAAGCTGATGTTTTCTTTTTGGTGATATCACTTTGAAGTGTAAATCTGGAGATTCTAAGACTTGCCTTGCTTCGCGAACCTCTATATTAATAGCAGCTTTACTTTACTTCCATGCAAAAACTTCCACATTAGCATAGTACTGGTTTAAGTGCTGTAATTTAATTTTACTGCCTACATAAGCTATTTTAAATTCATGATAAAAGTAATAGTTCACATATTGATAGGGACAATCTGTGCAAAAATTAAGTACACATCTATGTGCAAGCTGACACTAATGGACTGTATGCTATGTTATTCGATGGAAATGGAAGGAAGCAGTACATGCAGTAATAAAGCAGTGATAGGTATGTGGTCAAATAGATGATTCTGGTTCGTTAAAAGATACGTACATGGATTGTCAAAACTATGTCTTGCCAAACTTGCGTTTCATATGTAATCACAGTGTAGCGGGAAATAAAACTGAGAATTTTAGTACTTCAGAAAGCATGTGTGGAAAACAGGTCTTTGTAAGTTGTTACTTACATGTTGACAACAGATTTGTACAGTTCAGAAGCGACAAGTGATTCGCATGGAGTCTAGGTTATGGGTAGGGTATTCTGATGGAAAGCTCTTGAAAGATTGTTAAAACATAGCATTTACTTTGAAAGCAAATCATCTAAACAGCAGACATAATAGCACAGTAAGAAGAAATATATTGTATTACCAAAACAGCAAATGAGAAGAGAAGTATACATGACCACAAGACTTTGTAGAATTTTTTTAATAGCATCATTTTACAAGGCCATTGCAACAGAAAATAAAATGTGTAAACAAAATTTATTTACCACATGAAACATACTATTAATTTGTGGGGGTTTTGGTGCTCAATGTTTTTAGCTCACCTGGCACAGAGTGCCAGAGTGAGTTATTAGGATCGCTCACTGTCCGGCGTATGTCGTACGTCCGTTAACATTTTCCTTCGAACGACATCTCCTCTGAAACCACTGGGTCGATGATATAACTTGGCAGGGATGTTCCTTGCATGAAGCCCTCTCATAGTTGTTCAAATAATTCCATTCTATGCAGAACTCTGGTTGCCATGGTAACAGAAAGGAATAACTTTAAAAAAAATTCTTCTCAAGAACAGGAAGGCCTACAGCTTAGATACTTGTACTTAGCATGTGGCATTGCCTGGTGGACCTCTACTTAGATTGTTCAAATTATGACCCCCGGCTCAAAATTGACCCAGCTTGTGGGTCACTTGTTTTAAAATAGGCTTATATAGGAAAAACTTAAAAATCTTCTCTGAAACCACAAGGCCTAGAGCTTAGATATTTAACATGTGGCATTGCCTAGTGGACCTCTACTAGGATTGCTCAAATTATGACCCCCGGTCAAAATTGACCTCGCCCAGGTGATCTCTTGTTTTTACATAGACATGTGTAGGAATCTTCTTCTCTGATATTTGGCATGTATCATTGCCTAGTTTACCTCTACCAACATTGTTCAAATCATGACCCCTGGGTCAAAACTAACTGTGGGGGGGGGGGGGGAATCACTTTATTTTACATAGGAAAAACTTTCTCTGAAAACACAAGGCCTAGAGCTTAGATATTTGTCTAGTTGACCTGTACTACAATTGTTCAAATCATGACCCCCCGGGTCAAAATTGACCTTTTCTGCTATTGATGACCTTGTATTATAGCCAATTGTATCCAGGTGAGCGATATAGGGCCATTGTAGCCCTCTTGTTTATTTTTTTGGCTGAAAATTTGCATTGTATCAATTGTACTTTTTGAAATTATGTCTCAGAATTGGATAGAAATGAAATGGCAGTTTTTTTTATAGGGCATGAATGCAATTTAAGAAATGTGTGACAATATTTTGCATTAACTGACGGAATCCACAAGTTGCACCAACAAAATATTGCAAATTGAACCAAAGGCTAGCTGTACATTATAGGGCTTATGTTAATTGATATTTTTCCTAGTGTGTCGGACTTACTTAGATAAGCTTTCATTGAGGGTCTTATATACACAGTACAAAACTCAGAATGTGAAAAAAGTATTGAATACCAGTAAAGCTTAATTGTACCAAGTATGCACAAGTATAAAGTGCTGAAAGTGAATGTGAGCCCCCTTCATCCTTTTGCTTGCTATCTAAGGTTCATGTAGATCATGACTTGTGATACTGACAGTAAATTTTCAGACTGTAATAAGCATGTATTATGGTGAAGCCACAATTACATTGGTCTTGGTTCTGTTGACATGAAAGAAAAACTAGGTCGCTGGGCGAAAATCAAAAGTTAAATTTTAGAGAAAAACTTTAAATAAATTTTAGATTTTCCTGAAGAGTGCATCACGTATAATGTCCGCTATAGCCGTATAGCCTGTCATTTTTGTTGAAAAGGAGAATTTAATGTAAAATGTTACTACCAGTGATGTACATGAATGGTTTAACAGCATTGCTCACAATCAGCACCACTAAAAGTCAGTACTTGAACAGTTGTATGGTTGTCACTATAGCACCGTACCTTAACACTGGGTAAAGAAAACACTTTTCCCACGCAAGTCAAATTATGACCTACTTCCATTATAAATATGAAAAATCTTTTATTTTTGATGAAAGGTAATTTCTGAAAGTTGTCTGGGACTAGGAAACGGTTGTGTAGTCTACGTCTGATCAAATGTATCTCGGTAGACACTGTTTAAAAGTAAAGTATGCCTGTGACAATAAGTTTTTAGGGAGATTTTCTGTTTTGACTGGTTAAAATTGTAAGCAGACTTTTCCATGATTAGAACTTTTTAGTTGGTCAGATTTTGATGCAGTTTTGTTAAAGGTATTTAATACTGTTTGTATTTTGCAACATTGTTATTGGAGTGTCAGTTACTTGGAACCTGACTTCACATGACAAACTAGTTTACAGAAACTCTGGGTTACAGTTGAGAAACATAGATGAACTCTACTGTTAGAGATGGTTACAAGTCAACTGAAATAGCCAAAATACATACATATTATGTACATGTATGTTTCGTATTTATCAAGTATTCGGACACATGCTATCCATGTAAAACTGGTGTAATACATACCATATCATAATATATCAAGTATTCCTTTGTCCATATAAATCTAATGAATATTAATTAACTTTTGTCATATCATGAATATTTATAGAACATGTTATCATGCATATTCATAGAATGTGATCATTTTTGTCCTCT
Organism: Saxidomus purpurata; assembly: GCA_022818135.1. NCBI lineage: Eukaryota > Metazoa > Mollusca > Bivalvia > Venerida > Veneridae > Saxidomus > Saxidomus purpurata. The sequence continues at coordinate 4,403,450 of JAFMSR010000007.1, forward strand.
GGACATTAAAAGACATTGTAATTGTTGCCTAAGATAGTTTTTATTTGTGTGAATAGAAAGTTTAACTGTTTTTTAAAATGTGTTTTTATGTAATGAATGTTTTTATCAATGTGTTTTAAGTGTGATATATACATGTTTGTTCTTAGTTTTGATTATGTAGTTGTTAATGAGTGTATATAGATAAAGATTTATTTATTATTGAATTGTTTCTGATATGTGTGTTCTCTAGCTTAAAAGCTTCTAGTTTGATCGTAAAACATCAAGGTTGGATTAATATGATGGTTCTTTCTAAGTTGATGTAACAATAATTCCCTTAAACTGGTGTCTTTATAATTAAATCTGTTTATAGCTTACAGAATGGGAGTTTTGTTCATTGAACTGGGTTCATTGTTTTTGTAGCATCTATATAAGTAAGTTATGATACAAAGTCACATGTAGCTTATTCTGTCACAGGTTGGAAAGAGTGAGGCAGGTATAAAGTTACATGTGGCAGATTTAAAACATCTCTCAGTAAGTTATCAGAGTGTTGATAACAGGAGACATCTTGGGACTACATTGTCAACAGTTGGGGTCACAGCAAAATTCACAGGCACAATTTTCATTTTGACTTATTAAACAACAAAAAATGCAAATGTACAAACACAAAGTTGTACCTTGACTCTGACAAGTTGTTACAGACATTGTGTGTTGGGGGGGGGGGGGGGGGTGACAGGTGCAACAATGTGTGTGTCGCATTTTATCAAACCACAGTGATGCATCAACCTGTTTCATCCAGGACAGCTACCCAGTAAAACAACAGTAATGAAGGGATCAAGGGATTTTGGTAAATTTTTATACAGCAAATAAAGCCTTACGAGGTGATGTCTTCCATTTGGATTTTAAAAAAGTGTTCAAGCATTTTCACAAAAACTTTATTATTCCCACCTTTGTCTTCAAACTTGCAAGGATTATTGTTTATTACAATTTGATGACTCCATTGATCTGTAACAAATTCTGGGTTTCAGATCATCAGCAATTTCTAGTGTTACTAGGTGGATGGGGTGAGGGGGCCACAAGAGTTTTACAAACACTTCTTGTTCGTTGAGATACTGGGTATATTCATCAGAAATCTGGTATCATTCCTTGTATTGGAATATATTCCCTGGATTATTATTAACTCCACGTTTGTTTTAATATTCTAGTATGAGCAAATGAGTTATAACAGTTAGTACATACAGCCCAGGACGCAAGTTCAGTGTTCCATTTCTATTTGTGTTACTTGTTCAGGGAAAAAAGTATGTGTTTAGGGGATGGGTTGTGTGAAAGAAAAAGATGTCATAGACTCTTCATAACATCATGCTGTTTTTCTTCTAAAACTATTTCAGTAACCACATACAGTGGTTTTAGTCCACTTATGTGTTTGTTAATGTTTCTGTCTATGAAAAATCTTGGGCTGAAAAATCTAATCATGTCATTAGCTGATTGAGAAAAGTTGTATGTCCTATAGTATAGATATATATCCACATTCCACAGTTAATAAGTGCTGATCAGTGTTGTACATCTAATAATACAAACACTTCCTTACAGTCTGGCTCATACAACATTTCTGTGTAAAATGAATGTTTTATGGCAATATCTATGTTATACTTCATCAGGTCTTGTATCTAATAGCAAAATTCACTGATATGTGACACTTTAGTTAATCATCAAACTTCCATACAACAGTGAATATATAACTAATTGTTGACAACAATTTTGTGTACCTGTATATTGTTGGTTAATATCCACTGAAGTCTAGGTACGAGACAGGAGACTATAGAAACAGTTGTATTTCTAGGGATACCTATAAACAAAACATTTATACTTGATAAGTGTTTGTAGACAATAGACAAGTTGAGCTCTGTATTTTGGTTTTAAACGCGATAGGTTGATTGGAAACTGAACTAGAGTTTATTATAAATTTTGTTGAAACAGATAAGTTTGTTTAAATTGTAGATGACAAATGTAGCATACAGTTATCTCCGGAGTAATTATGGGCAGTTACAACCTGATTTAAAAAAAAATAAGGATCTTAAACACTAACATTCAGGTTACGTTTGAAAAGAAAAGTGTTCATATTAATAATTAACAATAACATAGAGCTCTACTCATCAGAAAGCAAAACCTGTTTCCACTATTGCTGTAAAAATCTTCTATAAAGGTCAAAATATCTTTATGTAATTTTGACTTTTCTGTATCTGTGTCAGGTCAACAGTCTGCAAAGGAAAATTTTTGTGAAAGTATCTTTTTATTTGTTTATTGTTAAGTCTTTCCTAGCTTATTATAGCATACTAGCTCAGTATCCGGTGTCTCGTACATAATGATACCTATTTGGTAAGACAGATTTTGAGATCTTCGATACCCGTGTTTGATATTTTATCAGTTCTTAATTCTATACATATTGTATACATTTTATAAAATTTTGTAATAAAATCCTGATTAACGTGTTACAGAATGACAGATAGTAAATTGAGGTTTATTCTGATAAAATGTGAGCACATCATGAGTCGCCCATTGTCAACATTTCCCTTAAAGCTCTTCCTCTCTGAAACTATGTCAGATTTTTACCAAACTTGGTCTGTCGTATCCTTGCATAGACCTCTTTCAAAACAATTATTTACTGAAGATTTTGGATGTTACACAGAATTTATTCAATGCTCTGGCTTAACATGTAATCACATAAAAATTGACAAACAGGACAATGTTGGTGAATGATTGTGTTTGTGCACATCCGTGCAGTCTGATCATGATCTGTACTGTTTACTAATCATTCTGTTGATTCTCAGAGGGCACTCAATTGAACAAATAATAGTATTGTCTAGGTTAGAGAGCCGATTTATTCAATTTGGGCTTTTTAAAATAAATTTCATTTTTTAGTATCAAATATACTCAGAGCCTGTCGTAATTAGCTTGAAAATGAGTATTGGAGACCCAATAATGTTCTGATTTAGTAGCATTTGATTGATTTACATAGGAATATCTTCGTTTAAACAATTTCCATGGCATCTTCCAAGTGACTGTCGTATAAATGTATTTGGATTGTAATATTTCTTGCATATGCAAGTAAAAAGTTCTTCGTTTCTTTCTGTTTGTGTAAGATGTAGAACTGTAATGTTACAGAGGATATATATGTATGTTGTTAAAGGGTGATAACTCTCCTGTGAAATCTTTTCCAGCCTTTTTAAAGTATGTTTTTGTGCAATATTAAGTCTTATGTATATATAAAATAAATAATTATGGAAAATTAAAATTTATCATAAACGTTTACCTTTTGTTATACTTTGTACCAATTTCAGAACCATTTGAAATGTGAAGGTAATTCTATTAGATACTGAAATGACTGTAAATAACACGTCTTAAATATGACTTCAGACAAAAGTACAATACACCGTCTGACTTTGGATGAAAGGAGTTCAGGCTCTGAAATATTCAGACATCAACAATGTGTGCAGCACTGGAGATTCACTTTTATTTTAACCAGACTTGTCCAGATTTTGAAATACCAAAAGTTCTATGTTCCTTTTAGGGTTACTGGAGCAGTAGGCTGAGGATGTGCCATAGTAACCCTCATAGCTGCCTGTACGGTAGGGCAAATATTGACCCAAATGGCATGATTTGTATGATTTGGTAGAGGACCACTACCATGCTACATACAAAAATATAGAAAGATTTTCAGTTTTTCCAGTATAAGTCTGCAGTGACCTCCTGGGTGGGGCAACTTTTGACAAAAGGGGTATGATTTAAACAAAAAGACCACTAGATGATGCAATTACCAAATATCTAAGCTCTCAGACCTGTGGTTTTAAAGAAGATTTTCAAATATTTTTTCTATTTTAGCTCTGGCAGCCATGTTGTTCAGTCAACCGGGACCATTTGAACAAATTTAATAGGGAGCTTCTGGCCAAGTTTGATGATATTCATGTGGTTTATAGTGAGATACAGGTAACAAGGTGAAATCTGATGATGCAGAATAAAATTTGATTTTCTCAACAACAGATAAAAAATTTGTTAGGAAGGACAAACATATTCTGTTCACAGTAGAAGTATACAAAGCTGCTGTATTCATTGATAAAACCTACAAAACAGAAAAACGTTAAGTGAAGATTTTAATGAAATATTTGCATTGCTTTACTGTTACAGTACAATCAATCAGTAAGAGAGTCATTAAAGCAGAATTAAAAAGTTCTTGGAGCCCTGTCTAAAATATAATGGGTCCAGTATGCTAGAAAGCTGACCAATCAGCAGCCAGTGACTGACACAAGAGACTGACACAAGTTCTTAGCAAACAAATCAAAGTTTTTCCTTTATTTCTTTTATCCTCTGTATAGAGTAGCTCTCGGTAACCAATACCAGAATTTTTTCACTGTATTAGTATAAACCAGTTCTCAGTAAATCAATCATAGCCTTGTATAGAATGGTTCTCTATTCTCCGCTCGTAGTTGTTTCACTGCCCCGTGCATAGACTGGTTCTCTATTCTCCACTCATAGTTTTTTCACTGCCTCTTGTATAGAAAGGTTCTCTATTCTCCACTCATAGTTTTTTCACTGCCCCTTGTATAGAATGGTTCTCTATTCTCCACTCATCAGCTCCTAGAAGGCACACATCTGTTTTCCAGCGTCCATGGTGAACATCCTCTAAAAACTGAGAGAATGTTTTTGATACATACTCCTTCGTTGCTCTCAACAAAGAAATACTCCCTGAAATAAAAAATAAATTATACTTACATTCCACTTACCCATCTTAATTATCAATCATGTTTAAACGCATTTTATCTCCGCCGGTCTGTAACTTTTTCTTGTGTTTAAAGTACTCGCAAATATTATTGAAATCCATCCCTAATAAATGTGTGAACAACTCGGTCATTAAAATAATTAATAATTGATCGATTATAAATATAATTCGCAATGATTTATTTTAAACACCATGATGCCTTGGATTAAACCACGAACCCTGATAACTTTGTACAAATATCAAAGAAAACACTGACTTATTTCTGACGCCACGTACATGTGCAGTAACGACACGTGATTATCGGAAAATAACAGGTGTACATGCTGTGTCTTTTGATCGCCTCGGGCGTTTATGTGATCAGCAATCCAATGCCCGGCAATCCAATGCCGAGCACGCGTCGGATTAAGGTTAGGGCTGAATGGTGATGATAAAGGACATAAAATATCATGACTTTAGGGCAAAATGGATGTTGAGAAGGGCAGAGTGGTAGCACAAAAAGGCGGCAGGGCGCGGCACCACGCCATCATGCTACAGATATAACACTATTACGTATTTTCTTCAACCTAAAATCAAATTGTTTGTACTATGAAGCTGGTCTGCTACCTTTCCATTTGAGGATCCATAATGTTGAGCAATATAAAAACTGTTTAAAAAACACCCCCAAAAAAAAACCCCCCCCAAAAAAAAAAAAAAAAAAAAAAAAAAAAAAAAAAAAAAAAAAAAAAAAAAAAAAAAAAAAAAAAAAAAAAAAAAAAAAAAAAACCCCCCCTATTAGCCTGAAATGCCTTGAAAAGCAACTTCTACAATACTACCGGTACTTTACTACAACCGAACCAAATTAAAGGCAACATAAATATAAGTGTCTCCTTTAGTACCCTCCATCTCTTCCTTGAAATTTTTTTGTGATTTATATCTGACATATGATATCAATTAACTAAATCAACTTAACACAAAGATATTAACACAGAAAATGTCTTACCTGAGTTTAATTCTTTTACCAAGTTCTGTAGGGGCAGTGGTAGATTCTATAAATAGAAATATGATATACATGAACTAGTATTGCAAACAACGTTAGTCAAGTATAAAATCTAACTAAAACATACGTAACTTAAACATGTAATTTTCATATCCAGCATGAAATGTAAATAGTATTAGCTGAAATAAAGCCTTGAATTTAATGTTTACAAAGAGTTCAATGCTGGAAGTTCATATCCTGTGTGGGAAAGGAATTTTACTGTGGTTTTCAAAGTACATGTACTTCATTGAGGTGTATTTACAAGTAAAACTGTCACACATGGAGAAACAGCCATCAAACAAACCTAAGTTCTAACTTTTTCTGTAGCAGTTGAAAACAGAAAAGTTTAAACTACGAAAACATTTTCTGGCACACTACATACCTGGGCTGCTGACTGATGTTCATGTAAGAAGTTGATTAACTCGGCGTGGTAACAAGCCTCTAACTGATCTAGTACACCTGCACTCTGTGTTAATGCTATATCCATACAGGCTGAAAAATCGAGACAAAAACAGGATAGATATCAGTTAAGCAGTTCGCACTGATTAGTACATGTACCATTGTTTTAAGGTAGGTTTTGGATCTAGTCTCATCTGAACTGAGCAAGCAGGGATTCAGGGACTGCATTTAAGACTGTTTATATACTGGAACTGTCTGACACAAAGCTTCAGTAGCTAAGGTCAACAAAACATGACCAATCGATAAGACCGAACAAAATATGTTTCTGGATTAGAAGATGTAGTTTGGTACTATTTATTTAAAACTCTCCATTTTTAATATGAAAAAGGTATGCATTGTCACAATTATAACATACCTCTTTCTGCCCCAATCCACATAAAATATCTACTGGTTTTATAAATATCTAAAAATTCTTCTATATCTTCATGTCTGAAACAAGAAAAGGTACATTCATTATGCATCAAAACAGACCCGTGGTATATTCTTTGTACTGTATATACAGGTAACTGAACAGATAATGGGTAGTTAACACTGAACTTATCAGTCTTTTGAACTTTCGGAATAACACATAATAAACTAGAGCTATCACTAAATGTGATTAATACCCCCGAAAGACTGCTTTATAAACTGAGGAAGTTCGTAGTAACAGAATACCTTGCAAAAAAAACTAAAATAAAGATATTGTTCTTGGCAATAACTCTGTAATTCGTCAAAATAGAGTTATGGTTCTTGTACACTGCACTTCCTCTCATTGTGCTGGACCATTGTACGAAGTTGTATTGAATTCCAACTGGTAGTTTTCTAGTAAAGCTCCGGACAAGGAAAAGTAACAAAGGGCAATAACTCTGTAATGAATCAAAAAAGAGTTATGGTTCCTGTGCACTGCACTTCCTCTCAATGTACTTGGCCATTGTATGAAGTTGTATTGAATTCCAACCAGTAGTTTTCAAGTAATGCTCTGGACAAGGAAAAGTAACAAAGGGCAATAACTCTGTAATTAGTCAAGATGGAGTTATGGTTCTTGTGCACTGCACTTCCTCTCAATGTGCTTGACCATTGTATGAAGTTGTATCGAATTCCAACTAGTAGTTTTCAAGTTATGCTCTGGACAAGGAAAATGCAACAGACCGCCTGACCAACCAACCGACCAACCACCGGGTGACTCCTATATACCCCCCCAAACTTCGTTTCAGGGGTATAAAAATGTGAATCTAAGTACTGGCTACAACAGTGTATAAGTAAAGAGAATTGTGAATTTGTGAAATTCCTTAACATTTCAACCTCAAAAAATCATCCACTTGTACAGTTGGTAGTGGGATAAATAAAACACTGCAGCTTTCAATTTAGGGTATGTACAATTAATCAATCAAACTGTGTGTATGTTACCTACCTTTCACAGAGACTTTTAAGGGAAGTACCAAGACTGATGTCTAACACTCTCTTTGTTTCTGAAAATTTACAAAAATAATATAAGCCTAGTTCTTTAAATCAAACTTAATGAAACTTTCTTTTGTTCCTTGTGTTTACAATGTCAGTTTGAAAGATCTTCATTAAATCAAAACATCTTTGTAAATATACAAGACAGTATCTATGGCAAGCAACTATTTCCATTCTCCTTTAATACTTTCAAAGACTCCTTTTTGTTCTTGAGTGGTGAAGTTTGCTGACCTGGTAACCACTATAATCTCTCTTTAGGTCTGCTAAAGTGATATACATAGTGTAAGAAAGTAGAAATTGACAGGTTCTTGTGCAGATGAAAGTCCATCTTACAAACAATGGTCAAGTAGTCTGCCATGATGGTGCTAAAATAAGTTGTAAAACCCTAATTAAAACCAACAAAACTAATCATTCCTTTTCAATATTTGTTGAAACTGCTGTGTTTTAAAATCTGTGGCAACAGCTGTTTAGCATAGCTTGATTTGTTTCTCAGACTGTACAGAATTCAACAGTTCCTCAGGCAGGACTCTGGAGTTAGCAATTTTCTCTTCTTTCAGAGCAGGGACATAAAATATTTTAGGCCTTTTTTCAGAGCAACAGTAACTTGTAAGGTATGAATGAATAGTATACATACAAAAATCAACTTCAAAGTAAATTGATAGGAGAACCAGTACATACTCCATAAAACTGGTTCCTTTTTATTCACGTCTGTAGGTGATAGAATGGTTCCCGACTTGAAGTATTCTGCCAGCAGAATATGGAGTCGGGCTTGGTTAATGGTTTCCATGACAACACCCCTAACTGCTGAATAGTTTGCAAATAGATGGAGTGATGTGAACACAAAATACAGGATCCATATTAGCCTGAAAGAAGACAACACAAACAAATATAAAATCAAACAACATGCACCTTCTGTTTCATTAGGCAGAAACTTTACATGCAATAATCAAGGGACCGTTAAATTTGGCAAATATCCTTGTAAAAAGTTACCATATTTGGCTAAATGCAAAAACAGTTAACATAATTTTTGCTCTTTTAAAATAACATTCTATCTGATGAATGTTTTGAACTTTGTACTAGTACTTTGTACAAGTACTTTTGAAGGACACTGTATATATAGACATAACTCTAAATTGTATGTTGGTCAAATAAATGAGCTGTACATACACAGGCCTTCCTGTAACAACTGGTACCAGTATAAAACTACACAACAAAGCTGCTAGATTGACTAGAGTCTCCTGAAACAGAATAAAATAGACCACTGGAAAATGGTAATTCTGAATGAAGTGAGAACACACAGTTCTAAAGGGAATATTAAATATACACAGGATTTTATTTTTTTTACTGCCCTGGCTTCAGGATCCTCAGACTCTAGTGTAAGCTGTGAAACAACATGACTTGTGTATTGGTTCAAACCCCACAAAGTATCTGTGAATATGGTTAAAGTACAGTATGACAGACTTTTGCATGAAATTATCGAACAATTCAATTTTTTATAGATCACTGACCACACTTCCCCCCCCCCCAATTAATTCAACTTTCTGTTTGCTTGTTTATTACTAATCAGAGGGTGAAACTAGTCAAAGGTAAACCTCTATTCTTTCGTTGAACCTCCAATAAATATACAGACTACGGGACTCATAATCGCAATTTATGAAGAAGAGTAAAACTGTATTTTTGCTAATACAGTCAAACTTGCTCATGCGACCACGTGTATTAAGCGACCTTTAAAATAGCATGCTAGCTGATGAATCCCAGGTTTTCACACTGTTTTGTTATTGCATTAGCACTTTTGTCTAAGACTAACTCTAAAGTATGTAGGACCCATAATCGGTATCATACATTGTTCGTAATATGGTACCATTTTTATGCAAACAGATCATTTCTTTGGAAATTGACTGCTAAAAAGTTGCATTTAACGTCCCAATTAGACACGCAGGTGTCAATTTAAGTAAGGATTAGTGTCCATCCTTATGTCCTGGTTGTATTTATCAACTTTAGGTACTTTCATGTTCAAACTTTTGCTATGTTTGGAAATATTACCACTTGACATAAGTAAAATTTTCTATGGGTAAAGCTTCCCCCTTATTCCGGTGTTGCTTTGTATTAACAGACCATTTTAGTTAAGCGACCGTTTTTGGCCTTTCCCTTGGGCGGTCTCTTAAAACAAGTTTGACTGTACCTGACTTCCATCCTTGGCTGATACATCTGCCATGTTATTTCTACGAGCCTGATGCTGGGTAAGTGCAGCTCTAGTGGCTCCCCCTGACACTCCAACAAGGGACTGAAATATAGCAAGATTGCCATGGTTACTGGTTACCATCTCAGAGAGATAACAATGCATTGTATTTAACATCATACCCAAATTCCCTTTTCCAAAAAGTAACAGAAATCTTGGAAAAGTATATACCTGGAGTCTTTTTATGTTAAAAGTTCTTACATTTGACCTCATGACTTAGTTTTTAACCTAAAGTGATCTGAAAAGAGTATAGTCACATCTAATCAAATAAAACTTATTGTAAAAACCTACCTAACATGCCAAAAAAGCTTTTCTTTGACTTGCGGTTGCAGTTCTTTATTTACTGTACACATTTATCTTCCATGATCATGACATTTTCACAGTATTTTCTTGAACAGTTCTGGTTTTTCCTATCTAAAGAAAGCAATTGTGCTGGGTACCACACTGTTACCTCGACGAACTAACATACAAGGTATATAAACCCATACTTACCTTTAGCACCCCAGATACACACAGGATGAATGTAAACATATGTGGAAAGTGTGGTCCCATAATCTCAATAAATATGGCTATATCATTGATGATGTCTGCAAACAACCTAAAACACACAAATGATTAGTACGAAACACATTTTGTACAACAACTTGACATACAGAAGTGAAAACCTACATTATCCTCCAGACACCACATTCTAATAACAGGTGCATCTAACCTTGTCAAAATTGAATTAGAAATTATAATGAACTATTTAGTGGTGGCGTGGTGGTTGAGTGGTTAATCCCCTGGATTACAAATCTAGAGGTCTCCGGTTCACATCCCGGCCGGGACAATGGAAATTTCAGGAACGCTTTTCAGTGTTTCCAACCCATCTAGAGATGAACTGGTTAGTATCCCAGAGGTAGTGTTGCATGTATCGGTGCTATAGACCACGCACATAAAAGAACCAAGGGTGCTATAGTAAAAAGCTAGGGTCTGGTACCCGGATTCCCTTGTTTCTGCATCTGTCTCTTCAAGCTGTGCCTGTCATGAGTCTTGGCAGTTTCACATGAGGAGAAATCCTAGGGTCAACTGGAACTATAAACAATAAATAAATTATCAAAAAAAGATGAAATACAATATTTATCATGTATCCATGTTTAAGTAAACCTATGTATCTACTGTTCTAAGTGTCAACACTGTTTGCCTGATACATATTACAGCAGAAAACTACAGATAAGCTTGTATTAAACTCACACCTCCATCTTTTGGCATCACAATCCAGGCTACTCCTGAAACAAAGCGTAAGAAATCAAATTACCGGTACTTTAAAAATCCACTAAAAGTACAGTTTTACTTTCAATTGCAATCATAAACAGATGTTAAACAACACATTTTTGACAGTATGGAATGTACTCATTTTTAAAGTCATAATTGTCAGAGAAAACAGAAGTCTGGCAGTTTAGAATGTTTGTACATGTACATACATTTTAAGCTGTGCAATTTGCTATGAAAGACAATTTTCATCAATAGAAAGTTTCTAAATTCTAAATTTACTTATTATACTAACCCCTGTATCCATGCAAACACTATTCTTCCTAACATGCCAGTGCCATCTGAAAGAAAAAGGTCCATTACCAACTATGCTTCACATAACAACTCTATGAAACAGTCATTGCACTGCATGGTTAGCCATTAAAACATGACAGAATAAAGTTTGAAACAACAATGTCACATGTTTGCTTTATTTTTATGGTAATTCTTAAACTAGAAAATTCACCATACTACACAGTACATAAGGTTAGGACTTTCTGATACTTTAAACATGCAAGTTTAATAAAAAAAGAAACTGCCATAATTATAACGCCCCACACCAATTCAATCTATTATAGATTACATAAGGTTATGTTCAATGACATCAGTGATCAGTTGAAACAGCTCTCCCTATCAATCAAACAGTTATACTATATTACATACTTTTGAGCAGCCATGTGAGTGTGGCAGCAAGAACTGTGGCTGATTCATCACCAACACCATATCCCTTCAGTACTGCCTGACCTGCCAGTGTGCCAGTTATACTGCTAGCAAATGCCTGCAAAATAAGATAAACAATGTTTTCACTGTTGAGCAAAAACATATTCACTATTCAGCATCAGTTTATTATGAGTTTTGTTCTCTTTCTCTCTTCAGGCTCAATGCTGTTTTCAACACAATTTCAGTTATTTACTGGCAGACAGTTTATCTAATCATTATTTCTGGGAAGCTCCCTTCCTCTGTAAGAAACTTCCAGCTTTCTTACATAAAGCATGAGGTCAGTCACATAACGTAATTGGGGCTAAAACATTACCGGTAGATAACATTTAATATGTGAATGGTTCAGTGATTTCACTTCAGCGCCCTTTACCACTCCACCTCAGACATTCTTCCACGCTTTTATTATAGTCAGAGACCTGCACTTTTTTTGCAATATTAGTATCTGCTATTTCAGTGTGATTATGTTGTTTGCATGTTTCTTTCAGTCTGCAACTTAGATGTCTAACATCTACTAAAGCATGTCTATAGATAAACTAATCAAAAAGCAATGCTTAAATTACTGACAGCTATTCGTATCATTTTTTTTAAATCAGTTTTTACCCTAACTGCATTGAATTTATTGATTTAAGGCATTCAGTAACCCTTGTTGATGCAGATTACCTGCATAGTATCCCAGAGCTGATATGTAAGATAATCCTCGCTAACACTGTCAGGATAGCCTTGAGGCAAGAACACTGTCTGAAAAATAATATCACTGTCAATACAATACAATGTAATACAATACAATGCAATACAATATTTATTTATTGTCAGATAGGTATAACATGTCACACAAGCTATGTATAGCTTTTGACCAACTCAACTGTCAACTTAGTTGAATTACTTCCATTCATACCTATAAGTAAAGCATTTGATATGACTGTATACTGTCTGTTTGATAATTTCAATATGGTTTTCTGTAATTTTCAAAAACTTTCTTACACATAAAAAACTGACAGGAACAAAAATCAACAAGTGTGTGTGTACATGTTCTACCACCTGATAGGTTTAAATTGCTTGCAAGTTTGTTATTTTGATAATTTTGTAATAAGTTTTTTGCATACAACTATTGAGAATTAAATTCTCTTTCAATACAAGTAGGTTGGATATGATTTTACTGTCTGTGACATTATCTGGGCATAATGTAGTGACTAAAATTTCATAATAAAGAGTCCTCCACTTTTTTTTGGACTTTTGAGTGTTTGAGTAGTGGAGAAATTGCCCATACTCAAAGAAGAGCGCCACACTGTCACAAAATATGACACCCGGGAAAATAAATTGTTCCAATTTTGGCAATTACTCCGTAGTTACTGAGGTTATTCGGCTGGCTATCGAACCTGGCCTAGATATAAGGCCAATAAACATTCACAACAAGTTAGGTGAAGATTGGTTAAGAATTGTTTACATTATGGAATGGAAAACTATAAATTTGACCAATTTTGGCAATTAAAGGGAAATCACTCCTGAGTGACTGAGGCGATTTGGCTGTTTATCGAACCTGACTGAGATATGTTACGCCAAAAAACATTCACAGCAAGTTTTGTGAAGTTTCAATGAGATATGTGGAAGTTAGAGAGCAGTCAACTTTGTGGACGCTACGATAGCAAATCCACCCATCTGCCTGCCACAGCTGATCCCATAGTATGACGCATCACAAAAAGCATTTAAAGTGCTCAATATTTGCAAAGATCAGAGGACGGCCCTGTTGGCAAAATTTCAAGATAGGACTAGTACTTCTTCAATTTACAATAGATGTTCTTAAATATCCCAATGAAAATTGTACCCAATAGTCCACATGCTGATTATATTCAAACAATTGTTGCTGTTTTACCATAAAAAATGCGATATCGATACAAATCCTGAAGAACTTTTGTCTTGTCACTTAATTATTTTCTCTGTACATAAGTGTACCGCGACGAAGTCGTAACCGTAAGTTCCCCATGGTTTGCAAGTCAAAGGTTATGGTCAATGATTATGCTAGTGACTCCTTTAGGTCATTCACAATTACCGCTTTTACTCAGTCGATCAATGACTGGATGACCAAATGACAATATGAAATATAAAATATTTAAGACAAAACACGTAATTTTAAAAAGCGGAATAACTCTATCTTACTAAAATGAGTAACCTCACTTTGCTAATTCCATTATGACATCAGATAGCCTAGTTATTTAGCAAAATCGACGCAGCGAACAGCGCAGTGTAACTTTACCTTCGAATTAGTGTGAAAGATTTGAATGGTAACAGACCAGTTAGTTTATACTATTTTATTTATCAAATTGCAAACAAGTACTAAAACAGAAGTCAGACCGATGCCAATTGAATAACTGCTGCAAATCAGACATACATGCATACGGTCCAAGTAAAATATTTTCAATTTTTATGTTCAATTTCTAAATTCGATAACAGCCAATAATTTTATTATAATATATGTAGTATGGAATTGACTTCCTGAGAAAATACAGTCAAAAAATGACAATATCGTTATAAAAAGTGTGTGAAAAGGTATTTCTTAGTAATACTGATATAATTTTAATTGTTTTTTCCGTCTTCACCCATTTCGTCTGTACTTTTGACGAAGTTTCTGAACCTGATAGTCTGGTTTAGCTTCCATGTCTAGTTTATTGTTGAGTTTTGATAAAATTACAATATGCTGCAGTTTCGACCTCCCTTTTATGTTTTCATTCGCTTTATGTTCTCTGTATAATGACTGTTGTATGATGTTAATGTTAAATATAAACATTTTTATCATGGACAACCCTTAAAAAAAAGTCGGGATAACTCTTCATGGGCTTACTATAATATGAAAAAATCTTACTTTGCTATTGCATATGACATAGCTAATTAAGTACCAATTTTATGAGTCTTAAGCTGTTTTGGTAACATTCATTCTTTTTAGTTTTAAGAATTTTGGGGTTTGTATAACAAGTGTACCAGTTAGTTTATACTCTTGTATTTATTCTAAATTGCGATACGTTCTTGTAACTGAGAAGTTAACTGCTCCATACTAGATTCAATCTACTGTATGTAATGATGGATTATTTGCCAAATAAATCGCAAGTCTTTCTAAATATACTATTTGAATATACCTTAGATACACGGAAGTATACACTACACGGAAGTATACATTACACGGAAGTATACACTACACGGAAGTATACATTACACTACTGTAGTGTATACTGCCGTTCTCGGAGAGAGAGAGAGAGAAGAGAGAGAGACCAACAATTTTCGATTTTGAAGGCAAACCGAATTTACAGGCTGATATTTTGTAGTTGTTCTCCTTCTAACGATTTGACAGTAAAGAGTTAAGATCTGTAAAATGGGTCAAATCGTTTAGCCGAATGAATTAAATCGGGATTTATTATATTATTGTATATACGATCCCTGATTAAATTAACTTCCTGAATTAGGTTAAAGTGACATTGTGTATGCGCATTTTTTTCAAGTAAAAATCCAGCTGAAGTTGGTATGTGTACAAAAGGGTAGAGGAAATAATAGCTTTTAACCCAATACACTAAACTCTTCCCGCTACCAGTATGAAAAAATAATTTTCCAAATATTGATTTTCTTATTTTGACTGGGAGAGTCAATCTAAGAAAAAGAAACAACTGCATGCAGGAGTTGCTTCCCTTCCACTGCCGAAATCTCTACCAACAACAAAACGACACAATCAACTATCATTTTATCAGTCCGATTTTTTTTTTTTATTTCTAAAGCACCAACTTCAAATACTAATGCGGCATAATCATTTATTTAACACATTTAAATGCACAGCAACCGAAAATTGCTTTTATAAAACTGTCACCAAAATACACTATGTGCAGTAAGATGCGCATACAGAGAGAGAAGCATCGAAGACTATGGTCAAACGCTAACAAATAATGAGAGAGAAGCGAACACAGTGACAACCTAATCTAAATTTTAAGAGCTTCGAGGGCTTGCTAACTAACTTGATTCAAATTTTGAGAGATGATCGATTGATTGATTGATTGATTAATTGATTGATTGATTGATTGATTGATTGATTGATTGATTCATTCATTCATTCATTCATTCATTCATTCATTCATTCATTCATTTAGATTCCGTCTGTTTCTTTATTTGTTGTTTGTTTGTATTTTAGTAGTGAAACAACACTAAAAGTAGGTCAGCATGTCAAATGGCCCTGGTGCCGGGCCAACTTGGACCAATGAGTATGATTTGAACAATTTTGGTGTAGGACCACCATAAATGTCAAATATCTAAAAACCTGTCTTATCTGACACCAGAAATGTCGGTTAACACAGGTAGTCGGATAAAGCACCTTACCTAAGTTGACACATGTTTACTCCTTTGATGTGTTTATAGTCCACCATCCTTTATTCAAGGTATATACTCCTTTTTGAATCTTCAATCTCCTGTATATGCCCCCAAATCTCGCGCTCCGTCCATCTGCCAGTGTCTACCCGTCCTTCCATTTTTTCGTGTCCAGGCTGTAACTTTGTCGTGCTTTGAAGGATTTAAAAATAATTTGGCACAAATGTTCAGCACACCAAAACGACGTGTCGCGCGCAAGACTCACGTCCCTACCTCAAAGGTCAAGGTCGCACTTAGTGTTTAAAAGTAAAGAAATCTTGTACATTCGTTTCCGAACTTTGTGATGCATAGTAGGATTCTAAAATAACTTTAATCAAATTTTCAGCACATCAAGACGACGTGTCGCGTGTAAGTCTTAAAGAATAAAGTCACTGTAATGGAATCTTGTATATATCCACAAATTCGTGTCTGGATTGTATTTTTAAATAACTTGGCACACATTTTAAGCACATCAAGACGACGTGTGGCGTATAAGACCCACGTCCCTATCTCAAAGAATAAGGTCACGCTTACAGTTATAGGTAATGGAATACTGTATATATCCACACATTCGTGTCTGGATTGTAACTCTGTCATACAGTGAAGGATTTTAAATAACTTGGCAAAAACGTTTAGCGCACCAAGACGGTGTGTCGCGTGCAAGAACCATGACACTGCATCAACGGTCAAGGTCGCACTTAGAGTTTAAAGGTCACGGGATCCTGTATACATGATAACTATGTCGTGCTTGGAAAGATTTTAGAATAACATGACACAATTGTTGAGCACATTGAGATGACATGTCACATTAAAAACTCGCGTCCTTACCTTAGCGGTTAAGGTCACACTTAGAGGTTTGACATTTTTGAATCCTGTCACGTGATATATACTCATGCTCATGTCCGTATTGTAACTATATTATTATACATGAAGGGATTTTAAAGTGAATTAGAACAACTGTTCAGCACATGAGATAAAGTGCGATGCGCAAGTACCAAGTCCACACCTTGAAAGTGAAGGCCACATACTGTGAGACACCCCTTTGGGGGCATTTGTCACTTATGAGGGACAGGTCTTGTTAAAGTTGTCATTTCTTTTAAGTTCAGGCATATTTCTTTATCTGTTGCTTTTTGCCTTTCAACAGAGAATCGATATTTGTTGAAGCAGGAGTTCAAAAATGAACCGAGTGTTCCTTGAAGTTTCCACAAACGAAAGCTCGATGGAAAGTCGCAACAAATCTCAATCAATAACGTCCAAAGTTTTGTTATTGCGAAGTTTTATTGAAATTGGAATTTACAGCTGTCGCATTTCTACGCAGAAAAGCCGGATCAATAAGGTTTCGCTATTCTACAGACTGCAAAGACAGCCAATACTGAACATTTAACCGTTGCATGTCTCCATGATATTCAAGAGCGCTTTGTAGAGAGCGTAAAGCGTGTTCTATGAAAATATCAGAAGTTAAAATCAAGAAATGCCAGCTGAAAATAATTTTCGGCAATCTTTTCCTCATATGTGTATTATTTTCTCTCGTTACGTTATACCGGTACGTAGACTACGTAGTGACTAGTCCGCTTTTCCCCAGGAGTTGGTAACACACATTTCAATTGCCATCATGAAATGACAAGAAGTATATTATACATTTTTATATTGAAAAAAGTACTATGTAAGGCTCCTTATAATTATAATACCGAATGAAAAAGGCCAAAAAATACTCTCACATTGTCAGTCTTTCGTGGATAATTTGATAATTTTAGTACGTAAATATATCATATTTATGAACATTATGTTGTTACCTCCTAACTAATGTTCATTATGGGTATAGAGTAATTATACTTTCTCGGCAAGTGAATAACGGTCAAAATTTCTAGAAACATATTTACTTGAAGAAACGCAAGGATTTTTTTTTCGATGATGAATTTCCACATAGTTAATACTTTGAACAGTATTCGTTAGTAAAGTGGTATGTATCCCCGCCGTTTACGCAGAAGAACGGAATTCAATTCCCCGAGATTTTTTTTTTTGAATGGCTAAGATTGATGGACATGACCACGATTAGGATAGAAGACCCCAGTTACAACGAGTAAGTAAGTCGCAGAATATTAAACAGCAACACTGACCGCAGAGTATTCGTAGGACCCGCCTTATGAAAGAATTGTTGAATTTTGTCTTTACTTTAAACACGCTATTTTTTTTTCCGAGAAAAATCTTGAAAATAAGAAAAATTGTCCAGATTGCTTGAACTAGTCGCATAGTAGCAGTTTGACAGCGGTCATGAGGATATTAATTAGTAGGACAGCCTTTCTGCCTGTATAACTCACGCCAACCCTGAGTTTGTATGTAATCTGAAGTGTTGCATATCAAATAATCAATGAATCAAGGTCTGGCAAGACGCAGTCCATTAAAAGAGCACCTCAACAGATTTGCACGCATTCTGATTATAAGCAAGGTAAAGATGAACAAATGCACCTCTGCCTTGAAACAGATGAAAGCAGATGCAAGCAGACCTGCAGACTATGCATGGTATAGTCTGCACACATGCAGAGTATGCATGGTATAGTCTGCAGACCTGCAGAGAATGCATGGTATAGTCTGCAGAGTATACATTGTATTTTCTGCAGTATATTTGACAGTTCTGTAGTTTGTGTAAATTGTATACAGTCTTTAATTGCATGCTTGGTATATAGGGTCTGCACAGCTGTGTTAATTCAATGCAAAGGTGTTGTTACTACTTCTACAGTGTACATTGCTTTTTCTGTAAAGATAATAATAACAACTGCTGTTACAGTAATAATTTCTTTATTTCCAGAAGTTAACAGTGTAGGTTATACAAAAAGTGCAAATAACGAATACCCCGTAGGCCTCTTATTCAATAATTTCTTCTAGTGTATGAACAAAATAAGACCAAAAATACCAATTTTCAAGTATCTAATAGATAAAAAGCTGTAAACCAACCTTAATTTTTTTGCAAGCCCCGACAGACCCTAACACATATATTTGGCGATAGTGTACCTGTATTTGGTGTGCGTTCAATTATTTAAAGTACACAATTATACATGTATCTTCTGTTCGATTCTACAGTATGATTTTATCAAGGAAAACATCCGACTCAAAGTTTATGAAGATCCAATGAAAAATGCTACCTCTATCGCATGATAAATATGGTTTTTCTTTGATTATACCTTGTGACATTTAAACCCAAAATGACCCATATTCAAACTCAACCTAAATTTCTTTAAGACAGTCATTCTGACCAAGTTTCATAAAGATCTTATGAAACATAGGCCATGATGGCCCTTAATCGCTCACCAGGGACATACTTATGACAATATTTGACTAAAGTTCAGCCCTAAACTAAATATCATTAACACAAACATTCTGTTTGACCCGTACTGCTGACCAATTTACATGAGGATGGGTTGTAAATGTCATCTGTATGGCATACACATGGTTTTTAATCTGTGACCTAGTTTCTGACCCCAGATGAACCACATTCAACCTTGATCTTGATTGTATTAAGATAACCATTATGTCCAAGTTTCATGAAGTTTCAATGTATTCACAAGTGGTTGCTATGATTTGACCCTGTGACCTAAGTTTTGAACCCAGATGACCAATATGCAAACTCTATCTAGAATACACCAAGATAGCCATTCTGACCAAGTTTCATAAAAATCCAAAGACATATGCAACCTATATTGCATTCACAGGGGTTTTCTATGATTTGACCCCATGACTTAGTTCTTTAGCCCAGATGATCCATATAACAATGTGGCCTTGAGTTATTAAGGCAGTCATTTTGACCAAGTTTCATGAAGATCCAATTAAAAATGCAATCTCTATTGCATACACAAGGTTTTTCAATGATTTTACCCCATGACAAAGTTTTGGACCCCAAATGACCCATACTTGAATTCGAAAATTCGAACTCAAAAAAGATAAATGCAACCTCTATTGCATACACATGTGAGTAACAAGGTTTTTCTTTGATTTGACCCCGTGACCCAGTTTTTGACCCCAGATGATCCTATTCGAACTCAAAAAAGATTTCATCAAAGCTGTCATTCTGACCAAGTTTCACCTAGATGAAAATAAGCAGATTCTATTGCATACACAAGGTCAAGTGTAGACAGACAGACGGAAGACTGACATCAGGCGATCACAATAAACCATGAGCATTTTAGCTGAAAAAACTATGTCAACATCATTATCTAAAGAAGACTTCTACATCATAATCACTTAATACTTAATTGACCTTCTTTGACAGAAATTATGGATTATCGTGCTCTTGTAAAATAAACTCATTTGGGTAATTTAAGAACAAGAGGGCCATGATGGCACTATATCGCTCATCTGAGTTCTAATGCACTTGCTGCTAAGAGTCAATGGTTGCTTGAGAAGTTAGTGGTTGCTATAGGAACTCATTGGAAGCTTGGATTTTCCTATAACTCTATATAAAGTAAAGGGACCCCCTCACACACACAGGCGTGGTCAATTTTGACCCAAGGGGCTTGATTTGAACAAACTAAATAGAGGAACATTAATTGTTGCCATAGCAACCAGAGTTCTGCATGGAATGGAATTCTTTGAGCAACTTTGGTAGAGCTTCAGGCAAGGAACATCCCTGCCAAGTTTCATCAACATTGGTATTCAGAGGAGATGTCGACGGACGACGGACAATTATTCATCCGTTAAGCTCAACCTGGCACAAAGTGCCAGGTGAGCTAGTAATTAAATCAAAACAGGAGATAGATTTCCACCCTGTTAGACTAGAAAAAATCAAACACTTTCAATCAATTTGAACACATGACAAACCTAATCATATATATTAAACTAAAGGTGGTCAATCAGATTTTGGCCATGTTACAGATTTGATTGAAACTTAAACATCTGTGGCCAAGTGCATAAAGAAGGCGTAGATTGCGCTGTCGTAACGTAACTAATCCTGTCGTACAACGGGATTTTAAGTCGAGTGCATAAAGCGAGCGTACGTCCGTTGTAGATACGCCCGGGTTACGACTGTCTTAATTATTGTACCACATATTTCTCGTGCAAAATCATTGTATTTCTTGTTTCAATGCATGAGATTTTATATGCATATGTTAAGATAATCTGTTTTAAATAATGGGAACATATCTAGAAATATAACACTTTTTTACAAAAAGTATTTCTAAAATTTAAAATTGCCTGTTTTGTATGAATACGAGAATATCAACATGTCTAGGTACTTAACAATTTCTTGGATTTAAAATGAACTCTGAAATAGTTGCAACATGTAACTAAAAGTATTAGATCTAGCTCTTCACTGTTTAAATGAAATATATATTTTAATAGTCGTATAAAGAAAGATTATGCTGAATGTTACAATGTTTTATAGTTGAACTATAACATATATTGCGTCTAGTTAACAAGGATTTCATAAGCGCAGTTGACAAAAGAAGGCCCCTATACGGATTTCGCTGTAATTTTATTTTAAGAGGGTATATGGGAAAGGGTATTTAGAAATCAGTTTCGGCAGTTGTTTGGCTTGGCAGTCGGTCTGTCTGTTTGTTTCACAACTATGTAAACTGTACTTGAGACTCGAACTTCTTCAAACGTTTTCTTTAGATCAAACCAATTACATGTAAATACATGTAATCAGTGCAAACTGTAGTTGTTAAAAGTCTGAGCTGATTTGATTTGATTTGATTTGAAAGTGATTTTATCAAGGTCCGTCCAAAAGCTAAATTTTTAGCTTATGTTTTGGATGAGACCCCGGCGTGTCTCCCTACATGCCTAGAAAGTAGAATTTTGAAGCCGAAAAGAGGAGAGATTTACCTGATTGCAATTTCCAGTCAGTTTTAGCCAAAGATTGAATTTGATTGATTGCCAAAATAGAATATAGAAGGATAGAATAAAGTGTGCCGAAAGATATGTTACTTAAATTATAAAATAGAATACATATGTATGAAATTTTAACCTTTTCACCTACTTTTAAATACCGAAATGTTAAAAGTCTGAGTATATGCTTTCCTTTCATAGATTGATTTATATGTCTCTCGAATTTAACCGTTGTACCCGGTGTGACCGTGTCCATAACCCTGAACTTATCTATAGATGTCTTGGCATCGCCTCGATCAGGTGAAGTTTTTTAATTACTTTAAGGCTTTCATGGAAGACAGAAGACAGATTTAAAGCCGAATGTTGCCTTACCCTCGAACCGAGCCGGATGAAACAGGAGTTCCGTATATCGACTTGATATCTTAAAATTTTGTTCTAAAACCGAGTAGTTCAAAAGATATCACTTGAAACGCTGTATTACAGACAGACGAGCAAACAGATGGACACCCCAAGACAAAACCATATGTCACCAACAGACTATTACACCAAAAATATTGCCTTTACTGATATTTGACATGATAAAGTATATAAAAATTCAAGTACGCTTTATATAGTTACGCCTACTCCATAGCAGTCGTGACTTTCGTGCTAGATTTACTACTTGACTTACGCTACGTCTCGTTTCTGCACTCGGATTAAATTTTGCGACCGTACGAACTGTAGTTGTTCAAGGTCTTTCCTTTGATTGATTTACATGTCTCTAAAATTAGCCGTTGAACCATGCGTCCATTACCCTGAACTGATATATAGATGTCTAAATATCGTCTCGATCAGGTGAAGTTTTTTCATTTCTCTTTAAGGATTTCATGAAAGACAGAACGGAAACGTTTGTTGCCTTGCCCTCGAACCGAGCTGGATTAAACATGAGTTCCGTATATCGACTTGATATCTTGAAATTTTGTTCAAAAACCTCCGAGTAGGTCAAGAGATATCACTGGAAACGCTATATTACAGACAGACGATGTTCAGACATCTATAGATGGACAACCATGACAAAACCATATGTCTCCAACAGACAGTTACACCCAAAACATTGCCTTTACTGATATTTGATATGATAATGTATATAAAAATTCAACTACGCTGTAGTTACGCCTACTCCATAGCAGTCGTGACTTTCGTGCTAGATTTACTACCTGACTTACGCTACGTCTCGTTTATGCACTCCGATTAAATTTTGTGACCGTTATCTACGCTCTAGATAAGCCAGACGTAGGCCTACGACCACTTTTAAGAATGCACTCGGCCACCATTTATGTTCACTTAGCGCTTAAATCAAGTAAGATTTTCACTGCAGGTATTTTTAAAATTTGATTTTCTCTAGAATGAGAAAAAAAAAGTTATTTTATCATAAGTACAAATTTGATACACATACTTTGCCTAAGGAAAGATATAAATATAAAACCTATTGTATTATAGTTGTAAAATGTTTGCATTAAAAATTATATAATTATTTAGATGGAATTCATTAGAAATGCAAGTTTGAAAAAATATTATTACCTCCCTTTACCTATCTTGGTTGCGCACCCAAACTAGATTGGAAATAAATGAATTCAGAAGCTACACGTAGTTTTAAAACTTGCCTTTTGGTTCAGAATGTTAAAATATTTGTATATCTATCCGATGCAAATGTAAAAGTAGAAATTATATTGAAATAAAAAAGAAATAATCAACTTTTTAATTACTTTCAAATTAATAAAGTGGAGTAATAACAAAATTTTATAAAAGTAAATAAAATGTAAATTTCGAATAGGGATCTAACTCTTTGTAATGGGTCTTCTTGTTCCTTAGATAAATCTCTAACAGAATATACAAAAAGTAAAAATTGTCATCAAATGTTGCTTAAATATGATTGACCACCTTTAACGGTTAGCTAAAAACATTCACCAACGATAAAATACAACTTAATAGTTTACGCCATAAGGCAATATGACTCATTGAGCCCAATGTCGCTTTGCTGTTATCTACAAAGGCGCAAAACAGTTTTTTGTTGCCTGTTAAATACATATCCACCAGTTTTTTCAACAAGAATATTTGGTCAATTGTGCATTGATGTTTCTCGAAACCAGTTCATTCTTCACAAAACATAGTTATTTAGCTTTAAGTTAAAAAAAAGCCTTTAAGTACTCCAAAAATCACTTCATTCACGGTCTTGTTGTTTTTACCTGAAATGAATAAAAAAAGCCACATAAGAAACTGTTAAAGATGCAACACTGAAATACAGAAATTTTATAGCAAAATCAATAAATTTATCTTGTAAGTATTATAGTATTGGTTAAGGTCCCATTACGCCGAAAAAAAATGTTTGTTCCCCCCCCCCCCCCAAATAGGGTAGGTAGGTAGGGATTTTTTTTTGGGGGGGGGGGGATTTGTTTATTCTCAAACAAACCAAATTCAACATAGATTTTAATGAATTTATGCTAAAAAATATTAACACGCAAAAATTAGTCTAGGGTCGGGGCAAAAAAATAGGGTAGGTCGGGAAACCTGAAACAAACATGTTTTTTTACGCCTTAGCAAGCTGGATGTAAAATTATATGAAGTTCTTATGTTACCAAGACAGCGGCTGCTGTCTTACCAGCTAAAGTGACCCTTCTTTGCTTGAAAAACTTTCAAAAACCCGATTTCTGAATAGAAACACTATTATAGTACTAAGTTACCTTTAATTATTTGAATGTAATCTTTACTTTTTACGAAACTGCTATTACCCCGCTACAGTCTAAATATCAGCTAAATGTCCTTTAGTTTCCTTGTTTGGCTTTCCTCTTTCACAGCAGCTCTGACATCAATTGTCAACCAATTCTGTGGAAGAAAATACAATCACTACTTAGATATGTCAATGTACATATATGATGCTCACTGGCAGTCACTGCCACAAAAGACAAAGGGGCAAGACATGCTTGCATTTTTTAAAACATACAAAAAAAATGTAGTATAATGTATGTATAAATAAAAAATCAAATGTGTATAGCCCCTTTGATAAAAGAAACTCATAACGCAAAAAAAAATGTGTGTTTAGGGCAACAGTCCCAAAAATGTTAGATAGGGTAGGGACAAAGCTTCTTTTTTTTAAGTGAAAAGTGAAAAAAATCTATAGGTTGGAAAAGAACAATCTGTGTTTAGGGTAACGGTCCAAAAATGTTAGTTAGTCTACATGCATAACATAGGGAAGGGACACTTCACATTTTTTTACTTTGAAAAAAAAACACTCTAGGGTCGGGGGTTTCGCCAGGTAGGGTCGGTTTACCCGAAACACAGATATTTTTTTTGGCCTTATCGCAGCCAACTGTTTTGTCAAACATTTATACAACAATCACTGCGTATACAAAAACAAATGTATGTACATGTAGATATACCTACATGTATAGATGTGTTTCAGCGCAGCTGTATAAGCTAGCTTTTGACCGGAAGTTTAGAACTGTTCAACCGGCAATGAAATGACGAGTAGAATGTATAACATATTTTAAATCTATTCTCTTTAAGAATTACTATTGTTATGTATCTGTCCTCTATTTGTGCGATGTACAATAAAGTGGAAACTATTCCAACAAAATTTTATTGTTCTGTTTATCACAGGCACCCCTGTTTTGCATAATTAAAGTAACAGATACTCAGCTGAACCTATTTCAGATCTACTTTCAAATCGCAATGATATTTAGTTGTATATTCACAGAGTATAGGAAATATTGATGTTTTTCTCACGCTTGTTAAACAAAGATTAAACGAACATTTTATAGAAGAGTGGAATATTAGATTAAATAATTCAAGCAGAGCCTTGTTTTATAAAAATGTTGCATATTTTCAATATCAACCTTACTTGAATATCATTACGGTAAACAAATATCGAAATGCTTTAATCAAATTGAGAATGTCCTCTCATAGATTATTTGTAGAAACTGAAAGATGGACCAAACCTAATATTACACCTTTTAATGAAAGAAAATGTAATGCATGTAATGAATTGGAAGACGAATACCATTTTGTTCTAAGATGTCAACTTTATAATGACTTGAGAATTAAATTCATACCTGAATTTTACAGAAATCCAAATATGCAAACCTTCATAGAATTGTTAAGTACAATAGATGTGATCCTTATAAATAATGTTGCTAAATATATTTATTATGCGTTTGAACGCAAAAGACAGTATCTAATTAATAAATAAAATGTAATTTTTCGATTAACTATTGTATTTTCGTAACTTTATTTATTTATTTTTATTTATTTTTTGAATTTACTATGAACAGTATGTTATACTGCATGAAACTTAGACTGATGTATTAAAGACTTCTCTCACTTTTTGTTATTACAAAAGGTGAATAGTTGGGTCTTCTCCTGTACCAAATTAAATTAATTTATTCTTTCCAATGCCATGTTAAAACCAGACTGGTCTTATATTTCGTTTCGATAAGATCAGCTGGGGTGCTCATTGTATTTTTTTATAGCGCAGACTTTTTTAAACAAAAATGTTACAAAAAATTTCTTGTAGATATCTTTCACTTTCCAGATGAGCTTCGTGTCTGTTTAATTTTTTGTTTATTTTCCGTAAAAAAATTTTTGGTATATCAAATTTACGTAAAAATGGATGGTTATGCGTTACATTATTGTAATGTTTAAATACACTCTCCGTTCTTTTGTTATATATCATGTTCTGATTTGCCATGTTCTATGTGTTTGTTGATGTATATGCTTCATATGCTGAAAGTCGTGCATGAAAATGAATTAAGTCATACCACAAAGAAAATTGAACAATTTTTCTATATTGTTCAGCCAGTTATAATGGCTGTGGTTATTGTTTGTTAAAATGTGGGGGTAATTTGACATATTAAATCGATTTATATATGAGAGAATGGTGTGTTATCACTTTAAAGGTCAGCCATTTTTGTTTTGAACTGTCCTCCAAAAGTCGTGCATTTTCATTGGTTCTTTCACGGGACGTTTTGATGTCACAAGCACCTGCAGTAAATGTTCTAAAAATAAACCCATTTTATATTGAGAGGTGTTTAAAAAGTGTTGACACATTGCAGTGCGCATTATTTTTGATTATTTTATATATAAATGAATGACTGTAGTAGGTAAAACTGCATTTCTTTTATTTGTTTTCTTATAGTTCCACACTATCCTTAGTCTTATCACGTGCTTTTTTCTTCACAGTTTTGGAATGAGTAAAATGCTTTGTTCTTATTTTACTTCATTGAAGGAACGAATGTGAAATCCAAAAAGTATTCTTTTTATGAAAAATACGGGATATTGTACATGCACGACTTTAGGACTACGCACGACTTTAGAACAACAAACCATATGCCTCACAGACCTTTTGGTCTATTGGAATTGTGAAAATAAACTTATCAAACTTATAATGGAACAAGAAGCTGTTTACCATATCTGAGATAATCTCATAAAATATGAAGACATTTGCTACCTTTCAGATCTGAAAGTTAGTCACTATTTCTTAGACTGGTCATGTTTTCTTCACTATAGGTAGATCATTAGCCCAACTAATCTGTGCTAGGGCTTTTTCATATTTAATATAGAGATCTAGATTTCTATTTTCTTATTGTTTCATTGTTGGCCAAGACAGTGTTAAGTTGTTGATCTATCATCATGATCATGCTATGGCAACATTGATGATTGACACTGTTGTTGCTGGTTAGCAACTTAAAGTCTGTCCCATCCCACTGACCATCTTCCTGTAATAACAATAATAGAAACACCAATAAGGTTTGAAAATGCAATAATAAATGAAAAATGGCTCATAGACAAGGCATCCACTGCCCAGTGGATGGAATTTCACCATTTATGCATTACAGAATTGAATTATAAGATTAAAGAACAAACAGTTGAACAAAATTTCAAAGAATTTTTAGATATACTCAATAGTATTTTAGAAAAAACAATTCCAAAATCCAAACCAAAAATTGTAAAAACTAGAGTCAAAAAAGTATGGTGGACACAGGAATGCCACGAAGCCATACGAAGTAGAGAAATTAGGCGCAAAATTCATAAAAGGGAAAAAACTCCCATAACTCTCATACTATTCAAAATGGCCCGAGCAAGAGCAGTAAGAGTAGTAAAAAAAGCGAAGCAAGACAGTTGGCGCAATTTCTGCTCAACTATAACAAGCAATACCTCATCTAAAGAAGTTTGGAATTTTGTAAACAAAGTAAAAGGCAGCGTACCAAAAAGCAATCCAGTTTTTAAAATAGGCCAGCAAATTATCACTGAGCCAAAAGAAAAAGCTAACGCATTAGTCCAACAGTATGCTGAAGCCAGTAGTAATAACGGATACACTAGAGAATTTTTATCAAACAAAAGAATTATTAACAGAGCAGTTAATGAACATATCAATAATAGGAATAATGACAACTCCCAAGAATACAACCAAGAATTTACTATATTCGAATTTAATAAAGCTTTGTCGAACTGCAAGGACGGTGCACCGGGAGAAGATCTGATACATTACAAAATACTTAAAAAATTACCACAGGAAAGTAGAAATACATTATTACAAATATTTAATCAATCATGGGTAGAGGGCACCACACCAGAAAGCTGGAATCATGCAGTTATCATTCCATTACTAAAACCTTATAAAGACAAAAATGAACCTGCCTCGTACAGACCAATTTCTTTAACATCAACGTTTACAAAATTAATGCAAAAAATGATAAAACCCAGACTGTGCGCATATTTGGAAAAAAACAATATAATGTCTAAATACCAATCAGGATGCAGAACACATCATTCATGTGACGACAATATCACACGATTAGAGTCAGATGGCAAAATAGCACAGGCAGAACATAAATATCTCATAGCTATATTTTTAGACCTTAGTAATGCTTTTGATAAAATGTGGAACGAAGGAGCACTCTTGCAACTCCATAACTCTGGTATACAAGGACGCATGATAAAATGGTTAAGGTGCTTTCTACAAAACAGACAGATTAAGGTAAAATACAATGGAGCTCTCTCAGAGGTAGTGGAAACAGTAAATGGGTGCCCCCAGGGAGCGGTATTATCTCCCATAATTTTCAGCCTCATGATGAATACCTTTGAAACACAAATTAATGGATTAAACAGAGAAAAACCAACTATAAATGCTAAAATATCTCAATTTGTAGATGATTCAGCCATATGGCTAACCTCATATAGTCCGGTACAGGCAGTTAAAAAAGCTCAAACTGTTTTGAATACAATAGAAAAATGGAGCAAATCATGGGGCTTCATAATTAACCCAGCTAAAACTCAAGTTTTATTAATACATAGACAGTCCGTAAAACCTCCGGAAAGAGCCACCAACTTTCCGAAATTAACGTTATGTGGTACGAACCTCACATACAATGAACACGCAAAATTCCTGGGAATGTATTTTGACAAAACACTTTCTTGGAAAATGCATATAGAATATATGACAAAAAGATGTCTTAAAGATCTCAATATCATAAGAGCAGTAAAGGGAAAATCTTGGGGTACAGACAAAAAATGCCTTCTAAACATTTACAAGGCCCTCATCCTTAGCAAAATCAATTATGGCAGCATAGTATACGCCTCCGCAAAAGAATCACAACTAAAAAAGGTTCAAAGAATACAAAATAGGGCACTAAAAACCATACTAGGATGTCCGAGGCATACCTCTACTCTCCCATTACATACCGAAACAGCTATGATCCCACTACCTCTACAGAGAGAACTTCAAGCACTAAAATATTGGGCCAGAAGCTCCAGACTGGGCCCAAACTTACCTATCAATGACGATATATGCGACCACCCGGCATATTTTTACAAAATCAAAAGTAACAAAAATTTAAAGAAACCTTACACACAACACATCAGAACTCTAATTACAGAATACGGCCTAGGCGATACCCAAATTCAAGAACCGTGCTATGAACAACTAATCAATATTGAAATGCCTGAGATCAATTTAGATCTAGTAGGAAAAATTAACAAATCTGAAAACGCTGAAAGAAACAAAATGATTGCAAATCTAAACATTATTCGACACTTTAGAGACTTTACCCAAATTTATACAGATGGAAGTAAGGACCCGTCAAAACAAATAGCAGGGGCGGGCATAGTAGTTATAGGAGAAGACGGAACAATCTTACACAACAAGAGTTTAAAGCTTCAACATCAAGTTTCAATATTTACATGCGAATTAGCAGCAATAGATTATGCGATAACTTACTGTAAAGAAAATCATATTACAAAATCAGTCATTATTAGTGATAGTCTTAGTTCCTTAATGGCAATAATATCAGGACAATCTCACAGACAAGAAATGATCTTTAATATACTAAAAACAATCACAGATATAAAACATAGAGGGGACGAAATTCAGTTAATGTGGGTACCAAGTCATGTGGGCATAAACGGAAATGAATTAGCAGACGACAAAGCAAAATACGGCAGCACTTCCGGTACAGAAATTCATATTAAGCTCAGCGTACCGGAAGTCTACAGCATCATAAAAGATAAAGTAAAACAAAAATATCTACAGCAATGGGAAACTTACTGCTCAACACATAACATAGAAATTAATATTAAACCGCCTAGCAAATTACAAACGTACCATCATGATAGAAAAATAGACACAATGTATACTAGACTTAAACTAAAAAGTAGCTATCTTAAAGGGGACCGATACATAGAAGACAAAAACTGCCAACACTGTAACGAAATAGAAAATTTTGGCCATCTAATGTTTCACTGCCCATTATATTCGGAAGAAAGGAAAATATTTGAAACAAAACTTTTGAAATTAGAACTAATAACTATTACGGAAAAAACTCTGTTAGATCCACCAAAAGAAATAGCACAAGATATTCGCCTGGCCGTATTCGAATTTATCAAAAATATAGGATACAATGAAAAAATATAGATTAGGACCGATTGCTCGGCAAAACACCAGAACAAACATACACACTACTGAAAACACAAACGTCATAGGTGACTTTTACGGAGTGTTAATGCCGCCCGGCAATCACTCGAACCCACACACCCACACGGTCGTACCAAAAGACCAAGGTGAAGTATGATGTAGTACACGGACTGCGCAAGTGTAGATCGACTAAAAACCGTATCTTACCCTTTATTTGGGACTCCCACCTTAACGAAATAATGCGTAACTCGCAATGGGGGAAAAACGGTACTTGGACTCTGCAGGAGCATGGTGCGCGGAATGCATGGTGCTAGCCCTGAGCTCTATGACCCTATATACAGAACACAGCACACAACTCACACAACTCTATATTTGATAAAAGTACATAGGGGTAGATATGGCAAGTCTATTATAGATTGTAGATATGTTATTTCGTAGATTAGATTAGAATAGGCAAGCCAGTATCGCATTTTAGTGACATAAAACAAATATTTCCACACTAAGAAACCCCTAACACACTCTCTGTAAACCAGGGGTGTCCTGTAATTTACCTTTAAGTAGTTTAGTATACTTTATTATACATGTATATATGTTAACAAGAATGAGCTTCCGGTACAGAAAGGTCAAGGACATCAAACCCCCACCTCAGGTGAATCTTTGAGACAAAACACATATCTAAAACACTGAATTCATATACCTCCGGAAAACATGAAAATTTTATAACAAAAAACTTTAGAACTAGATAAGGGCTACCCAACACCCTAGCCATAACTATAAAGCACGATTTAGTAAAGATTTGAAATGAAAATAGAAAAGATTGAAAACATTAGACAATTTTATTACAGATAATTTATTCCGCGATTTTCCAAAATTTTGTAGCATAAAAGACAATTTATAAAGGATACAAAACATTGACAGTTTATATTTCGACCAAATTATATTTAGAATAACAAGGACCAAAGATATAACACAAAAAAACGTAAGAAAAAAGCTTTATTTAAACAAAATCGACAAAAAATCCTTTTTTCTCTATCTAAATATATAAAAAACACATGTATAGAATAATTACTACAAATACCTACCACGTGACAAACCCGGTATAAAGCCGACATCTTGACATGTGACGGAAGCTCAGTAGATTAGATAGTTATTAGTCATTTTATAGAAATATGTGAAATTAACAAATTTTTACTTTTCAGCGGTTCTAGTGTCTGAGTAAGAAATTTGATACCTACATAGGAAAAAATAGTGTCTGTGGCGACATACCATTATAACCCACGCATATACAAACCCCTGGTGATTACAAAAACAAACATACAACTAATAAATGTCCAAAATAATCACCAGGACAATGACTGGAAAAACGTAGAAAATAGAAATAATCACAATTAATGACTGCTTAAACAAGAAAATGCATACTTAATGCCCATATAAAAAGTCATAACTAACCAAAAACAGTGATTGATCCTATAACTAGATACCCCAGACATTGCAGAAAATGCATAAAACACTACTTATTTCCTAAATGGAAGCAGTAATCTACTGTCAAAAAATAGCCGGATCCAAAAAAGCCAAACGCGCACCTGTTATAACTCCATCCGGTTCGTGCGCACTAAAAGTCGCAGTAGGTCACCCAAAACCAACAAGTAGGTCAGGTCAAGTAGTACGAACAGCAATGTTAATCTTGAAAAGCATATCTAACTTTCGCAATTATATTTTCGAACCAATAAAGATGTGTAATATAAGATCAAAACTACATTAAGAACAATCTTACTCAGGCACGAAAAACCCAATCACTCACAACAAAGAAGATGTGAAAAGTACTGGTTAGTCAACCAGGATCAGGAATAGTAGTTCACCAGCATCTGTCCGAGGACCGAAACGCCGATCATGCAAATCATGATCTACACTTACTTCTTTTATTATTTATAAGTAAAAAATAAAACAGATTAACAGATTAAAATTAAAATTTCCTTCTGAAACAATTAAAAAGAATTTCTCACCAAAATTCCACAAAATTTTAATAAAATTTCTATTTTACGAACTCATGATCTACAGCAACATTCATATATTTAAAGACAAATTTTGGCATTTTATCTAATTTATGATACAAATGATTCAAATAATTACATTAATGACTGTGCTTTTTCAACAGTAGTAGACCGAACTGGCGGCCATTAGCACCCTGCTGATTGGTTAATCATTTTTGTCTCTCCTGGCTCCGATTTTTGCTTCTAGCTCCGGTAGTAAACAACCAACTAGTACAAGTCTCTTTATAATTTTCTATTGTACACCATTATAATTAAAGAAGTAAAGTTAACAAGTAGCCTGTGCGGTTGCTGGCTTATTTGGGTTTTAAGGGGCTTTTATATTTTCAAAATTTCAGAGTAGAAACATAAGTCAAACTTTCATGCATACTTTTTAACTTGTTCAAATAAGTAAAACCATCTTTTCGGACAACATTTTATTCTATTATTCAGGACAATTAAATTTTTTATCATCACAAAAAGCTAAGCAAAATAAAAATAGGACAACACTTTATTAAAGGGGATTTTTACTTTACAAAACAAACACATATAACATCTAGTATCAAAATTTTCTAAAAACTGTTAGGCTACCACGATCCAGACATACAAACTAGGTCAATCACACTTAGATCTCATTGGTCGCCGTGATTGGCCTACTATTTGGTAACCAATCAAATACAACCTTTGGCTATACTGGCTGGAAATTGCAGTCAGGTAAATTTCTCCTATTTTCTGGCTTCAAAATTTTATTTTTTAGGCATGACGGGAGACATGCCGGGGTCTCATCCAAATATCAAGCTAACATAAGTGCTCTTTTGGACGGACCTTGATAAAATTCTCATCAAATCAAATCAAATCAAAATTCCACTCCGGCGAGGTTTCGATCTCTGATCTCCCGCGTGCCAAGCGGGAATACATTGCAGTGCGCTACCGAAGCAGCGAGTTTCACAGCGTATAACTTCGTTATTGACCAATACAGATGTTTGTTTCGGAATGGCGGTACAACTTTATGTAAACCAAGGTCTTTCAAATAGTATGGTCCGGAAACGCCCTCTATAAATGTCTTATCGTACTGATAATCTTGTCTCGCCTGGAAGCGTTTATCACGCCGTGCATTTATCACGCCGAGCGAGTAAACTGGTATTTGTCCGATAGTTGTATGCAAAACTGCCCGTCATTGTGTCATTTAAATACCACATTTAATTTAAAAAATGGTATAATTGGAAAGCTGATGAAATTTTCTGTAAAACTGTGAAATTAAAACCTCTATATATAATTAACTATTATCTTTAACGCGAGTTAAACACGGTCCATGCTATTCCGTCTTGGGATGGTAATTTGACACGCGATACTGGTCTTACAAAACTGTACGTTATTATGTTACAAAATAAAAAAAACGAAAATCTAATTCATATCCGTTCGAAAATAACTCTTAATTTACATTTTAATTAGCAATTTTCCATCATTTGACCCTAAATATATAGTGAAAACCTGTGCACAAAATATCACCGTATCGCGAAAAAAAATCACCATTGATGTCATTTTTAGATTTTGAACGGATCTAACCATCCCAGAAAATTAAAATACGGGTGAAATACGAAAATCTAAGACATAACAGACGCACATTAGACTTAAATCTATGAGAAAAAGATGTTACATCAAACCCATGAACACCATGCAAGTAGGAAAGAAGCGCTAAAATTAGGTCGGTTTTCGGCTTTTGGTCATTTGTGAAAAAACCCGTTCGTATGAGGTCAACTTTCCAATGCGTAAATCCACCTAAAACGAAACATCGGTAAAATATAATATTATGTAATGATAAGGGAATGCATATATTGTATTAAGGATCACTTTGTTGGTCAAATTGATTGGTAAAATATCGAGATATACGTAGATATAAAGTATCAACAATTTCTTTCTTTTTCCAAAATGGCGGGTACCCGGATGTTTGTCACGTGATCCGAGGCAAGTTATTTATCGTATTACTCTCGTTTCCGGACCATACTATTTGAAAGACCTTGTGTAAACAAATGAATTTAACTTCCCAGACACTTTAAATAAGAAGTGGACACATCATAAACTTGGTAGTTTCGTTAAGTATATTCAAATATCTGTTAGAAAAAAATTTCAAAGTCGGTTTAAAAGACTATCTTCAGCCGCTACCCGTCGGCAGAATCTCAGTCGTTCGTAGTCATTCGTTTAAAATCGGCTATTTCCGTAAAATTTAGACTCGGCTATTTCCGTAAAATTTAGACTGGTTCGGGATCTGAAATCAAAAGACCGCTTGCTACAAAGACACACTGTGAAATCATTCTACAGTCTAAAAGTAGTTACGTCACCCCATGGAAATTCTGCATTCCAATATACGCACCGCCTCCTGGCGGCGCGTAATAATCACTTTAGCGGCATTTAATTTTTGAGAAGTCGGAACCAGATCTACATTCTCAATAGTTTTAGTGAAGATGACTGACGGTGTCTGTGGTCCCCTTTATGTCTGTAAAGACGACAGAGTACGAACTGTCTTATGTACGAGGGCATATCTACTATTCTGCCATCTGGTGGTTACCTCCCTTTTGAATTGCTGGCGCCATTTGTAAACATTTAGGGTTTTCACGTACCTGGTAACAATAAATGCTATTACGACCCAAATAGGTGTGTAACTAGGATTTTCATCATGATTATGATAGTTGCAAGTTTAGTCTTACTATTTACACTTTGATTCGAAGGTAGACCGATTTTACAGGTTGACATTTTACTGGCTAGAGTCCTACATTGTAGTTAGTCTCAATAATAAGACTACAAACGCAGACCCATTTTACATACGGACATTTTATAGTTACCTTCGCTCGGAGGCTGGATAGCGCCTTGACCTTCGGCGTATTGACCAACGCCTGGTCATGTTTCACAACATCTTGCATGACCAGGTGGCTATCCCTTTCCCAAAATATATCATCCCTCTTACAAGATCATCTAGAACATCCCATCCCCATGCATTCCAACAAGTCCAAACTAAAACTGATTACTATAAATATTCATTTTTCCCAAGAACAATAGTCCACTGGAATGCTTTACCACCTGATATCATAAACTTGTCTGGCCCCGAGTTCAGTCTGGCTGTAAGCCGGATTGAACATACGTCTCCCTAAAATACCTTCTCTATTTTTAACCTGTTTTTAACAATATACTCATTTCCATTACTTTTATATTCTTTATTTCAGCTCTTTTACTAACATTCTTGTCAGTTGACGCGCGTCAAGTCTAGGTCCCCAGCAGGGGTTTGACTGTATGGAAGATGGATAGATAGATAGTAAAAAATATAACGATATTCACCAGCTAAGTACAATTATTTGGAGTAATATATATGCAAAGAAAAAGATGGTGTGTCTTGCATCTGTGCTACAGTTTAGCCTAATTAATTTGGCGTTTCAGTGTGACCCCTTTCACAGATCTGATATTTTATAACTGTCACACCTATAAAATATCAGCCTATAAATTCGGTTTGCCTTCGAAGTCGAAATAGTTAGATTAGCTACAGTTCTACAAAGTCAAAGGTGTGACAGTCAGATCTGTGAAAGGGGTCACACTGAAACGCCAAATGAATAAAGACTGATGGATGTGTCGTGCCTGCTGGGCTTTAGGGCTGCAATTGACCCCCCTCCCCAGCCAAGTCTGCAGATACATTTTTGCTCGAGCTGGTACTTTTGTCCTCGTTATTAATAGACACAGTGACAGTGTATTCTCTTATCACATTTATAAGTGAACATTTAGTATTTACGTCTATCTAATAGTATGTCTTATATTAAAGATTGTGTATTTGACATTGTTTTTGTTGCCACCTGAACACTTTGCAGTTGCAAGTTTGGAGAGATGGTGAAATATGATGCTGGAAATTGTACCATTTCATAGACACAGCTCAATTTTTTTCATGTCCGGAGGGAACACCCCTCCCTGACCTACCCCGAGTCAGCCCCCCAGACATGCCTTCTCTGTATCTGCCAGTGCATACCCCAGTCATTTAACCTTCCAAAATTGTAAATGATTTCACCTCCATGACCAGTCACCATGATGACAGAACATGTTGCATGCACTTCAAAACAGAACGTTTAGAAATTATTCAGTTAATGTTAAAAGACTTTGATGCGAATTTTCAAGCTTTTTAGAATGTTTTGAAGAATTTTATGATATAGATGTAATTAATAAATTGTTTCACTAATTAATTTTGCATATTTTATTATATTATGTTGTTGGTGTTCTATTATTTCTATATAAATATTTGCCGTCACATTTGATGCTAGCCACAGGGACCTTGCAGCTCCCATAGATACTTATACATTTGTATATTGAAACAAAAGATTAAACTTTTTTTCACTATACACCTATATGCAGATTGTGTTAGAATTGGCAGTTTAACATTCAATCATTTATACTGTAAATTTGTATACTCAAAGCCTGAATTCTGATTGACCATCCCAACATTAAACACTGCTCTGTAACATGAAAAAGAAATATTCTTAGATGACCCACCAAGAAGATGTTGTGTACCAATTTCAGGGGAGAAAAATGTAAATAAGAAAGATATATCATATGTAAACAAGAGAAAATTGCTGTGTATACTCAGACCTTGTTTCTGTAACAATGTTATTTTAAGTTTTGTACTAAATTTTCAGGAAAGCATGCATCTTGTAGTGTCATCTCAACCATTTTCACATCCTGCTCTGCCTGACAACTGCTGCTCTGAAGCCAAATATTCTGCAGCTGCATGGAAAACACATTGGTATGTGAGTTAACTTGCTTAAAAACAATTGAAGACTTGTTTCTCTTTCATTTCGGAATTGATATAATGCATTATGTTACATGTGTAGCAAGTTTGATGGTGATTTTCAGAACAAAAATAAATATACATGGTCTTATTTGCAATGTTGTGTGGTCAAAGCCACCCCGGTCAATAATCCCAAAGTGGTCAATATATGGCCGATTGCTGGTAAAATGAGTATTTTGTGATCACTTTTGGTTGTCTTAATATGAATAATGAATTAACAATTCAAATTGATAGCATTAAGAATAAAAAGTTAAGTTC
This sequence comes from Saxidomus purpurata, assembly GCA_022818135.1. Classification (NCBI taxonomy): domain Eukaryota; kingdom Metazoa; phylum Mollusca; class Bivalvia; order Venerida; family Veneridae; genus Saxidomus; species Saxidomus purpurata. The sequence continues at coordinate 4,441,602 of JAFMSR010000007.1, forward strand.
AGCTAGATCTCCTGGTCAATACCTCCAAAGTGGTCAATATTATATATACATCAGTATTGGTTGTTTCATCTAGCCACTCTCTATGTGGTTAATTGAAAATTTTCTCCCATTGTGGTCAATACTCAGTCTGGTCAATTGAATATTTTGCGATATTTTTTTGTATGTTTTGATGCAAAAAAATGACTTAATTCTCCAATGTGGTAAAATTTATAATTGATGAAATAAGGGTAATGTATAATTAAATCTACCCTTTGGAGGTTAATGTAAGTCAATTTTGGCTGTTTTGTCTGTTCCCTCTATTGTTGTATATACTGGTCAATTGATGGTCAGTTGAATATTATTTTTAGTGTAATATCCACTTTTAAATTCAAATACAGACATGAGTACTTTCTTTGTTCCTAAATCTGTAAGCTAGCAAATTCCTTACTATTATTATTTTAAAAGTTGTATAGTATTTTCTTACGGTGTTGCTTATAAACATGAATACTCTGAGGAACTTTTCTATAACATTATTTGATAGAAAAATCTTGTTTTCCTGGAATGTCCACTTAATTTTTTTCTATGTAAACATAAAGTCCAGTGAAGGTGATGTAAACTTGAAAGTTCATTGAAAGTGATATATAATGTGTAAGTTGCAATGCTGAAAATTTTTCTTTTTATTTTCAGTAAATTACAAGTGAATTGTTTGACAATGTAGCAGACATGGAGGGATTCTGTTTGCAGCTAATTTCAGAAAAAAAACAACAATTGGTGTGTCTTTCCAGGTACCTAATCATGTTGTTTTATAAAAAAAAATTATGACCTATACGTGAGAATTTTACTCACAACAAATAAAAGTAGTGATTTTTAGAGGTAACGTTCGGCAGAACTTATGCCATGGTGGTTTGTCTGTTGACTTGTCCGTACATCTGTTCGTAAACTTTTCCTTTGTAACACTGTACAGGTCAAAATTTTCAAATTTGACTATCATGAAACTTTCTCAGAAGGTTGACTCCAATATGTAGGGGGTCAGTGGGTCAAAAGTCAAGGTCACAATGACCTCTGTTAGCTTTTCCTTGATAGCACTTTGCATGTAACAATTTTCATTCAGCTTTCATCAGACTTGCTCAGAATATTGCCTGCAACATGTAGATGATCCCTTTCTTTTTTGGGGTGAGTTGGTGAAGGTCACGGTCAATATTTTGAAAAAGCTTGAAAAAATTGCTACTCATACCCTGTGTCATGCACAACACCATGTTCGAATGTGGGTCAGAAACTAGGTCACAAGGACAAATCATATAAAAACCTTGTGTATGCATTTGAGTTTTCATTTTTCATTTGATTTTCATGAAACTTTGTCAGTATGATCCCCTTGATGAAATTTAGGTCGAGATCAAATATCGGTCATCTGGGGTGAAAAACTAGGTTACCCAGTCAAATCATAGAAAAACCTTGTGTATGCAATAGAGGTTGCATCTTTAGCTCACCTGAGCTGGCTCAGGGTGAGCTATTAGGATCGATGAATGTCCGTTGTCCGTCCCCACTTAGTTCGTTAACACTCTATTGGTCACATATTTGCCTCAATTGTCATGAAACTTGGTCAGGATGTTTGTCCCAGTAATTACTCAGACGAGTTCAAATATGGGTCATCTCGGATGAAAAACTGGGTCACATGACCTAAAAATAGAAAAATCTTGTTAAGACTCTAGAGGCTACTGTTTCAGTCCAAATATACTGGCAATTTGTCAAAAAGGTTGTTTGGTTGATTTCTAGCTCAAGTTTTAATATGGGTCACCTGGGGTCAAAAACTAGGTCACACAGCCCAAATATGGAAAAACCGTGTTAACACTCTTAGAGGTAACATTTTCAGTCCAAATATCATGGAAATATGTCAGAAAGGTTGTTAAGATGATTTCTAGCTCAAGTTCGAATATGGGTCATCTGGGGTCAAAAACTAGGTCACACAGCGTGAATATGGAAAAACCTTGTTAAGGTATTGGGGGTCTAATGGACACTATTCCAAAACACATTAAACTTAACATTTATATGATCTACATCTGTTAACCGACTAGTGTGCAAAATTTAAAGACATTTCACCGTTTAATTAAAAATTAATTTCGTTTTTTGTTGCCCTACCCCCACTTTAGAAATACTGACCATATTAAAAAGTACCATAAAAGTTAAAATAGGTATGTTTGCAAGTATCTGTATACATTAAAAGAAATTTCCAGGTTCAAAAAGTACTACAAGCAATGTAGAATTACAAAACATGAATTATAATTCTACAAGCTTAACATGTGTAACAAAAAATATGCAATAATGCCAAAAACTAGGGTATACAATTTTCCTAATTTTGCCATGAGACATATCACACATGTACAAATACACGGCTTTAGCAAAACATTCGGAGTAGGGCCATCACTATTGATTATAAAACTTTTATAAGTAGTATATGAATTGAAATATAAGAAAAAATAAAAATGTTTTACCGTCTACTTTTTGAGATATTCAACTTTTAAAAATGAGCACGGTCAATTTTTGTATTTTCAAGTAACTGTACAGCTTGATAAAACCAAGGAAAATTAAGATACAGTTCTCAAAACTTGTAAAATGGCTTAATGTTTCATGTTATTCAGTTTGATAACTAAAAAAGAAAAAATAACGAAAAAAAGTTTTGGCTCCTTCGGGGATTGAACTCGGGACCTCTTGATCTCAAAGCAGACGCTCTAACCACTGCACCACAGTACAAAATAGGCACTGCTATAAAATCCAAAGTATTCCAAATGATCCTTAAACAGGAAGTACTCATTACACATCCACTACCTTAACACTCTAGATGTGACATTTGCAGCCCAGATATCCTTGAAATTTGTCAGAAAGGTTGTTTCGATGATTTCTAGCTCAAGTTTCAATATGGGTCACCTGGGGTCAAAAACTAGGTCAGACAGCCCAAATGTGGAAAAACCTTGTTAACACTCTAGAGGTGACATTTTCAGCCCAAAAATTCTGGAAATTTGTCAGAAAGGTTGTTTTGATGATTTCTAGCCCAAGTTTCAATATGGGTCATCTGGGGTCAAAAACTAGGTCACAGAGCTCAAATATGGAAAAGCCTTGTTAATATTCTAGAGGTAACAGTTTTAGCCCAGATATCCTGGAAATTTGTCAGATAGGTTGTTAAGATGATTTCAAGCTCAATTTCGAATATGGGTCATCTGGGGTCAAAAACTAGGTCATACAGCCCAAATGTGGAAAGACCTTCTCAACACAGTAGAGGTAACAATTTTCAGCCCAAATATCCTGGAAATTTGTCAGAAAGGTTGTTTTGATGATTTCTAGCAACTTTGATAAAAGCAGTTGTCTTCTGGTGAGCGATAAAGGGCCATCATGGCCCTCTTGTTCATTGTATCTTCATGGAACTTTGTTAGTATGATTGTCTTGATGAAATGTAGGTGGAGTATGAATATGGGTACTCTGAATTCAATAACTAGGTCACCCGGTTGGAAACCTTGTGTATGCCATACAGGTGACATTTGCAACTAAATCATCATGTAAATCGATCAAAAGTTATGCCTTGTCAAGGTCAAACAGAATGTTTGTGTTTATGATATAAAGTTTAGAGTTGGAAGTTTGGTCACATATTGTCATAAGTCGCAGACCCACGTGAGCGATAAAGAGCCATCTTCAGGCCCCCTTGTTTCATAGAAATAGAAAAGAAGAAGGAAACAAGTCCAGCCTTGAACAACTACACATATTCCTTCACTTATTAGCTCACATGGCACAAAACTCCAGAGTGAGCTATTAGGATCATTCACTGTCTGGCATGGCCCTCTTGTTAGTTATCTCTCTTAGTTAAATTGTCTCTTCCGTTAAATATTTCATGTAAAGATTTTGCTTCCATTTTTATTCTAGCTGAAATAGCTCATATAGTGTCTGCAGAAGAGGAGTCTAACTTCACTTACTATAATATAAGCACATGGGTCACATTTGACCAGCAATCATCAGGAAAAATTTAAAAATAATTATCTTCAGGATATCAATGCCAATTTTGAATGTGGGTCATAATGGTCGCTATTATCACTTCTTCTGTCAGCTGATTTGGTGCTTCTTTAGTCAAATCATTAATAGGTTGAACATTTTTCTCTCAAAACAGTAACAGTAACTGGTTCTAAAGTAAAACAGTACTTCATAGAATTGAATGTTGACCAAATAAGATACAGTATGCTCTGATGAGCAACATATTGCCAACTGAGTCTCATGTTATCATAGCATGTATTGTTCAACTTTCTTTCTACATACATTCTCTTATTACCACATATTATTTTTTTTCATTTCAGGAGCCATTGTCATATCGTGGGAGTGAAGAAAGTTCCTAAATATTGTTTAGAAAGACAGTCGTGTTTTAGAAGTTAGCAGCAAAATGAACTAAAACTTTAAGCTTGTCAATAATTTAACGTACAACAAAAGTGTGAAAAAATACATTTCAGAATTAAGAGGCAGATGCAAGAATGATATGTTTTAATTAAGTATCTAGTTAGGTATGCTTTGTATGAACTTTAATCTTTGAAATGCCAATACTACAATAAGTCTGTTTACAAAATTTAATTCCTGTAATATTAACCTATAACTCACTAACAGTCTTAGGAATATTTGCGACCATTAAAAACCGTATATACAGTCGCAAATATCGAAATTACAAAACAGTTATTCCTATATTTTATACTTAGATTTTTGCTATAACTTTGCCAAATCTTAAGATGTCTTTATCAAACTTTCCAAATTGATTGCTTATGTCAAAAGGGTTGTGATGCCGCCAATTTTGTAGGTCAAGGTCATATTTAACAGAGTAATGCCCCTTTTAGTACTTAGATTTTGTCACAAAAACTTAATGTTGGCTATAACTTTGCCATTTCTTAAGATTTCTTCATCAAACTTTCAAATTGTATTGCTTATGTCAAAGGGTTGTGATGCCGCAAAATTTTGTTGGTCAAGGCCATATTTGACAGAGTTATGCCCCTTTTTGTACTTAGATTTTGTCAAAGAATTATTGGTTATTGTGTAAGAGGGCGACACAAGTGTTCTACTGAACATCCATCTAGCCTACACCTACAGACCATAATATATCTTGCTTAACTGGGTTGAAACGAACATGAAAGAGCGTCTACGGCGGACCCCAGTATTTTTATTGAAGAAATAGAGGGTTAGGCTTGTCCCTTTTAGGCTAGCCCTACCTACAAAAACAAATTTAACTAATTAGTGGTATTAAATTTTTTATAAATTGTAAAGCATTTGATTGGATTATACATGAGGGCAAAATGTAAGTGAACGAAATGTAGTGTGTGTTATAGTATAGAATAAAAAACATTAAAAATGACAACTTTGTTGGGCAATTGTTGTTTGTTGAATGTATCTAAATTTTGAGTTTGCTTGATTAGGTGTGTTTTACTTAAATGTTTCAAACTAATATTATCAACTGGTGTAGTGGGCAAGGTATATGAAGAGGTTTAGTCTGTCTGTAACTCTCAATATACGTTAGAAGTGCCATAATTGACAGCATAAAGGGAAAAGCCTCGTCTTTTCAGGCAATGGCAATTTGAGAATGTGAGTGTTTGGCGGACAAGGCTCTGCAATCCTTAGTGCCTGTCGTCACATTATATTTGTGACACGGTGCCTTGGGTGCGCTGTGGGTCTTATGTCAGACACTCGCATTTCCAAATTCATTGACAACCACGTGGAGTGTACAGACAATTTTAGAACAGCACATCCGTTGGTCACATTGAGCAGATAATACACTGCATCAATAGTCCAACTACTTTATGTAGTATACAATTTTGCAGTTGATGAACCAGATCCCTTACACAAGAAATAAGTAACTGCATTTACTTCTTAAAGTCATTGTCTGTCTGCAGTTTGTACCATGCATACTCTGCATGCATACTCTGCATGCCTGAAGCAAAATATGTACAACCATAAAGAACAGGTATTCTGTAATTGCATGTCTGCAGACTATACCATGCATAGTCTGCAGGTCTGCAGCAAAGTATGTGCACACAGCTGCAGTTAATAAAGTGTATCATTGTGTATCTTGCATCAAAATGTTCAGCTGTTTGACATGTTAAACGGGTAGACAATGTGAAGACATTCGCAGCTCTTGTTTACTAAAACAAGACATTTTACACTTGTGTTGCAAGCTGCAGCATAACAAAAATATAGAGCACACCTCTTCCATACCTGCAGTCAATGAATACTGACTTAATACAATCACCATACAACAACTATTGAATCTTACTTAAAAGGAAGTTATGTAAGGTCTGCTTTCACTTTGTTTAAACATTGTTCCAAAGATAAGGTGCATAAAACTGCAAAACAACAACTTTAACCACGGGTTTCGTCTATTTTTCTTAATTACAAGATTTTTCTCCAAAAAAAAAATAGCGTGTTTTTACTGCATCGCCTTTAGAAACACCTTGCTGGATTTTAATAAAACTTGCCAGAAAATATCGGTTTGGTTGTTCATGTAATGATTTTGGGTCACTACATGTCAAAGTGACATGGTCACAGGGGCCTGTTAACAACTTCGTCCTCTAAACCTCTTGCTATTACTGTACTCAAAATCGTGCCGACCATCTTTTTTAAAGATGGTTCTTGTTTCTACTACATGTCATGACGCACTATTTCCAGTTTTGTTTATACACTGGGATAGTTTCATTTAAGAATTAAATGTATTTTTTTCTGCATTTCATCGAGGTACGAACTGTCAGAAGTCTTACACCAAATTTGCATAAACACCGAAGGCGCTGGGGCAGAAAAGAGAATTGCAAGTTGTAATTGTTAGACTAGTAAAATACGAAATGGTCGACCTGAGAAGCATGATTAACAGCTGGCTCATTCCTCTGATTGCTGATACAACATGTGGTCAGTAATTCATTTGTATAATGGCTTTGAAGTCATTCATCAAGATGTAGAAACAACTTCACAAAGATTCTCTGTGAGATATATGGTATACTAGTCTTGAATGATTGTTACTTTAAAATTTCAGGTTATGCTAACTCCGTCAAATTAACTTGATCCTCCTAACCTCTATATTAGCGTAAGCTCACGGTCATTTTTTGTCTATACAATTAATTCGGCTTTCACTAAATATATATGTACAGTTCAATTTTGTCAATAACATCTGTTAATTAATAATTTAATTAACCTATATATATAGGAGCTTGAATGATTTCAGGACCTGGTTTATTATAATCGTACAATTTATGTGCATAGCACGTCCTAAATAAAATCATTTTAAATATTGTTGCAAAAGCACTATGTCGTAGTTCAAACCTACTTGTAGGCTATTGTCTTGGAAAAAACGTTGAAACGCGACGTTTAAAAAAACTAGTAGCATATATTATTATTTGATCTTATTCATCTTTTTTTATTTTGATCTCTTTTTTTTTCAAAAGAAACACAAACTTTAATTGTAATGATTGTGCCTCATTCCGTTTACACACCCAGCATCTCATGAAAAGTGATGCGGCCGCGAATGTTTATTTAGTTTATAATACTAATTGATCAGCGACACAGGAAAATGGGCCTTCGGACAAAATACTTGGAAACAAGCTTTCTTACATTTTTGAACAAACAATATTTCAATATCAATATTGGAAAATTTCAGTTACCTACGTCCAGTACATACAAAAATACAACATTTTGAAAAAGTATACCTAAGGCGTCAGTGTTCACTCTAAAATTGACGTCACATACCACAATTTATTTTAGGTCGATTGTGAAACAAGTTATACACTTTGAACTTATATTAATCACTCTCGACACCTCATTCCTGATGGTATCCATCGCCTTGAGGGTATGAGAGAAGAGAAGCCAGTTTTTCCCTTTTAATGCTGAGCGCTAAGCAAGGGAGCTACTGGTACCATTTTTTAAGTCTTTGGTATGACGCGGCCAGGGAGCGAACCCACGACCTCCCGCACTCGAAGCGGACGCTCTACCACTAGGCTACCGAGGCGGTTGCACATGCTATACGGGCACAGCATGAATGGGGCCACATAAAGTGTGTTCGGGTGCTCTCCCCCGAGAAAATTATATGTTACTGTATGCATTTAAATGCGTTTTATTGCATCATTTGTTTATAGGTCGTAATTTCGGATAATGTAGGAAAAGGTATGAAATACGTGGTTAATTTCTGCAGATTTATTTATATTCTTGCCACGGTTTTTGATAGCTGCTATATAAAAACATCAATTTATGGGTCAATAATGCATTAGGAATGCAAGTTTTGTCAAGGGTAAGTAAAATGTAACTATAATCAAGTGCAAGGGGATGAAATTCTTTTATTTGTCAGGTGCTACCTTAAAGCGTACTTAAAAGTTAATATATAAAAGATAGCCAGTGCTACCTTTCTTTGAGATGTGGTCTTCAGTGTGTATTGGAAATATGAGATGTTGTTTTAATTTTTAATTCATTAAATCTTTTTAGTAAAGATGATCACGGACGAATTTCCTGTTGGTCTTTGTATCAATGGCAAACACCCCGGGTATTCGACTACTTCGAACGCAGATGGGTACTACTGACGACAGATGTATATACATGAACGTCCTGACATGTAAGCTGGAAAATACCTAATATCTTCTCTTTTTTATTCATTTTCACAATGTTTTCGTTCAATATAAGTTTCAATATATTTGTACTAGGCAATGCTAAATTGTTTAGCTGAAAAATGACCGACGTGTTGTTACGGTTACGGAAATCAGACCAGAAATTGCAATTTTTCGGTTTTTTAACAGAATTTTAAGAAATCTAATAATCGAAAGAGTCCAAAACTGCATAAATCGTAAAACTACACATTTTCTGTAGCAGAAAAACATATTTTCTTTTCGCTATGACTGATAAGCAGCTGCAGTTGACACTTAAACAAGCATGGTGTTCTATTTAATGGTACTTATGACGACAGATGAAAATATTATGGGTACGTATGAACGCAGACGGTGGATACGTAAAACGCCATACAAACTGCAGATACGTAAAAGATGAAACATAAGTCTTATGATGGGAATACTGTTGATAACTTTAGTTTTTATCTTAAACAGAAAAACTATGTAATAAAAGTTAATTTTAAGTCAAGGCTAAATAGAAAAACTTCAGTATCATTATGATTTCTGTAAAATTATCTTTTTATTAATGAGGTACCGGACTTACAAAATCATAATACAAATAGAGGCATTACTCCGCAAAAATATATGTGACTTGCTGCATTTGTATGTATTACCATGAGAAACAAGCATGGCAGGAGTTTTTAAAAGTCGATAAGTTTGTCGGTTTTGAAGTTATTAATATTAATAACACGTCTTTGATCAACGCAAAAGCTGGAGCGAGTACAACAACCCTCCTTATTCTTAAAAATGTAATTACAAATGTATATAACATTTTACATGAGCGTTAAATGAACATGTCTGTACCTGTGGATTATTTGTACTGACATTGTCTCTAAAATGTTTCTACTACTTTCATATGAGATGTAAATACTGAATACGTATACGATAGTTAGTAATGAAATTGGTCATTGACTAGTTACTAGTGTATGGGAAACTTGACATCGATGATTTAAAGACTTCGATGCAGGAAACTTAGAGACCCCATTATCAATTCATTCTCTAAACTAGAGATTACCTTTCACCCTCCCCCCCCCCCCACACACACACACACACATGTCTCCTATTATTCAGCATTATTCAGTAGAATTGAAAATGCATACCACTAAACTGTAACAATCTAATGATATACATAAGTTCAGGGCTTCGCACCAATCACTTCATTAGTTTTCTGGCCAGCGATATAGGATTAGTCGCACAAACATATTAGAATATGAGACATCAAAAGACATAGTTCCGCAAAATTTATTGAACCGTCACATGCTGACGAAAATGTACAACTACGCTTGACAATGACCACTCAAGTGACTTTTGGTAAAATTCAACTCCAACGTTTAGGAGAATTAGTAACTTTAGACATTATGAAATATGACACATCAGGGTTGCAACTTCCCTTGAAATCAATGAATCAGTACATGCCGACGACAACTTGTGTTCTATTAGGTTTAGTGGAAATCTGGCCAATGGTAGAGGAGAAGTAGCAAAAATATCATTAAATTTGAAGAATCAATGGCCATACAATGTAAACCCCTGAAAATCACTGAACCGGATATGTGACGGCGATATGCATAACTAAGCTTGGCACTGCTCAGTTATCTTAGATTGAGTGGAAATCTGTCGGATGTTATAGGAGAATTAACCATAACATCATAAAGTCATATGTATCAAGGGCGGTTATTCCACTGAAAAGCATTGAACCGGAACATGCCGATAATATGCACAGTACGCTTATAAGAAGTTTGGTGTAAATCCACCACGTGATATCAGAGGAGCTCGTGGACATTCTTAATGACAAAAACAGTGACAGACATGTATCACTAATAAATAATTATGTCTCTCACGGAGGTTGAAATATAATTATTATCAGTATATACATGCTACATCCTTCTGCACAGACTAAACATCTGCCATACTGAATGTAATTAGTTTACAAAACCAATATTTATCCTGATTGGAAAACACATATTTACACTTACTACTTGTTACACATCTGCCGTTATACGTATCCTCATTTCATATTAATCTGCGTTCGTACGTATCTCCCTCGGTCGTAGACGTATCCGTTTAACTTACCGACCTCTATAAATTTGCTTATATCAAAACGATACCACTAATTCCAAAGTCTAGGGCTGTTTGTATTGATACCTTATACATTTGTCTGTATACGTGTCTAAGGTCATTTTATATATATTGTTATTATAAGCAATTAAATGTCATATTTGGCAACATTACTGTAGTTTTTCAACATTTTAGGGAAATTCTTTTAATCAAAAGGCGTCAGTTTATCATAAAACTTCATACATGCTTAGTTTAAACATATTACTACCTATATCAAGCAAAAGATCGGAGCAATAAAGAGAAATAATAAAAATATCGGGGTTATTCCAGCGTGCCTGTCATGACGGTCATGTATATACATCTGTCGTCAGTAGTACCCATCTGCGTTCGAAGTAGTCGAATACCCGGGGTGTGGTGAGTGTATATGATGTGATAAAAAAGACACGATTAAAATAACCGATATCACGGTATGGTGGCCAGCTGTCGTATCTGTGAAACATAGTTCGATCTAACTGATCGGACCTGTCGCACCCTACGGCAAAGTGATCGGTGTCATTACTCTTGCAGACTTAAAATAAAACTTATTGTATTGCAATTGTATTAATGACAGATATAGGTGGCAATACTTCGCGCACATTTGATCAGCTCGCTTTAGAAAAAAATTGGCACGGCTAAAAAGGTGGTCCATTTCCTGCAAGGTCTTTTAAATAGTACCAAACTAAGTTCCAAGTTTTTGGTCATTTACACGTTTTTAAAGCATCGAGTCATGAACGAAAATAAGCAATGTCCCAATCTAACAGTCTGTATTTTTATGAATCAACACGTCTTAAATAATCATATCTGATGGCCACAAGAATCAAATCTGTGACTTTTCAGCTCAGCTTAAACCGTTGTCTGTCTGTATATCCACACTACGGCCTGTTCTGTGCGATGAAGTTTCAGAATATTTCCTTTGGGGTGTCATGTTTGCATGAAAAGGGATTCATTGAACAATTTTGGGAGACGAACATGCTTGCTTGCTTCATCAACTTCCAGGTATTATGTTCGCTGAAAAAAATAACAGACAGACTGTCGTATGCGTGGGAAAGAGCTCACACAAGTTAATTATAATGAACAAATGCAGAACGGGGGAGAACATGTTGATGAGATTTATTCCAACAGTAAGAACAGACAAGAACAGACAAGCTGTCTCATGACATTCGAAAACATGTCGGTAAAATAGTTTTTTTTTGTCTAAGAACAGGTGTATTGTTTAAATGTCTATAAGAATTAAGGTCAAAGATATGAAACTTGTTCAAAGACCTTTATAAATGTACATTACGTGCAAAGCCTTACTCTGGATTCTGTAAGCCAACTAGGGGAAGAAGGGGGGATAATTTCAAAGAAATATATGACCTTGTATATTTGATCATGAATAACTATGTAACGTTTCAAAATTGATATGTATAAAATTGAAAAGGCTTGACCACTGCATGCTGCATAATTATTCTAGGACTTTTCAAAAGTAAGCCATTTCCAGTATTTCCATATAATAGTCTGGTAAAAACTGTGACAAAATTCTAAGTTAAAAAGGGGCATAAATATGTCAAAAATCAAAAACATTGGTGAAAATGTTGATAGTAAACATACATTTTTCAGTTTCAAGTCAGTATGTTTGATAGTATTCAAGATATTTGACTCTAAAAATCTTTAACTAAAAATCCTAAGTTAAAAAGGGGTGTAAATCTAACAAAAATCAAAACAGAGTTATGGGGACTGTTTCCTCAAGTGAAGGTGGAATGGCGGACACATAGTTTGAGTTTCAATTCAATACTTTTGAAAGTATTCAAAATACTTGACTTTATAAAATCTTTTACCAAAAATTCTATGTTAAAAAGGGGCATAAATCTGTCAAAAATCAAAACAGAGTTATGGAGATTGTTTCCCCTGGTGTAAATATTGATGGTAAACATTTAGTTTGAGTTTCAAGACAATACCTTTGATAGTATTCAAGATATTTGACTCTAAAAATCTTTAACAAAAAATTGCAAGTTAAAAAGGGGCATAAATCTGTCAAAAATCAAAACAGAGTTACGGGGATTGTTTCCTCATGTGTATATATTCATGGTAGACACATACTTTGAGTTTCAAGTCAATACCTTTGATAGTATTCAAGATATTTGAATTTATCACAAGAGGGCCATGATGGCCCTTTATCGCTCACCCAAGTACATGCAACTGCTTTTAACAAAGTTGTTACGGACCTGGTTAATGTGTGCGAGACTAGGGCTGCATACTGGTATGCGATATAAATCGAAAACCGTTATTATAGGTTCAATTGATACATCGTATCAAATGTCAAAACAACCTTTCTGACAAATTTCCAGGATATTTGGGCTGAAAATGAAACCTCTACAGTGTTAACAAGGTTTTTCTACATTTGGGCTCTGTGACCTAGTTTTTGACCCCAGATGACCCACATTCGAACTTGAGCTAGAAATCATCAAAACAACCTTTCCGACAAATTTCAAGGATATTTGGGCTGAAAATGTTACCTCTAGAGTGTTAACAAGGTTTTTCCATATTTGGGCTGTGTGACCTAGTTTTTGACCCCAGATGACCCATACTCGAACTTGAGCTAGAAATCATCGAAACAACCTTTCTGTCAAATTTCAAGGATATCTGGGCTGAAAATGTTACCTCTAGGGTGTTAACAAGGTTTTTCCATATTCAGGCTGTGTGACCTAGTTTTTGACCCCAGATGACCCATATTTGAACTTGAGCTAGAAATCATCATAACAACCTTTCTGACAAATTTCCAGGATATTTGGGCTGAAAATGTTACCTCTAGAGTGTTAACAAGGTTTTTCCATATTTGGGCTGTGTGACCTAGTTTTTGACCCCAGGTGACCCATATTAAAACTTGAGCTAGAAATCAACCAAACAACCTTTCTGACAAATTGCCAGGATATTTGGACTGAAACAGTAGCCTCTAGAGCCTTAACAAGATTTTTCTATTTTTGGGTCATGTGACCTAGTTTTTCATCCGAGATGACCCATATTCGAACTCGTCCGAGTAATTACTGGGACAAACATCCTGACCAAGTTTCGTGACAATTGAGGCAAAAATGTGACCACTAGAGTGTTAACGAACTAAGTGTGGACGGACAACGGACATTCATCGATCCTAATAGCTCACCCTGAGCCTACAGCTCAGGTGAGCTAAAAAAAACTTTAACCAACACAGACGCCGACGCCAGAGCGAGTGCAATAGCCTCCTTATACTTTGAATAGTCCAGCTATGAAATTTTAACTAACGGATACTGGACGTAAAGTTTGTATTATATGTGTAATTTTGAATAATAATTCACAACAAATAGATTCAATATTTCTTTAATCAATACCCTTTTTTACAGAGAACTGAAACGTGCAACATGATTCTAGTATCTATAACAAAACGCTGGTCCTATAACTGTCAGATCATTCCAAATATATAAAATCTAACAGCATTAACAAGAAGCACACCAAACATAATTACACTTTGAAACGTAAAAGAATATATATTGTCTAGACGGGTTTCTTAAACAAATAATAAATGCATTTTATCATTTTCTACACGAGTTAAAGTTTCAACTGTACACTATATTCCTATATATCCCTCATCAGATCTGTTACCTATAACTTGGTATCAGAAGCACTTTCACGACTTTGTACAAAAGACCTATCATCATTACATCAGTACATATTACAAGAGGGCCAAGATGGCCCTATATCGCTCACCTTGGTACAAGTCCACTTGCCTGGTGGAAGATCACTAGATAATGTTATATACCAAATAAGTTTTCCTATATACGCCTTTGTAAAACAAATGATTCCCCCCCGGGCAAGGTCAATTTTGACCCCAGGGGCATAATTTGAACAAACTTTGAAGAGGTCTACTAGGCAATGCTACATGCCAAATATCTAAGCTCTAGGCCTTGTGGTTTCAGAGAAAAAGATTTTTAAAGTTTTCCCTATATAAGCCTATGTAAAACTAAGTGACCCCCGGTGCGGGGTCAATTTTGACCCGGGGGTCATAATTTGAACAATCTTGGTAGAGGTCCACTAGCCAATGCTACCTGCCAAATATCTAAGCTCTAGGCCTTGTGGTTTCAGAGAAGAAGATTTTTAAAGTTTTTCCTACATAAGCCTATGTAAAACTAAGTGACCCCCCCCCCTGGGGTCAACGTGCGGGGTCAATTTTGATCTGCGGCTCATAGCCAATGCTACATACCAAATATCTAAGTTCTAGGCCTTGTGGTTTCAGAGAAGAAGATTTTTAAAGTTTTTCCTATATATTCCTATGCAAAACTAAGTGCCCCCGCGGGGTCAATTTTGACCCGGGGGTCATAATTTGAACAATCTTATTAGAGGTCCACTAGACAATGCTACATGCCAAATATCTTAGCTCTAGGCCTTGTGGTTTCAGAGAAGATTTTTAAAGTTTTTCCTATATATGCCTATGCAAAAACTAATGCCCACCCGCGCGGGGTCAATTTTGACCCGGGGGTCATAATTTGGACAATCTTGGTAGAGGTGTACTAGACAATGCTACACGCCAAATATCTAAGCTCTAGGCCTTGTGGTTTCAGAGAAGAAGATTTTTAAAGTTTTTCCTATTTGTTGCCATAGCAACCAGAGTTCTGCATGGAATGGAATTCTTTGAACAATTTTGGTAGAGCTTCATGCAAGGAACATTCCTGCATAGTTTTATCAACATTGGCCTAGAGGTTTCAGAGGAGATGTCATTTGAATTAAAATGTTGACGGACGACGGACAATCGTCAATCAGAAAAGCTAAAAACGTGACCAGCATACCACATAAAACATTTATTTACATGTATGGTAACAACTACTTTCTGGTACTGCAACACATTTCATTTTCATTATAAAATGTAAATACTAGGCAACAAAAATGCAAATTAACTGCTTATCTACGTCAACTCTTGTTGACTTATTTTCAGAAAATAATTAGCCAGTCAAAAGTTTATGGATTTTTATGTGGGCAAGAAATATTTATTTATATTATTTTTGTGAAAGCAATTACATTTGAAAATATTCCAACAATATAAAACAAAGAAGCAGATATATACATTACTGTATTTACAAATGCATTTAGTCATTACACATTTTGTACTTTTGTATTGTGGCTGTACATTAAACTGATCTAGGATAGTTAAATTACACAAACATTCTAACAAAACTTGCTGCATTTTCAATCTTACAGCAGCACAAATGGGTTTTTATAACTGAAAATTAGCATTTCAATCTATAACACAACCTGTTGTACAAGTATTTTTTAACACTAGATACAATTTTTACCAAATTCAAGAGTTTCCTGTAATCAAGGGATACAAATCTAATAATCACAATAGTGAGAATGTCCAGGTTGGTACACTAAATCTATTCAATACTTTTACATGAAGTCTTATGGACAACTGAACTGTCCTGGGGGACATGATTTGAACATTCTTGGCAGATGCCAACTAGGCAATGATACATGCCAAACACCAAAGCTCTAGGCCTTGTGGTTTTAGAAATGAAGATTTTTTTAATTTTCCTGCATAAGCATATGTAAAAACAAGTGACCCCTGTGTGGGGTCAATTTTGACCCTGGGTTTCAGAGAAGATTTTTAAAGTTTTTCCTATGTAAGCCTATGTAAAACTAAGTGACCCCCTGACCTGGGTCAAGTTAAACCGGGGGTCATAATTTAAACATTCTTGGTAGAAGTCTACTAGACAATGCTACATGCTAAATATCTAAGCTCTAGGCCTTGTAGTTTCAGAGAAGATTTTTAAAGTTTTTCCTGAATAAGCCTATGTAAATACAAGTGGCCCCCTATGTGGTGTCAATTTTGAATCTGGCGTCATAGTTTGAACAATCTTGGTAGAGGTCCACTAGGTTATGTCACATGACAAATATTAAAGCTCTAGTCCTTCCTGTCCTTGAGAAGATTTTTAAAGTTTTACCTTTCCGTTGCCATGGCAACCAAAGTTCTTATTTGAACAACTATGAAAGGGCTTCATGAAAGGAACATCCCTGTCAAGTTAAATCATCATTGGCCTAGTGGTTTCAGAGGACATGTCATTTGAAGGATTATGTTAATGGACATTTAGACGCACTACGTATGGAATGCGATCCTATTAGCTCACTCTGGCACAGGTGAGCTAAAACCATGTAATTTTAAAAATAAGCCTGTGATGGAGCATCTGCAACACATGTGTAGGTCTCCAATGCTTGTACCTATATAGAATGTATATAATGTGAATGTAATAAAAAATACTGCAAAAGTTCCATTTATTAAGTTTGTGTAGTTTTAATCGCACCAAGATTTCCTATGTAAAATCAAGTGACCCCTACAGTGGGGTAAATTTTGACCCAGGAAACATGATTTGAACAATCTTGGCAGATGTCTACTAGGTAATGCTATGTGCCAGATATCTAAGCTCAAAGTGTTAAAGTTTCAGAGAAGATATTTTAAGTCTTCCCTATATAAGCCTATGTAAAATTTGTCCAGATTTAATTTTAGCGAATCTAATTTTCACAATTTTATAAAAATTAATTTTAATTTTCAGGTTTTTAACTTTGGACGAAAATTTCCATGACACTGTTTTATAAATAAAGGTTAATCACTTTCTGACAGTGCTTTAAACTGGAATCCCAAACTGCTCACGTCATTTTATTTCTTTGCTAAAATAAACAATAAATAGAACATCATGTATCAGTGGTATTTAACACCTGCCCTGATATTGATTTTGATATCAAACATTACAGCATATATATACGGTAATGTGAAACTGTAAAACTGTTTAATCAGTCTTTAATGGTACATGAATTGGTATAAATTACCAGTCAAGTTTAACGTTTAAACATCATGTGCATCAGATTTGCAATTAAAACCATACATGTAGTTTAACCTACTGGCTCTCTTTTCTATTCCTTTAACACACTCTTATCACAAGTTAGACTAATTCATTTAGTCAGACAATATGGACATTAATACGATAATAATCACAGTGTACAGTTTAAAGTAGCTTCCCTTGAAAAGTGATTTGCATTTTTCTGCAAGGTTTTATTTTGGCAGCTGATGTCATTTGCACCAATTTAAGCCACTGTCTATTCACAACACTAAAAAAATGTAAACATTTGGCAACACATATCAAAAGCATCATACAATACATGGTCACTTTTCTTTGCAAAAATGAACACACGTGTACTAAGGTACATGTATATATATATATATATACATTCAAATACTTGAATCAATTTCTAAGGTATATTCAAGATACACATTTGTGAAATATCTATCACAAATAACTGCAGTTTTAGTCTTGTTAATCTGTTTCCATTTCAGTGTTTTCATCCTGACTGACACATGGCTCTTCGGTCACACTCTCATTAACTGTTTTCTCAATAGATCGAATCAATTCATCAACTTCCATATCTTCAACATTATTTTCACTTTCTAATCCTGAATTAGAGACAGAATTGTTTGATTTTTTGTCATTAGAATCTGTTTCCAGATTGGTCATTTCTGCCTTACCAGTTTCTGTGTTGTGGGATGACTGAGAATCAAGATTTCCAACTGCAAATTTTTCAAAAAGGTTTTTGCTACCATCTTCATCATCAACTTTAGACTCACTGCCTTCATCTTCATTTGTGAATCTATTGTCTGAAAACTTTGTGAAAATGTTACTTTCATCTTCATCTGACTTCTCAAGATCATGACCTTGCTCCATTTCAACAGTTCCAACTAATTCTAAATTTTCAGATGAAAATTTAACAAAAATATTACTTTCATTATCTTTAAGCTCCTTTTTGCAATCATTGTTTGCTTTTTCTTCTGCATCTTGTGAATGAATAATACTTAGCAAATCACTGCTCCTTTTATTTGCATTATCTTCCTTTCCACCAAAAAATCTGTCCTCTCTCACGTTTTCATTTTCCACACCCCCAAATTTCTCAAAGATATTCTTATCTGACTCTTCTTCATTCTCATTCATTAGATCCAACCCTGATTCACTCTCAGTGCTCGCTGTTGTATTAGTGTCATTTGTTAACTTTTCAAATATATTATCATGGCTTTCCTCACATTTGTCATCATCATTTTTTCTCTCAGATAAATCTGATGATTCTCCATGAATTTCTGAAGTAAATTTCTCAAACACATTTGCATTTACATCATCATCATTCAATCTGTTCTTCAGTTCTTCTTTTCTGTTGACAGCACATGACAGTATCATTATACTTTCATCACATGGCTTTGACATATATTCTGATTCCTTTACATTTGAAAGTGAATCAAACACATTTCTTGGTGACTTTTGACCCTCATTTTGTGTTGTACTAATTTCATTCATTTCAATATTATTAGTGCTTGAACACGCATTCTCAGTCTCTTGCCTCACAAAATTAGTGGAAGTAAAATTAGTGCTTGTGTCAGTACGTTTATTGTTAATCAATGAATGATCAGTTACAGTACAATTTTTTGTTTCAGAATTTTTATTACTGCTGTCTTTACACAAGGAGTCTTTAACAACATCTTTAAACAGATCATCTTCTCTGGGGCATTTGGTTTCCTTTTGTTCACTTGCAAATGAGCTGTCAATTTGAGCTTGCTCTGCATTTTCATCCACATTTGTTTTCAGCACTTGATTGTTGTTAACCACGGAGTCATTTTCACGGGTTTCTTGATCAATACTGGTACCATCTTCAACAGTATCTTTCAACAGATCATTTTGTTTGTTTTCAAAATAAGTCTCAATCACATTTAACTCAACATTTTCATGAAACGATGTGGCTGCAGTCACGTTTGTCTTTACTATTGCACTGTTTTTTGACATAGGGTCATTCTGTGTTTCTAGACTGGTACAATCTTCTTCATCTTTCAAATGATCATCTGTTTTGGGGCACTTAGTTTCACTTTCCCTACTTTCTAATGAGGCGCCAGTCTTATTTGTTTCCACACTTTCTGCAACCAGTGTATTTGCAGACCCATCTGTTTTCACAACTGCACTGTCATCTTTCTTGTTTGTTTCACCTTTACATTTGGCTGCATTTTCAACATCATCTTTCAAAATATCATTTGCTCTGGGGACGGCGACTACATTTTTTTCACTCTGCAGAGAGGTTTCAATCTGAATTTGCTCCAAACTTCCACCAAAACACTTAGTGGTATTTTGTGTCACCATAGCACTGTTTTTCATCACAAAGTGATTTTCTAATTCTTCTTCTTCAAGTGTCTCATCAGTCTGCTCAAATATCTTATTTTTAAGATCTGCCTTCAGATTTGCTTCTAAAATGTTTTCTGACTCAGTTTCATTTAAATCATTGGAACATTTTACTTTTGAACATTCACTAAATGGGTTTTCACTTTCAGTTTCACTTAAGTGCTCATCTGCAGTATTAAACAGATCACTTGGTGAAAAGGGTTGTGATTCTATTCTGAACATTTGGGTGTCACCAAAAGGACCAGTATCTGATTCAGTATCTGGTTCAATGTCAGAATTGTTTATGTAGCTCTGAAATTTGCCTGCATTTTTCTCCGATTCAACTAGTTCTGATTCTGAAACATCAGGCCCTTTATCATCAGATACATCTTTTTTCCAATTCCCAAACAGAGCTTCATCATTTCCACCAGTTTCACATGAAACACCAGGTTCGTTTGAAGATGCTTGTGAAACTGATGTATCTGTCCTTGTGTCAGCTCTTGTTTCACCAAGTGAACTAAACATCTCAATATCATCAACATCGGAAGATGAGCTATTTGAACTTTCATCAGTTTCTATCATGATCCTTCTATATTTTTTCTTCTTTGTTATTGATTTCACCTTATTCAATTCCACAACAGAGCTAAAATTAACAAGTTTTATTGTACCAGTGCACCTCTTTTTTAACTCTCTGTCAATAACCATCTCTGCTCTATCCGTATGCCAGTGCCTTGTATGATTTGATACTTTGAACCTTTCATAATGCGCATAATCACAATATGCGCATTTGTAACGCATCTCTGCCATATGTGAAGCAATATGAGAACTTAAATCAAATGTATTCTTGGCCAGGTACAAACAAAACCCGCAACTCATACGTGACTCATCATCTAACTTGGAAGTTAACTGCGTAAACTCCTTATGCGCTATTAAATGAAGCCGGAAATGGTAAAATCCTTTCTTTGAATAATCACAGATGTTACAATTGTAATTAGTCACACCTGTTCTTGGTTTCGCAGGTTTAACAGGAGACGAATCACTTGATGCTTCCTCTGTAATAAACATTAAGCTTTTTATTTAACATATTACTAAATTAGAAATGTGATATCATTGTCTTACCTACTGCACTGTCTGAATATTAGGCAATATGGCTGCAACAGCTCTTCATTGCTCATAATTCAGAGAAAATTTGCAACCATTTATGAGTCTTCATACCCATTAAAAGATGTTAAAAATTCTGTAAA
Organism: Saxidomus purpurata; assembly: GCA_022818135.1. Taxonomy (NCBI): domain Eukaryota; kingdom Metazoa; phylum Mollusca; class Bivalvia; order Venerida; family Veneridae; genus Saxidomus; species Saxidomus purpurata. The sequence goes on from JAFMSR010000007.1 coordinate 4,462,758, forward strand.
AATCATTTCTTAAACAAGAAGGCTATCCTATAAACCTAAACTTGGAAACTGTTAAGGGCAAAAGCTTTATAAACTAGGAATTGATAACCCTCTACCAATCACGGAAACATTTTACCATTGCTATCATAACTGGTAAACAGATACACACATGATGGTACAGGGTACTCCAACTTTCGACCTAATGGCTCAAATGCTTTGAAGTCAACATGTGGTTACAAGAATGAAAATTTTTAACTAAGTTTTTCCTATGTAAACCTAAGGGCTATAATTCAAAACAACTCCCCTGGCAGAGGTACCTTTTTGCCCATGTAGGGGCCATGATGGTTTACAAGTACTCCTTTCTTGAATAAAGGTCTCAAACGTTTAGCCAAAAATGTCACATGCTAAATATCTAAGCCTAAGCCTTGTAGGCTTCGATAAGAGGACCTTAGAAGTTTTTAATATCAAATCCCTAAAATCAAGTGATTCTCTGCTCCAGTGGGGTAATGGGTAAACTTTGACTCAAGGGCTCAAAGAATTTGTAATGCCGTTGCAAGGCAGTAGGTTTCCACTATTGAATGGTATTCTTTGAACACCTAAGCCACATAATTCATCAACAACCTGGCTCAGTGGTTTCAGGGACATGTCTGTTGATGTAGGATAATGGTAGACAGACCATGACTGGTCCCAATAGCTCATCCTGACCAATAGTTCAAAACAAGTTTGCAGCCTGTTTCGAATCTTAACCAAATGCAATACAATTTGATGTACAACACTGGCCAGATAGATGGTAGTCAAAAAGCTAACCATGAGCACAGTTATGTACTCTGTCTGTCTGGAGGCCATGAGGTAAACAAGCATTGTAAGTCAAATGCCTCCTATATGACTTTTGATGAGTTTTTAACAAAAAACAAAGGTTTGACACTGAAAGCCATAAACATTTAAATTTCCCTTCATTTCCAAAAGTCAAGAAAAATGCTGAAAAATCATTTCTTAAACAAGAAGTCTATTATGGCCTTGAATGAGGAACTGCTTGACTTTATAAAGAGGAAAAGATGATCTTCTTGTAATACCTTTTTTGCCATTGGCTGTCATAACGGAAACATACAACATGGCCTGACTTATTTATGTACCATTGATATTTTTGGATGGATCATGATAGTTTTAAAATTTTTGTACATTTCTAGAACCTGAAATAAAACAAGCAACTCCCAAGGTTCAATTAGAAAATTGTTTCTTATGACACTAGCTATGTCACATGCTAAATATCTAAGCCCTAGCCTTGTGCCTCTCAGACAAGATGACCTTTATCATCAATATAATGGTATGAATAATCAAGTTATCGGGTTATGTTAATATAAGAAGGGACTGTTTTTTGCCATTGCAACCAGAGGTCATTTGTGAAATGGGTTCTTTGAACCAACTTATGCCACATATCATCAACACGGCTCCACTTTCCAAAGTAGATTTGCTTAGCAAAGCTGGATAACCCTGCAGCCAACAATTCTTCCATTATTGATCAGAAACCCTTTTATCATTTCAGGTCCATGTGATCTTGACCTCTTAACCCCCAAATCAACTAAAACTATTACTAAAGGTGATACACCCAAGACAGACCGTAGTCACACAGCTAATATGCACAATTAGAGCTATGTTTCATTTGATGCTATAATTATTGAGCACTTGCTCCTTATGACTTTACTTATCACTTTTTAAAGTATAATTAAATTTTGACCTGAGCCCTAAACATTTCAGAAAATTCCCTTATTTAATTAATAAGTAAGCATGCTTAACTTATTTCAACATCTTGATATCATATTACATGTTTAATCATTTAAGGACTTTCTTCTTTGTAAATCCTATTTCCCATGGTTATTACAATTATATCTCCTGACTTATTTATGTACTTGATTTTTTTGGAGGATAATGACTTTTTAAATGCTTGTTTTACACAACTAAATAAAAACAATAAGATTCAATTAAAAATTCTTAACTTAAGTACTCAATATGTAGTTTTCCACTCAATCTGACTCCCCAAATGACCTTTATCATCAATAATATTTTTGTATCTTTCAACATGTTAATTTAATTAAAAAATAGACTGTTTTTTCATTAGATGACATCAATAAATATTGGTATTTTTAGACACAATTAGACTTTTAAATCAACACGGTTCTTCCAGCTGGCCAATTACTCAAGTATGTTTCCAAGTTAAACTTGGGGCCTGGGTTTTCGGTGATTTAGTAGACCCTTATCAAGGATCTGATCTTACCTGACGGACAAGTCAAGCTGAAACCAGTTACACCCAAACCCCCTTCTGACCCCCTATTACAATTTATGTGTTCAGGGTTGATAAAAACTGCTCAGGACCACTGCACATATCATTCTACTTATCCAACTGTTGTCATTTAATTGAAACCATTTTCAGCCTTGCTTTTGTAATTTAGTGTCCACAAGATTCTGTCTTAAAAGCACTATACAAGCCAATCCGCTGACACTCTCCTAACCACCTAATTTGTGTTCGGCTGTCCAGCAATGAAGTATATTCTTCTTCAGCCCACGTTTGTCATTGATTGGAAACCATTTTCAGCCTTGAAAAGTTGATGAAAGATGATGAGGGACACAGAGGGATTCTAAAAGCTTGCATTGGCACTCCATGCAAGGTGAGCTAAAAACATTAACTTCTTGTGGCCATTTAATTGCTTTAGAACTGTTGATGCAATAAAGTAAATGAATTAATTGTGAACAACAGAAGGGAGACAAATATCCATCTATCCTAATGGCTCACCATTAGCACAAACTGTTAAGTGAACTTAAATAATAAAAATTAAAGTGAGCTAAAAATTTAAGAGTTGATTACCTGCTATATTTACTGGTGTAGGAACAAAAGTAACATCTGAACACAGCTTCCTTTTCTCCATGTACTGAAGTCTCTTGAATTCGCTTTGAGGGGCTGTGAATTCGCCAGACGTGTAATTTCAAGTTTTTAATTTTTTCATTCATGTAATCACAATCGGTACATTTGTATTTCTTTGTTCCGCTCGGGCTTTTAAAAACTTTATACTTCAAAGGTGTAGTGTCATCAGATTGTTCGGTTTCATCTTCCTGTTCATCTGAACTTAAAGGTATGCTGCCTGAAACACTAGTATCTTCCTTTTTCATAACCTTTCTGACTGGAGACGCCTCTGTATCACTATCAATTTCTAAAGGACGTTTCTTGCTGATACCAGCATGCCTACTTTTAACATGTTTTTTTACTGTCGCCTTTCTATCAGATTTGTAGGGACAAAAGTCACAATAATACAGTTTTTCCTTCTTACGTATACCATATTCAATAAGCTCCATCTGGTCCAAATAGGATGGCCTGCTTTTTCCAAGCATCATTTTCTGTTTCATTACATTTCTTTTAACACCATCAAATATTTTCTTCACTTTGGATTCTATTGTTTCATCTCTATTTGTGTCATATTTAACTGGTTTTCCTTCATGCTGACGTTCAGTGTGACTCTTTATATGATCTGCTCTTGTCATATTCTTCCCACAGTATTTGCAACAGTATGGTCTGTAGTTAAAATGTACATACAAGTGTGTCTGCACGGAATGTAGTGCTTTTAATTCCAAGTTGCATTTTGGACATTTGAAAACTATGTTATCATCTATGCCTTTTATGGTCCTGTATAATTTTTCTGGTTTTGCTTCCAGTTTTACATCTACAGCAGTTTTTGTTTTTTTAACTGAAGTAGCTGGTTTACTTCCATACAGAGCAACTCTTTGGTAATGTAAATTTGTACAGTGGTTAATCATGTGTTTGACTAATGGTGATTTATAAGAGCATTTTTGGCAATAAAGTACTGCACCTTGATGAGTAGTGTTGACGTGAAATTGCAGCTTCATTACTGATTCACAAACATACTTTGCACATAACTGACATCGAATCTGCCCACTGTCTGACCGTTCTTCTTCCTGTATTTTTAAACCTTTCTCTCCTGAGAATTCATTAAGTTTTGGCTTAGTTTTACTTTCCTCTACAGTGTTTTCTTCATCCAAATCTTTCAAAGTATTTTTACCTTGCCTGACAGGAAAACGATATGTCCTGATTTTAGCTGCCATAGGTAGGTTCAGAATTGATAACTTTTTCCCAGGATGACGTTTAACAGCATGCCTCTGTATAGCAGCTTTGACTACGTTTTGAAAAGAACAGAAAGAGCATTTCATTACTGGCTTATTGCATTTTGATGTCTTTAAATGATGGTACATAGCACTCCTACTGTCACGCTTTTCCCCACATTCTTTACACTTGTATGCTGTTCTAATTTCATATATCCCTGTCTTTGATACAGTTAAAGATTCAGCTTTTATCTGCTTTCCACCAACGCTTTTAAGACTGATGTCACTCTCTACAGATGACTGCCTTTCATGTTCTTTCTTTAACACTTCAGCAACAGAAATTTTACTTTCCTTTCTGTTTTTATCCATTTGACAACTGCTTTTGTCCCGAGGATTTTGTTTATTGTATAAAGGATGTCCATTTTGCAATACTATAGCTTGTGTCAAGTGAAACACCCTATAAACATGCTTTATAACAGAGAATTTATCACCTCTATAGTCACAAACAGAACAAGTAAATGCTTTCATAAGATCTTCATGACTATCAAGATGCAAACTAAGGTTGTATTTATACCTTGCAATATATCTGCATTTTGGACATTTCAGACTACCAATCTTGTTACTTTCCTCAAACTGTGAAAAAGGCTCTTCTTTTACATCGTCTCCATCTTCCGAGTCATCATCAACTGTTTGAAATTCATGAACTGGCTTTTTGACAATAGTGCTGTTTTTAATTTGGTCAACAGTACCACCTTGTGTCCCTGAGGCTGCATATATATCCACTGTATCATTGAAATCCTGATTAAATATCCTTTCTTTGAACTGCTGTTCAAGTACAGATTTGTCAATTGAATCATATGACACTGTTTTTGAAGAGTGTTCCTTCTGTATATGGCCAGCCATAAGAGTCCTTTCTATACTTCCCTCTCCACAGTACCTACATTTGAAGAACACAACTTTTAAGTGGTCAAGGACATGTCGATGTAAAACAAACTTTTTGAATATTTTTTGCTTGCAAATTCTGCACTGATACTTCATATCTTTTTCCAACGGTAAAAAACATGCAGACAGAGCTGAATGCAATTTATGTTCTCCAAGAACATAGGAGTCCTTCGAAGGGCTATTCGCTGGTAACTGTTCAGCTAGAGAGGGTAGGTTTTTGGTCAAAACTGATTCTTTTACAGCAATAAATGGGTTTTGAAGAGGTTGTGACGATTTTGGTGTTTCTTGAAAAAGTGAGCTCTTAATTTTCAACTTGTCAACCTTTGGAAAACTTGAAAAACTAGATTTTCTTGCCGTCCGTTTGGTGGGTGACTCCTGCTGATCTGGTCTGACAGGTTTTAATTCTGGGTGTTCTTTCAAATGCTTAATAGTCTTTATCCGCATATTTGAAGTGAATTGGCACTTCGGACATGAAAACATTTGTTTAAACACATTACCGTCAGGTAATACTACCTCCTCTTTATTTGTTTCATTTGTACCTTCACTGTTACTAGCCTCAATTTCACTCACCATCTTAGAACCCTTTTCTGCTTCTTTACTATAGCTTTCTGGTGAACCTAAATGAATGGACTCTATCATTTCTATCTTTCTCAAGATTCGCAAATCCATACCCGGATGCTCTTCTCCCAAATGCCCAATTATCATATCTTTCATTGTTGATGTGTATACACAATATTTGCACTTAAAGAATATAAACTGCTTGTTTTCTGTTTCTTTATGGTCATTAACTATGTGCTCTTTTAAGTTGGATTTGTGTTTGAAAAAATCGCTACAATATTCACAGTGGTATTTATACTTCTTTTTCCTTACAGAACTTTCACTTTTGTTACCAGATGTACCTGGCTCATTTTCAGTTTGAACCAATGTCAGTTTTTCAGAATTTTCACTTCCATGTTCTTTTTCTTCAGTTTCATTGCCTACACTTTTACTTAATGAAACTCTTTTATCAACACGATGAACAGCAGTTTCGTGTGCAACAACTTGTTCAGTAGATCGTGCTTTAAATGAACAGTATCTGCATTCTGAATGATTACTTTCCACATTTTCTTCTTTTAATGTATACAAAGTTTTTTCTGAATGGGCATCACGTACATGGTCCATGATATGACACTTCTGATTAGAACTATATGCACAAGTTGTGCAGCTTAATATTTTAATCACATGCTTCCCAACATGGTTTCCCATGTGTGTTTTGAAATGTGGTAGGCTCTCAAATCCTTTTGGACAAAGATTGCAAACAAATCGTTTCTCCCTCTCTGGTTCTGTATCATGAAGTGATAGGTGTTTTGCATGTAGAGACTGATTGTAACTCAAATATGAACACTTTGGACATGCCAGAGATTTTGGACCATCTTTACTACTATCAAGTTTTCCTTTATTTTTTATTGGTTTTCGACTGGCTGTTCCCATCTGATTTTCCTTTTGCCCTTTTAAACGATTCTCTTTCTCTTTGAAGTCACCTTGATCTTCCTCAGGCAAACTCAAAACATCATCAATATCACCATTTTCCGACCCCTTTTCTCCTACACTGTGCTCTTGCAAGCTTTTTTCTTTTCCAGCACTTTCTTTCTGGAAATCATCAAGTAAAGTGGGAATATCAAGATTATCAGCATCTGGTATGTCCTTTGCAGATATATCCGACTGAATGAAAGCCTTCGACTTCGGAGACACATAGAAGTTGATTTCCCTCTCATTGCAAACCACCTGGCTTGTCACAGACACCATTCTGATCTTGTCTGGATGGAACTGCTTTATGTGTACCATTACAACATACCTGTTGACAAATCTAAATGAGCAGTATGGGCAAATTACAAACTTCAGTAGGTTCTGTTTTAAATGTTGCACAAGGCTGTCAATAGTAGGAAATGTTTTATGACAATAAACACATTTCACGGTCAGTTCTTCATTTGGATGTGCTCGCAAATGTTCTGCATACAAATGTAACAAATTGGTTTTGTACTTACATAGACGTATTGGACACTTGTACAAGAGAAATGTCTTAGAATTTGCATGACTAAATATATGTCGAACATGTGTGTCTTCTGTATAATCCTTCTGTCCACAATGACCACATACAAAGTTATATTCATTCCCATGTTCTTTTGACTGTAAATGCTCGCGATATTTACTTGATGACATGCAAGTAAATGAGCAATTTTCATAGCCACATACATAAAATGCATTGTGACTTTGCTTAGACAGAATTTCCGTGTCAAACATATTTTTGCCATGTATATTTACATGATCAGTATAAGTATCAGCACTATTTCTGCGAGATTCCATTTTTTTAGATTTTGCATCACTCACATATAGGTATGCATCATTTGGAATTTGATGATTTGATTCAGCACTGTGTGCATCCACATCAGTTTCCATTGGTGCCTGTTCAACAGCTTTGTTTAATGGGTCATAAACTTTCAAATTAGTCTCCAAAACCTGAGAAACTACTTCTTCAGAATCTTTTTCTGGTTCTGAAAGAGATTTGTCAAGTAAATTGCTTTTAAGTTTTCCATCTTCATCATCCTCACTTTCTTCAAAAGCTGAAGAATCAGTGGCTTTATCACCTGGAACATGTGGAAGTTCTGTTTTCTTATGACAAAAGTACTTTTTCAAATGAACTTGGCCACTTAAGGCATCTGTGCTTTCAGCATCTTTAGCTGCTTGTGAAGATTTTTCTACATCAGCAATAACATTTATCTTTGTCTGTTCTTCTCCAGTGACTTTGCTTTGCACAACATCATTTTCATAAGTTTTTGTTGTATCATTAGACCCATCCAGTAATTTACCTTGTATGCTTGAGTTGGTTTGTGGTGTCTTACTTTGTGTACCCAGTTGGTCATTCTTTTCAGTAATCTGCATTTCTTGTTCATTCCCTTCCCCAGTCTGGTCTTTCTTCGCCATTTGTTCTAGATTTTGTGCATCTGACAAACTAAATGTTGCACTTATACGTATTTTAAGTCCTTGGCCATCTCCATTTTCATCATCATCATCCAACACAATCACTTCTGTTGCATGATCCTGCTTGTCCTGTTGGATAGCTTCATTTTTGTCATCTTCATCATCTGTAATATCTATTACTTCTTTTTCATCAATTTTCAGAACTTTCAGCGGTCTGGAATTGTCTTGCTGTTGGTCTTTCACAGATTTCTTTATCAGATTACAAACAATATTGTTCACAAGTTTACATTCCATAACAACTTTATGGGTTATGTAATCTACTGGACATGTTCTACAAGCTAGAGGACTGCCATGGAAGTGATCCCAAACATGTCTTCTAAATACAAACTCATCTCTTGTGAATTTCTTACAATGTTCACAGACAAACCCTTGTCCTGGTTTTATTTTGAAAAGGTATTTCTTTGGAATTTGCTCTCCATCTTCTCTATAAACTTCTAGTAATTTGCTAACTGTTTGATATTTTGATCTACCTGTATCAGGTTTGCTTGAAACTGATTCTTGGTAAGATGGTGGAGGGTTGCTAAGTGTAACAACTGTTGATTGTACCCTTGGCAATATCACTGGGTTTGCAGGCCGGTAAGGCACACTTCCAACAGGTTGAGTGGCGTACTGCGAACTGCCTTTTATATTTGTATCGTAATTTGAATTGATATTAACTTTTGCAGACCCTGTTGTAAGTATAACTGGATTCTGTGATATCTGACTCCCAACTTGTAAATTATGTGGAACTGTTGTCAATTGTCCCCTGATGTTAGCTCCAGAGCCTACACTGCTCACCTGTGCCGTCTGGTTCACTGGCTGAATGGGAAGAACAATACTTCCATGACTGGGTGTCTGATAAATAATTCCAGTATTTTGTAATGCAACAGTTCCTCGAGTCTGCATTATAGGCTGGCCAACTGGTACTAGAAACACGTTTTGTGGTGCCATTGTTGAAACAGATGGGGTTACAGTCTTCACTGCAGGTGTGCAAGTATACTCTGTAATGGTTTTCAAGTTATATGGGATGGGTTTTGACACAGTTTCTTTCTTTGTTATATCATGAGCTGGGTTAGCAATATCTTTAATTTTTTGAGAAACAGTTGTTGGCTGCATAAGATTTGTTGTCCTGTCTAATTCACCAAATAAAGAGTCTAAATGTTTTGATTTGGCTTGCTCGCTTGGAGAAACTCGCACCAATGTCCCGCCTTTAGAAGTGTAAAGATATGAATCAATAATATTTGTACCTATTGTACTGGTCCTAGCTGGAGGCATAGGTCGGTTGTTATCCGATTCTCTACCAGACTCTGTAATTGCAGAATCAGTGCTTTGACTACCATGCGCAGATTGTGTCACTGAAGAAACTTTCAAAGATGTTGAGGATGATGCTACTACATTTGTAGACAATGTTAACATAGGAACTGAAACAGCTGTACTAGTAACTGGTAACAGTGTGGTAGTAACATTTTGTTGAGAACTATTCACAGTCGATCCATCAGGCTTGTAATGTATAGTACTGCCTCTAGGTATAAATGTCGACTTTATTGGAATATTTGGTGGTTTCAATGTAGTAATTACTGCTTGTTGTACTGAATAAGTAAGAACTGATGGATTCACTAGGACGTCACTAACTGTTGTAGATGTAATAACAACATTTGTAGTTCCTGTTTCAATGTCTTGGTTTGGTGAATTTCCCTTAGATGTTTTAACTTGAGTGATATGATTTCTAGGGGTCTTAGGAATGGACAGTTTTCCCTGTATACTAACTGTTCCAGCCTGGATTAATTCTTCAGTGTATTTACGACTATTTTTCATACCTTTCAGTCCACACCTTGCATCACCATTTGGATGCTCAACCTTGGTGTGAATTTCAATTTGTTGCCGACTTGCGAACTTTTTGTTCTGGCAAGTCAAACAAACATAAGGAGACTCTTGAAGATGACAAACGACATGCTCTTCAAATTCTCCTCTGTTTGTCCACGAATCGTCACATACACCACAGTTAAACTCTGCATCTTTGTATGTTAATTTGATCATGCCTGTAGTCTTGACTGCTGGACATGTTGTACAATGGTTTTTAAACAGTTCGTTGCTGTCTGTCATGAACTTACAGTTTGGGCACCTAAAAAACAAAAGAACATCTTTATATTTTCAGTTTTGTATTTGTTTTAATCATTAAACTAGAGCTATCACTAAATGTGATTAATACCCCCAAAAGGATTGCTTTATAAACTGAAGAAGTTCGTAGTAACATAATACCTTGCAAACAAACTAAAAAGAGATATTGTTCTTAGCAGTTCCTCTCATTGTGCTTGACCATTGTATGAAGTTGTATTGAATTCCAACTTGTAGTTTTTCGAAAAATGCTCCAGACAGGGAAAAGTAACAAAGGGCAATAACTCTGTAATTAGTCAAGATGGAGTTATGGTTCCTGTGCACTGCACTCCCTCTCACTGTGCTTGACCTTGTATGAAGTTGTATTGAATTCCAACCAGAAGTTTTCAAGTTATGCTCCGGACAAGGAAAAGTAACAAAGGGTAATAACTCTGTAATGAGTCAAGATTGAGTTATGGTTCCTGTGCACTGCCTTCCTCTAAATGTACTTGACCATTGTAGAGGTTGTACTGAATTCCAAATATTAGTTTTCAAGTTATGCTTCGGACAAGGAAAAGTAACAAAGGGCAATAACTCAGTAAATACTCAGATAGAGTTATAGTTCTTGTACACTGCACTTTCTCTGGGTGTGCTTGTTCCTTTGTATGAAGTTGTATTGAATTCCAACTAATAGTTTTCAAGTTATGCTCCGGACAAGGAAAAGTAACAAAGGGCAATAACTCTGTAATTAGTCAAGATGGGTTTAGTTCTTGTGCACTGCCTTCCTCTCAATGTGCTTGACCATTGTATGAAGTTGTATTGAATTCCAACCAGTAGTTTTCAAGTTATGCTTCGGACAAGGAAAACTAACAAGGGCAATAACTCAGTAAATACTCAAGATAGAGTTATAGTTCTTGTACACTGCACTTCCTCTGAGTGTGCTTGATCTTGTATGAAATTGTATTGAATTCCAACTAGTAGATTTCAAGTTATGCTCCGGACAAGGAAAACTAACAAAGGGCAATAACTCTGTAATGTCAAGATGGGTTATGGTCTTGTGCCTGCACTTCCTCTCAATGTGCTTGACCTTGTATGAAGTTGTATTGAATTCCAACCAGTAGTTTTCAAGTTATGCTGCGGACAGGAAAAGTAACAAAGGGCAATAACTCTGTAATTAGTCAAGATGGAGTTATAGTTCTTGTGCACTGCACTTCCTCTTAATGTGCTTGACCATTGTATGAAGTTGTACTGAATTCCAACTATTAGTTTTCAAGTTATGCTCCGGACAAGGAAAAGTAACAAAGGGCAATAACTCTGTAATTAGTCAAGATGGAGTTATAGTTCTTGTGCACTGCACTTCCTCTCAATGTGCTTGACCATTGTATGAAGTTGTATTGAATTCCAACTAGTAGTTTTCAAGTTATGCTCCGGACAAGGAAAATGCAACAGACCGACCGACCGACCAACCGACCGACCAACCACCGGGTGACTCCTATATACCCCCCTAAACTTCGTTTTGGGGGTATAAATACAATGAACTGGAATCACTGTGTTCTGAAGAAAATACTGAAAATTGAGATTAGACTTCCACATATGACAAAATATGTCCCAAGTTCATGAACAAGAGGGCCAAAATGAGCTGATGTCACTCACCTGAGAATCACTGAGCATTGTCATGGTGAAAGACTTAAAAATTAAGAGTTGTCAGACACCTGTTAGACTGAATAGTCTTATATTGCTCACCTGTTGTTTATTTTAACTCCAGCAAACGTCAACCCCACATTGTTGTTTTATTTTGAGAGACATTTTTCACTTCAATAAAGATGTATATTCTAGAGTCACTCAAGGATATTTAGCCTTTAAATTCTAGGAAGTGATAAAAGTTTCCGTTCAACACCATGACAAGTGTGACTATGACCTTTGAGGCAAGGACGTGGGTCTTCATGTGCTGAACATTTTTGTCATATGATTTGAAAATCTCTTCATGCATGACAAAATTACAGCCGAGACAGGAAAAAATCAAATACGGACACACAGATGGACAGACAGATGGTGTGATTTCAATTAATATGTCCACCTACAGGGGCATAAAAATATATGAGAGAAAGATTGGATCATTTGAATGCACTTATTATCTTTGATGATGATTGTTCATCAACTTTCAACAGCCTGTTTGAAAGGCTAACCATACAAACAAACATTATAGATAATGATTGAAAGCTGATTATCATTATTACAAAAACACTAATGCCCCCCTTGATGCAATCAGTAATTTGGAAAAAGTAGAACAATGCAAGGAACCGTTTTAAAAGTAAAAGTCACTGCTAATTTAATGTAAGGGGTCATCCACTGGTAATGACAAATCAAGTTTAAAAAATGTATGCCGACTGGTTTTTGACTAATGACACAAACTTCAATATAAAAGGTCCTGGTGACCTTGACCTTTGACCTTCTGACCTCAAAATCAATAGGGGTCATCTGATTGAAATCTCATAGCATTATTGAACACGACCTGTTTGTAAAACACTAATGCCCCCCTTGATGCAAAAATCGAACTCTGCAAGGAACAGTTTTTAAAGTAAAAGTCACTATGAAATTGGCATAAGACCTAATAACCTGAAAATGACTAGCGGTCATCCACTGGTAATGACAAATCAAGTTTGAAGTATTGTATGTATTTCTTTCATTATTACGACCTAAACAAATATTCAAACCCACCTCAATAAAAACAATTTCATATGACCTTTGATCTACTGACCGCAATATCAAAAGGGGTCATCTGCAATATTTGGCCATTGAAAAAATTAGTTGGCTGGCCTTAAACAAGAGGGCCATGATGGCCCTGTATCGCTCACCTGTCTACCATTGGCAAAAATAAAAGGTTATTAATAGCAGAAAGGATCAATTTTTACCTTTGGCTCATGATATCCTCTTAATAAGCCTATGTAAAATCAAAAGACCCCCCAGGCAGGGTTAATTTTGACCCTGAGGGTCAATTATTGCCACATGCTGAATATCTAAGCTCTAGGCCTCATTATTTTGCTGTCTGATCATGATCTGCACTGTTGGCTATTCATTTTTTTGCTGTCTGATCATGATCTGCACTGTAAGCTATGCATTGTATTTTGGCTGGTCATGATCTGCACTGTCAGCCAAATACTTTTTTGCTGTCTGATCATGATCTGCACTGTTTGCTATGCATTATTTAGCTGTCTGATCATGATCTACACTTTCATTATTTAGCTGTCTAATCATGATCTGCACTTTCATTATTTTGCTGTCTGATCATGATCTGCATTGTAAGCTATTCATTATTTTGCTGTCTGATCATGAATTTGCTGTCTGATCATGATCTACACTGTAAACTATTCATTAGTTTGCTGTCTGATCATGATCTGCACTGTAAGCTATTCATTACTTTGCTGTCTGATCATGATCTGCACTGTGAGCTATTCAATTTTTTAACAATTTATGGTACTTTCCAAAGTGATAGATGGAAGAATACATAGGACAAGAGCTTATTCTTTTATGAAAGAAAAACATGCATAGGCATATTTGTCATTGATAAATCTGATATCTTCTTTTATGTTTTGTATATATCAAATATTGATTTAATTTTATATATGAACTTTCTTGTGATGTGAATGTAAAAATTACTACATTTTTTGTACCAAAATCTTTAACATGGAAGTTCAACTAGGGGTCAAGAACATGTATTGCATAATCGCTATTTAAAACTTTATATAAGTGCCAATTTTAGGCCAGAGTTTTTATATTGCTTGGTTTATGGGAAGTTTTCTAAAATATTGAGTATGAAGGACTTTTCCTACTGTATTGAACAGAGCACATATTGAACATCTGAGTCTACTACGGTGGCACAGAGGTGACATCCGCAACATTTTATTTATATTGTAGGAAAAGTCCTTCATACAAATGTTAGTAACTTGTGGCCTAAAAGTTATATAAGTTTTAAATGGCGCTCAATGCAATAAATGTTCTTGACCCCTAGTTGAACTTCCATGTTAAAGTTTTGGTACAAAAATGTGTAATTTTTACTTCACATCACAGAAAGTTCATATATAAAATTAAATCATATTTGATATTACAAACTAAAAAGATATCAGATTTATCAATGACAAATATGCCTATGCATGTTTTTTTTCATAAAGAATAAGCTCTTGTCCTATGTATTCTTCCATCTATCACTTTGGAATACCATAAGTTAAAAGTTGAATGGCTCACAGTGCGTCATGATCGACGCAAAGTAATGAATAGCTAACTTATTAAGTTGAGGCCACAACTTACTAACTTGTGGCCACAACTTATTAAGTTGAGGCCACAACTTACTAACTTGTGGCCACAACTTACTAACTTGTGGCCACAACTTATTAAATTGAGGCCACAACTTAATAACTTGTGGCTACAACTTATTATTGATAGCAGGGGACATGGGGCTTACTCATTCAGGCGGGGATGTTACTTCTACAAACGGTGTTTCCAGTGCTTAGGGCACAAGGCTGAGGGCTGAGTTCATGTTAATCAGGGTGTTATCAAAGATTGGTAGCACTATAAGTAGAACTGTATTGAGTGCAGGGGACAAGGGACAGAGTATGTGAAGCGGGGATGATACTTATATCAACAATATCACCAGGGTTGCATTGATACTAGAGGGCACGGGACTGAGAAAATAGAACTGATGACATATGAGAAGGTATGGTACGGTTGTGACCCCAGTGGGGTTCTAACCCGAAACCTCCGGTATAAGCGGCAGACATCTTTACCCATCAACACCACTGCGTTTGTTCGTTGTCCTGTGGTGATGTATGCATAGGTTAATTCAAGGACTTTGAGGAAACCATCTAGTTACCCCGCATCCCCGTGAAGTTAGCCCCGTGGCACCTAGTTACCCCGCATCCCCGTGAAGTCAGCCCCGTAGCACCTAGTTACACCGCATCCCCGTGAAGTAAGCCCCGCAGCACTTAGTTACCCCGCAGCCCCGCCATGTTATCCCTATGCCACCAAGTCTCAACACGCCTCGTGACATATGGTTTCCTCAAAGTACCGCTTGAATTAAACTAGATCCAAGATGTGTACTGATTACAAGACAAATGTCATTTATCAATCTTATGGTGTTAAAATACTGCAATAAAATTAGCAAATGAGGTGTTCAATAAACAACACATTATTAAAACTAGAAATCATCGAAACAACCTTTCTGACAAATTGAAAATGTAACATCTAGAGTGTTAACAAGGTTTTTCCATATTTGGGCTCTGTGACCTAGTTTTTGACCCCAGATGACCCATATTCAAACTTGGGCTAGAAATCATCAAAACAACCTTTCTTACATATTTCCAGGATATTTCGGCTGAAAATGTTACCTCTCGAGTGTTAACAAGGTTTTTCCATATTTGGGCTATGTGACCTAGTTTTTGACCCCAGGTGACCCATATTAAAACTTGAGCTAGAAATCAACCAAACAACCTTTCTGACAAATTGCCAGGATATTTGGACTGAAACAGTAGCCTCTAGAGCCATTTTTCTATTTTTGGGTCATGTGACCTAGTTTTTCATCCGAGATGACCCATATTCTAACTCGTCCAAGTAATTACTGGGACAAACATCCTGACCAAGTTTCGTGACAATTGAGGAAAAAATGTGACCACTAAAATGTTAACGAACTAAATGTTGACGGATGACGGATGACGGACATTCATCGATCCTGATAGTTCACCCTGAGCCAGCTCAGGTATAAAAAGGAGATGAAAATGGCCTTTAAAAAAATTGTGCCCCTTAAATTTTTCTCCCTTTTTTTGCCCAACAAAACAAGAGGGCAACACAGGCTTTTCATCCTTATATAACAGAGGCCTGTAAAAGGCCTCTTCCCAATTAGAAATTACAGTGTTTTTTCCCAACTGTGGCAGAGAGACTTCCCAAAATGCAAGATAAAATGTCCCAAATCACATGTGTGCATGTAAAAAACTGCTTGAGATTGTAACAAAAGACAAGAGCTATATTGCTCACCTTGGTACAAGTCCACTTGCCTGGTGGAAGATCACTAGATAATGTTATATAAACTAGAGCTATCACTAAATGTGATTAATACCCCCAAAAGACTGCTTTATAAACTGAGAAAGTTCGTAGTAACAGAATACCTTGCAAACAAACTAAAAAGAGATATTGTTCTTGGCAATAACTCTGTAATTTGTCAAGATAGAGTTATGGTTCTTGTACACTGCACTTCCTCTCATTGTGCTTGACCATTGTATGAAGTTGTATTGAATTCCAACCAATAGTTTTCAAATACTGCTCTGGACAAGTAAAAGTAACAAAGGGCAATAACTCTGAAATGAGTCAAGATAGAGTTACTGTTCTTTCGCACTGCATTTCCTGTCCTTGTGCTTGACCATTTTATGAAGTTGTATTGAATTCCAACCAGAAGTTTCGAATAATGCTCCGGACAAGGAAAAGTAACAAAGGGCAATAACTCTGTAATGAGTCAAGATTGAGTTATGGTTCCTTAGCACTGCACTTCCTCTCATTGTGCTTGACCATTGTATGAAGTTGTTTTGAATTCCAACTAGTACTTTTCGAATTATGCTCCGGACAAGGAAAAGTGACAAAGGGCAATAACTCTGTAATGAGTCAAGATGGAGTTATGGTTCTTGTGCACTGCACTTCCTCTCAATGTACTTGACCATTGTATGAGGTTATATTGAATTCCAACCAGTAGTTTTCAAGTAATGCTCTGGGAGAAGAAAAAATAACAAAGGGCAATAACTCTGAAAATACTCTAGATAGAGTTATGGTTCTTGTACACTGCACTTCCTCTCATTGTGCTTCATCATTGTATGAAATTGTATTGAATTCCAAGCAGTAGTTTTCAAGTTATGCTCCGGACAAGGAAAAGTAACAAAGGGCAATAACTCTGTAATTAGTCAAGATGGAGTTATAGTTCTTGTGCACTGCACTTCCTCTCAATGTGCTTGACCATTGTATGAAGTTGTACTGATTTCCAACCAGTAGTTTTCAAGTTATGCTCCGGACAAGGAAAACTAACAAAGGGCAATAACTCTGTAATTAGTCAAGATGGAGTTATAGTTCTTGTGCACTGCACTTCCTCTCAATGTGCTTGATCATTGTATGAAGTTGTATTGAATAATAATAAAAAAAACAATGAATTCCAACAAGTAGTTTTCAAGTTATGCTCCAGACAAGGAAAATGCAACTGACCGCCCGACTGACCGCTCGACCGACCGACCGACCAACCACCGGGTGACTCCCTTATACCCCCCTAAACTTCGTTTTGGGGGTATAAATAGGTTTTCCTATAAACGTATTTGTAAAACAAGTGACCCCGCCCCCGGGCAAGATCAATTTTGATCCATTGTGCATAATTTGAACAAACTTTGAAGAGATCTACTAGGCAATGCTACATGCCAAATATCTAAGCTCTAGGCCTTGTGGTTTCAGAGAAGATTTTTAAAGTTTTTCCTATATAAGCCTATGTAAAACCAAGTGACCCCAGTGCAGGGTCAATTTTGATCCAGGGGTCATAAATTTGAACAATCTTGTTAGATTTCCACTAGACAATGCTACATGCCAAATACTAAGCTTTAGGCCTTGTGGTTTCAGAGAAGAAGATTTTAAAATTTTTTCCTATATAAAGCCTATGCAAAATTAAGTGACCAACCCAGTGGGGTCAATTTTGACCCGGAGGTTATAATTTGAACAATCTTGGTAGAGGTCCACTAGACAATGCTACATGTATGCCAACTATCTAAGCTCATGGCCTTGTGGTTTCAGAGAAGATTTTTAAAGTTTTTCCTATATAAAGCCTATGCAAAACAAATGACCACCCAAGTGGGGTCAATTTTGACCCGGGGGTCATAATTTGAACAATCTTGTTAAAGGTCCACTAGACAATGCTACATACCAAATATCTAAGCCATAGGCTTTGTTGTTTCAGAGAAGAAGATTTTTAAAGTTTTTCCTATTTGTTGCCATAGCTACAGTCTAACCTGACCTAAGCGGTCAGTCAAGTGAAACAGCAGTATTTTTCTGTTTGGATTTCCTTCACATTGCCATCACCTAGTCTTGGTATACATTCATTAGTTACTACCCTCTGGGCGCATTACCTGTAATAATTTTATACCTATTACCATGGTGACTGTCAGATTAGTTGACACCTTTATTGTGTATTTCTAGGTGCAGAAATGACAATATGATCAAAATCCTGTCAGATCAATAAATTCAAAGTAAGTTTGTTCCGCTAAAATTATTGATAATTGGTAGCTGTTGAGGCGGATTTTAAATAATGTTCCTTCAATTTTGATTCATCAACAACAAACTTTTTAACACCTATCGGCACCAATAGACTTTGATTAGATGTCTGTTTTATGAAAATTACGGTATTGGTAATAATGTAAATACGCACTTGTGTGCGTCTTCATGAAACATAGCAGTTTGGTCAAGCAGCTTCGCCGTTAAAGAGTTTGCCCTCGAGGGTGTATTTTGCAATTTCCATCAATTGTTTTGAAAATTTCAAACTTGATTAGGAAGACATGTGGCTGTTTAAATCAGTCGCAAACAGTGAATGTTAGTTAAAACTAGAGCTATCACTAAATGTGATTAAGACTGCTTTATAAACTGAGGAAGTTCTTAGCAACAGAATACCTTGCAAAAAAAAACTGAAATAGAGATATAGTTCTTGTCAATTACTCTGTAATTACTCAAGATAGAGTTATGGTTCTTGCACACTGCACTTCCTCTTAGAGAGCTAGACCATTGTATGAAGTTGTATTGAATTCCCACTAGCAGTTTTCAAGTTATGCTCCGGACAAGGAAAAGTAACAAGGGGCAATAACTCTGTAATTAGTCAAGATAGAGTTATGGTTCTTGTGCACTGCACTTCCTCTCAATGTACTTATCCATTAAATGAAGTTGTATTGAATTCCAGCCAGTAGTTTTCAAGTTATGCTCCGGACAAGGAAAGGAAACAAAGGGCATAACTCTGTAATTACTCAAGATATAGTTATGGTTCTTGTACACTGCACATCCTCTCATTGTGCTAGACCATTGTATGAAGTTGTATTGAATTCCAACCAGTAGTTTTCAAGTACGGGCACTGCACTTCCTCTCATGTAGTGACCATTGTATGAAGTTGTATTGAATTCCAACCAGTAGTTTTCAAGCTATGCTCCGGACAAGGAAAAGTAACAAAGGGCAATAACTCTGTAATAACTCAAGATAGAGTTATGGTTCTTGTATACTGCACTTCCTCTCATTGTGCTTGACTATTGTATGAAGTTGTATTGAATTCCCACCTGCAGTTTCCAAGTTATGCTCCGGACAAGGAAAAGTAACAAAGGGCAATAACTCTGTTATGAGTCAAGTTGAAGTTATGGTTCTTATGCACTGCACTTCCTCTCAATGTGCTTGACCATTGTATGAAGTTGTATTGAATTCCAACTAGTACTTTTCAAGTTATGCTCTGGACAAGGAAAATGCAACAGACCACCTGACCGACCGCATTCTGTTTTGAAACAGGGACTGATAGTTTTCATTTTTTTAAAATTTTTCGCCAACCCGAATAAATCTCACGCATTTCTGACACTGAATTCTTACCTTATAACAAGCTTTTACACAAAATCGCATTGTGTCATCCAAATATTACACAACAGACGCTCGCAGAAATTAATTTGATAAATATTTCCACAAGCTTTACAGTTTTAATACGATTCGCTAATACATGATCCATTTTATTTCATTTATATATTCTGTAAACATATACATGCGGCCATACTGATAATGGGAAAAACTAGTTTCCATACCGCATTGATAGGCCAGGTCTTACCAAGTCTAGGTTACACATCACTTATACATGTCTATGGAATACTGCGCTCAAGTACAGCTTCAATGTAGCAGTGTTGTGCCATTCTTGTGTATGTCCACAGTGATGGTTGCGTGTTGGAAACTAGACGTACCCGAAATGTGTGAGATTTATTAGAGTTGGCGAAAAATGGTAAAAATTCAGTCGCTGTTACAAAACGGACTGCATTTGGACCTTGAAGAAAACATTTACGGAAAATATAATTACTTAGGCTATAGTATATATGCAATAGGTTTTGATAAATATGCATTATTCTATATCCTTTGCACACCAGCATATTTTTTTACACACTCGACAGACATGCATGCGTTTTTGTAAACACTGTACATCACGTTATGGCTACTTTCGGTTTACTGCGTGTGTTGTATACGTCAGCAAATAGATTGAGCTGTAACATGAAAGTAAAATTTCCATTGGCCCACCTACAGAGGTCACGCGCAGGGGTCACCCTGTCTGCTAACCTGCGCATGGACTTCTTTTTTTCTTAACGAGAGGTCAATTTTAAGCATTCTCATAAGCTGTCAATATACCTAGGTTTGAGTACGACATGTCTGCTTTATGTCTGTGAAAAAATATTTGCACACCCTCAAAACACTATCCCACAGGGGCCTGTTCGCAAACGTTGGTAAAATGAAAATTTTCAAGGCTGGTAAAATTGTGTCCAAGGTCATTTTCAAGGTTGTCTTAAAGTGTCAGCATTTGCCTCGGACGTCTGAGTTTTCAACATTCAGGAGCTGTCGGCATAGCCTTTAAATTCATACAGACAAAACGTGTTCCATATGGTAACTGTCACTTCTATGGAAGGCCAAACCTGTCTTAACCCGCGTATACAGTTTATTACATTATCGGCCTTCAAAGGATATGAAGTAATTGTAGCTGAAACTGGGTCTATGTGTGAACTGTGTTGTTTACCTTCTTATTGATATATAGTAACTAGGGTATTTTAACCAAAATGCACTGTTTGGGTCCCAGGTACACTACCCTCACCTGTGATTTTAGCAGTATTTTAGCGATTGGGAGACACTAAGACTGCCCTGGCTGCAGACGACAGGTGACCATTTAATCAAGTTATAATATAGAAGGATTTTCATCAGGGCCGTCACAGAGTGACCGCAGAATCAAGGTGACCTTTAAAATAATTATGTAGATTCTACCTGTGTACTCCAAGTTGTTGCCAGTTTTTTGCAATATCCTCTACAGAAGGCCGTTTCTGTGATGGCACAGTCGCTGCAGACGTCTCACTGTCAGCATTTGCAACAGGCTTAACTTTAAATTGATTGAATGCTTCTCTTGTATTTTTTTCCAAATCAGAGGAACTTTCTGTAGCATTTTCATTATTGTCTCCTACAATGAAGTCATTTACATATCCTTTGCCTTTACCTGCGTCTTCTTTTTCACCAGTTTTCTCATTGTTTTGTTTATCCCCATTATTTTCCACATTTTTTTCATCATCTGAATTCTTTGAAGCAGTTTCATGAAAGTTCTCTAAAGTTTTCTCTAAACTCAACAAGGCCTCTTCAGTGCTGACTATTTCCATCTTTCAGTACTTCCAGACACAGATTTGTATTTTAAGAAGAAGTGTTCACCTGACTCCCACATGGTTTCATTGTGTCCCTTGATTGATCATTTGCTCTGTAGAAAGAATTGAAACAATTTTTACATCTATCAAGACACCATCAAAGACAAAACTCAAGATGGAACAAGCTGTAGCAAAACTGCCAATTATCTGCCAGCCAATTTAATGGCTCCTAAATTGTACAGCTCTGGAAGATTATGCAAAATACACGAAGTATGGAGTTTTTCACTCCACAACTCAGGGACAAATAGTGTGACTTCAGTTGGAGTGCCTGAAGTGACTTCGAGTACGGAGAAATGTCCCGTCACAAGGTCTCATCCACCATATACTACCTTAAACTAGGGCGATGGACCATAAAACCATAAACAAAATATTACGTCAAATCGCAGGAGGAAAATCGCGTCACTTAGAGTGGTTTTACAGATAAATGAATTTAAATTATTTTCAGTAGAATTTTTCATACACGTGAATGAGAACCTTTAGTGGAAAAGAAATTATCTCCCTTGTCAGATAAAGTCCAAGGTATCCCAATTTGCAAGTAGGTCCTATCTAGTTGGAATCCTCTGACTTTATCGCTGTTCCACATAGAGAAATACCAATTATTATGTGCGAATTATCTCACACATGTGTTGATTAAAATGCAAGGACTGTAAAAAATTAGACACTTGGGTGTTAATAGAACATGTAACTAAAAGCATCATTTAAAGATATTATCATGATTAGCAATATTTTGCCTTTTCATTATATGGAACAAAGAAAATAGCGAAAAAAGCAGAGTAATCCAAATGAAAGGACCTAACTGCATTTAGAGAGTATTAATGGGAGATAACTGACTAAAGTTCCTCATTGTCTTAGTGTTGTATATACAGTAAATTCCGCTTATAACGAACTCATCGGGACCTATTAAATGTGTTCCTTATATCCGGAGTTCCTTATATCCATATATCGAACAAGTTCCTTAGTTATATACAATGTATATATATCAAACTAAAATGTATATCGAACAATTATTTTTGAGGTCAAATGTAATAAAATCCGAAACATCAACTTTTGATTTTCCTACCTTCTTTTGAAGAGTTATTATGATCTATAACTGTAATATGTATCATTTTCTATACCCGTAAATTTATGCAAAATAATTGCAAGGATTAATAAAACATAAAAAAGACAGTTCATTATTTCATGGCAATACTTAAACAAATACAACTGATGACAGCTGATTTTCGCTCACTTACCAAAACTGGAAATATTTTACAAGTTATTTTTCCTGGGATTTCATCCGGTCTGCATGCTAGAAACGCTCAGAATTATTTACGTAAAATATTATCACTTGAATATCGTACTAAGCAATTATTTTAAAACTTTGTATTTTCATTTAACTAGTTTACTAAACGTTACACATATTTAATGATTTGCCTTTATGAATAATAGCTACAAGTGTGTTATAAAAAATACAATGCAGACGGAAAAAGAAAAATGCAAAACCAACATATTTTTTTAACTCTTCGGAACATATTTGCAGTTTGATATAAACGATAACTTTACTATACATTTTGCATAGTTGGGCCAGAAAATATTGTTCCTTATATCCGAAGTTTCCTTATAACCGGAGTACAATATAACCGTATATTTTTACATTAAACAAAGAAGGGGAAAAATCGGGCCCAAAAAAACTGTTCGTTATATCCGAAGTTACGTTATATCCGGAGTCGATATATACGGAGTTTACTGTATATTTAATTAAAAATATTTGCCGACTTGACGTACATTTGTATAGCGTGATATATCGCATCACCAAAAAATTAAACTGACTCATATTAAACATTGTCAATTCAACAACAACATCCTTCATTCACTCATTTCATGTTAACATGAATAAATGAGGATTAATCCGATTATGCATGATTACATTTGAGGCTCACAAAACATGTTAAACATACCGATGCTGAATACTTGGTACTTGCACACTGAAATATGACGAATGATTGTTTTCTTACTCAAAACTCATACGTTTATAATCCAAAATTGTCAGACTATTGTTTAGAGCTACTTGTACATAAACTGTCAAATTTCTCGTTTTTTAATGCCACGTGCTTTGCTAAGATCAAACCAAACTCAAAGCAGTCAGCATACGTTCTTTGATCTTGTGACACCTGTGGCTTTGAGTTCTCTTTATGATTAAAAGAAGTTGCAGTAAAATAATATTTCATTCCGCAATTGTTTTATTAAAATAAATAGAAGGAAATTGTTACTGGAAGAAATCAGTTTTGACAGTTACTGAATAATAGCTAAATAGACACGCTGAAACCCTGCAAATTTGTTATGAACAGAATATTTTGCTTTGAATAAGGAACAGTTTTAACTTTTTAAATGTTAATTGAAACATACTTTTTGCATTCACAAATAAACATTAATCAGTCAGTGATGTCACATAGCTTGGGTTGTGTTCTACAAGGCCATCCTTAAAAAATTGTTTGTTTGCCCTAACGCGACCCAGAATTTTTTCAGTGTGTAATGTAATTAGTAATTAGCATTAGTTTAATATGACAGGTGAAATTACTGTCAAATGAAAGGGTCACATATTCTATGATAAGCTATCAAAAACAGACTTGCCATAAGTTGTTTTCAATAATTCATTTGACAGCCGAAAGGACACACTCGTATATCTGTCAAAGGATATTACAAATGTACGGCCAAGGGCATTTTATTATATGATGATTATATGCATTAATTAGTTTGGACATAAAAACACACTGGACCATACGGTCGAGAGAGAGTCAGTCAGTCAGTCAGTAAGAAGGCCAGGGCGGTTAGAACTGGTCGGACTATGTTAGCAATTCAATTTTAGGCAGATAGTCGATTGCTCGGCTCGAAAATATAGAGTTAAAATGTTAAATAGAAATTATATAAAAAGATACTTGTGACTATGTTAGAACTAATAGACGAAATGAGAGACTATGATTTATATATATAATACTATGTTATTAAAACGGTGGAGAACTAGAAATCTATGTGTGTCTTATTAATGAGCCCAGAGGGGAACAATGACGTTACAATGGGCGTTTTGGTGACCGTTTGACAGGATCGAATTTAAAACAGTTGTCATGGCACTTCAAAGAAAATCTACCACTATACGACACGAGAAGAAAGCTAGGACACGAGAAGGTTAGTTAACTGTCTTATTTGTTTTGCTTGCAAATTTATTCAAAAATGACTGACGCTGATATTCAGCATATTTTTCAAAATTTGGCTGATCAGTTATCAAATATTTCTACGGCAATAGGAAATCAGGGTGTAGGACAAACTGTACAAAATTTTGATGGTATTTCAAAAAATAAATTTAAAACATGGATGAAATCAATTGAGAAATATTGTCTTTTAAATTCATTAAATGAAGAACAGAAAAAATTGGTTTGTTTTCAAACTGCAGAAGGACTTGTTTCAGACTTTATAAATAGATTTTTGAACGAAAATCAACAATGTACTTTTGCTAATCTTAAAAATGCACTTTCCGTAAGATTTTCAGAAATTATTGACGCACAACATGCTACTTATTTATTAAGAAATGAAAAACAGAAACCTGGCGAGAATGTTCATATTTATGCTGAGAGATTGTTGAATTTAGCAGAAGATGCATATGAAGGTCAAAATCATGGACAAAATCAAGTTTTTATAGAAAAGCAGTTGATCGAATACTTTATTGATGGGTTATCTGAAAATTATCTTAAAATGAAGGTTATGCGTGGAAATCATAATACTTTACAGGCTGCTGTTACTTCAGCTATGAATGAAGAAACAACAAATAAATACATATTCGAGAAGACCGTATTATTGTTGGTATTGTGGTAAAGTAGGACATTTAAGGAGAGAATGTAAAAATTTACCAAGAAATAGAATGAGTACTGCTAAGCCTTTAAACTAAAAGGTTCCTGTTATAATGAAGTCGATAATAGGAACAAAAATGGTTTATCAACGTTTTGTATAGCGCTAGCCGGAAATCCCAATTCATGTACAATTAGAATAGGAAACCAGAAAGTAAGAACACTAGTAGACACAGGTGCGGAAGTTTCTTTAATAAGTCGACATTTATTTAATTCACTGAAGCAAAAACCAAAGTTAATGAAAAATCATAACGTTTCT
Source organism: Saxidomus purpurata (assembly GCA_022818135.1). Lineage (NCBI taxonomy): Eukaryota > Metazoa > Mollusca > Bivalvia > Venerida > Veneridae > Saxidomus > Saxidomus purpurata. Next base: position 4,488,485 of record JAFMSR010000007.1, read on the forward strand.
TTACAGTCTGTAGATGGTACATCACTAATTGTTGACGGGTATATAGACTTAAATTTTAGAATGGGTGGAGTAAAACTCTCGCATAAATTTTATGTCATTTCGAAAGTAAATAGAAGAGCCATTCTCGGTCGTGACTTTTTGCAACAAAATGGCGTTCGTTTATATTTTGATCTCGGTTGCCTTAGAGTGAAAAATGCATATGTTTCTTTAGAAGAAGATATACATATAGGTTCTATAGTGAAATTACATGAAGATACTGTGATTAAACCACAAACTGTACAGCTATGTAATGGTCAACTTAAAAGAAAACATAAACTTAAACACTCAAAAACTTACGAGTTAAGAAGTATGGAAACTGGACATCTTAATAATGAACCCGGTCTGATGGTAACTAATTCCGTTTTTAAATTACAAAAACATCGAAAGTTTCCTGTAATGTTAGTTAACTCTACGAATAGGACAATTAGGTTGAAAAAAGGTTGTGCAATTGCTAGAATTGAGCAAATTGATGAAAAATGCATAGCTTCTATTGCTGAAGTCAATAAATCATTAAATACAAATGCTAAACAGTCTACTATAAACAAACAGGAAATTGTAGCGCCTAAAGAGCACATGCAATATGTCGAAAAATTAGTTCAAGATCATAGAGATGTATTTGCAAATGATGATAAGGAATTGTCACAGACTGACACAATAACAATGAAGATCCCCACTGTAGAGCATGATCCTATCAGACAGAGACCTTATAGAGTACCCTTAAATGACAGAAAAGTTATGAGTGATGCCATAGATGAAATGCTTCAGGCTAAAGTAATTAGACCGTCTCACAGTCCTTATGCGAGTCCTGTGGTTTTAGTACAAAAGAAAAATGACAATAGTAAGAGATTTTGTGTTGACTTCAGAAAGTTAAACAAGGTTACTAAGCCATCAAGTTACCCACTTCCCCATATAGATGATTTATTAGCAGTCTTAGGAGAAGCAAAATATTTCACAACACTTGATATGCGGTCTGGTTTTTGGCAAATACCTATTGATGAAAAAGACAAAGAGAAAACAGCGTTCACTACTTTTAAGGGATTATATGAATGGAATGTTATGGCCTTCGGATTAGTAAATGCCCCCGGAGTTTTTCAGGAACTCATGTCTAAGGTTCTCGAGGGATTAGACTTTGCGGTTTGCTATCTGGACGACTGTCTTTTGTTCAGCAATAGCTTAGAGGAACATAAACGACATTTAAGTATAATATTCCAGAGGTTAAGAGATCATAAACTTAAACTTAAGATGAAAATGGCGTTAGACCAAATCCCGATAAAGTAAAAGCAATAAGGTCACTCCCACTTCCAAAAAATGTCAGAGATGTTCGCAGAATTATAGGAGCTTCCAGTTTTTATAGGCGTTTCATACCGTCCTTTTCAGAGATAGCTGAACCTCTGATCAATTTGACAAGAAAAAGGTCACAATTTATTTGGTCAGATGAATGTCAAAAAAGTTTTGATACTATTAAAAGGCAATTAACTGCTATTCCATTTCTATCATACCCAGACCCAAACAAACCTTATATGTTGTACACAGATGCATCTATGACACATATAGGAGCATGCTTATGTCAAAAGAACGATTCCCCACAGAGCGATGTTAACAACCAAAGACCGATTTATTTTCTGTCACATAAGCTAAGTGATACTCAGAAAAAATGGAGCACAATTGAAAAAGAAGCTTTTAGTATACACTATGCTTTACAAAAGCTTGACCACTATTTACATGGAGCAGAATTTACGATCTTTTCAGATCACAAACCCCTGCGAGCCTTATTAAATTCACCAATGCAGAACAAGAAAATTCAATTATGGGCATTGTCTATAAGTGGTTATAACTGTAAGATTGAGTATCTTCCAGGAAAAGCAAATGTTATTGCTGATTTCTTCTCAAGACCACCAGAATCTGAAAGTATACAAACAGAACTTGATACAGATTTCGAACCGGAAATAAACGACAATGCATATAAGATTACAGATAAGGTAGCGAACAATGTCAAAAGCATAAATGTAATAAACTCAAATGACCTCGACCCAAAACAAGTTGCTAACAAGCAATATGAAATGCAAGAATCTTTAGTAGATCCTGTCGCAGAATTTGCAGAGTTAGACATGAAATCAGAACAAGACAAAGACCCTGCACTGGTACAAATGAAAATGCAACTTAAGCACGGTGACCCTAACAAATCAGACTTCAAAAAGTTCTTAGAAGTTGATCAAGTTTTGTACTATATTTCAAACCCAGAAGATGAGCCCGTACTGAGACTCTATGTACCAAGTCATTTAAAAGCTATGGTTATCAAACAGTATCATGATCAAAACGGACACCCAGGTTCACAACGTATGTTCGCAACCATTAAAACAAAGTATTACTGGCCGAATATGTTTAAAGAATTGTATAACTATGTTTCAACATGTGTTGACTGTCAAACTAGGAATTTAACAAAGGTCAAAGCACCTCTGCGTGAAACAAACATTGCACCGTTTCCGTTTGCTATTATTTCCATTGATGTATGTGGCCCTTATGAAACGACATTAAGTGGCAAACCGTTACATCATTTGTTTTATTGATATGTTCAGTGGTTTTCCAGAAGCTTTCCCAGCTCCAGATAAGAGTACAAATACTATAATAGACTTACTGCTGAATGAAATATATCCAAGGTATGGTTGCCCCCTTCAAATCATACACGACCGTGGTACAGAATTCACTAGCAATGCCTTTAAGGAGGTGCTGAAAGAGTTAAATATAGACAATGTTACATGTACTGCATACCATCCAGAAAGTAATGCAAAACAAGAACGCATGCATAGAGTTTTACATGATATCTTAGCAAAAAGAATACAAGGTAACACTAGAGAATGGGACATTCACTTGAATATGTCTTTAGCAGGCATACGTCACAATGTTACTTCAAGTTCTAAGTTTTCACCATTTTACCTTGTTTATAACAGAGACCCAATATTACCCATTGATAATTTACTGAAGCCTCGACCTAAATATCACGGTGAGCAATTTCATAAAATAGTGTTAGAAGACCAACACAGGTCATTTCTTTTGGCTTACAAACATTTAAAACATTCAAAAAGAAAGCATAAAGATCAGGTAGACAAGAAAGCAAAAGATGTTAAATTTGAAATAAATGACCCAGTTTACTTTAAGAATTACCAAAGAAAAAATAAACTTGAAGACCGCTGGAAATCACATTATAGAATCTTCGAACAAAAAGGTCCTGTTACCTATCTAATTAAGAATCAGCTAAACAATTCAGTTGTTCAAGTGCACGCAGATCAGATTAGGCTAGCTAACATCGCAGAATGGCCTGACCGTAAAGTTGTTACAGGTTATCCCAGGCGAAGGGCTAACTATGTTGTACCCCCTGACCAAACCGACAGCAGCAATGACGAAACTGAGGCTGAAACAGAAAACAATAATATTGCTAAAATGCCAAAAAGCCAAAATAGAATAAGACAAGAACGCGAAGATTCGTCTTCAGAAGACAATATTCCTTTAGCTCAATTGAGAAAACATTTAAGAGAACAGAGTAAGGATGAATTAAAATGTGATTCAAAGGTTGAACATTCTGCAAGCAGCAGTAATGAAGGTAGCAACAGACAGCGTTCTGTTTACCTTGATAGATCATCCCATCCCGAGTTGATTGACTCACAGTCCACTGAATCGCTAGGGACAGATGACATGAACACGGAATTTATGTCAAATTCTGAAATAGAAAACCGAGATAGTATGGTTGTTGATATGGTTACACTTCCTGTACATGTCCCCTGTACTGTTGACAACAGTGTCACAGATCAAGTCACTGAGAAACAAAAATGTCTGCAAATGATTTTAAAAAGCAATAATGATCTGATTAAAGGTCTATTAAACAAGCTTTTCTGAAGGACTATGAGAAGTCCTGTCTTAAGACATGAATGCTATTCACTAGCATAAAAGACTATGTTGATGAAACTAGAACGATATTAAGTAGCGCTATCGTAATGACGTTGATAAACCGAACAAATGACTTCATAAACATGTTTATAAACCGCTTAGTTTTGAATTTGTTGTTTTGTAAATAAATTTTGTATATAGATTTTGCTACTGACTGATATTAACTGATGTAATTGCATCAATGCAATTGTGCTTTTCAAAGCTGATAACAAGTAAAGTGTGTGAAATGATTTCACATTAAATACATTGATATTCTGTTGAGAACAAAATATTTGAGCTGTCGTACAGCCTCATTTCATGTATTATTGTATGATCATATTTTTTTTTATTATTGTAAATGTTTTATTTCCTTTCGGAATTTCAAATAGAATTTAATTGTCAAGTTTCCGACAAGTAAGAAGAAAAGTCCAGGATATAATTTACATTACCGCCAGGTCTCACAAAAAGTATAAGATAATACATTTATTTAATTCCGAGCAGATTTAAAAACAACACAAACAAAACTAATAACTCTCTTACAAAATTTATGACGTTCGTTCAGCTTTATATCACATCATGATTTTATAAATGTTCCGTTATTTATGAATGGTGGAATCCATGTTTCAAATACTTTTGATAGTAAACTTACTTAAGAGAAATGCTAAAACAACATTTCCATCTTATAAAGATACATAAGAAATTAAAGTACTTACTGTATGATACATCCTTTGGTATTTGATATCCTGATTTCCATTGTGCCGTTTTTTTATTAAAATCGTTACGTGAAATTAACAAACTTAACATTATGCAAGCAAAATGTTAACTGACAGTTATCTAATATTGTGTGCCACGAATGCAGATGAAAACTACCGGAAACAATCGCCAAGCAGCCAATCACCAATCAGTGATAAAATCACGGGACCCGGAAACGATTTTTTAGCCAATCAGCAGTGATAACACCAACACCCCCAGGATCCCCATTCATTGAATTGTCAAGCAGATATTTACAATGACAGCTAAAACGTATACCAAAAAGAAAAGTACCTTGGAGGCACGCTGGAACTGACAATCATTGTCCATCTTTTTAAAAGAATTATTTTATTTCAAAGGAATGTGTAACAATAAAAAACTTTACACAGTTTACCCAGTGAAATGCATACTTGAAAAAGATGTTGTTTTATAACAAGACTGTGAAACGCTATGTTTAAAGAAATTAACCCAGTGAACTGCATATTGAAACACTACCTTTAACTCGGAAAATTATACAGTGAAAATCTTATAAAATGATCCATCCGCCATTAGATACGGAAAAATCAGTATAGAGCTAAATAGGAACTTGAGAAACATTGCCGTATAGTGCACCTTTATCAGTTTACATGTACATTGAATTAACTTGTTCATGTGATACAATGAGACTGAAATTCAGTTATTCACTTCTTTCATAGTGCATGTCACGCTATTTCAGCCTGTTTGAAAAAAATGAAACAATGAAAGGAATTCATACATATGGGAGAAACGAAACGGCTGTCTGTATCAAGAATTTACGGCTGTGAAACTATTCCAGAGCGAAATTAATTTGCGAATAATGTTTATATATACATATGTTTTTATATATTGTGTTTCACATGTTTTTTTTTCCGTTTCAGTCATGAAAAACATTTGCACAGAAGTTAAATTGTAAATAATGTATACATGTATAATGTTTTTTTTATTCATGAACGATGATTCTATGATATTTACTATTACGTACCTTGTCCCGACTGTTGTTTGAATTGTTTTAATGATAAGATGTTTCGCATTATATATCATGATGTGGCCAGGAAATTGTAGGGACAATTAGTTATAGTAGTTATCACGGATACAGATCATTTGTCATAAAACTTAATTTCAATTAATTTCAATTAAGTTTTGTATAAGAATGGAAGGGATTTGTAATGTAATTAGTAATTAGCATTAGTTTAATATGACAGGTGAAATTACTGTCAAATGAAAGGGTCACATATTCTATGATAAGCTATCAAAAACAGACTTGCCATAAGTTGTTTTCAATAATTCATTTGACAGCCGAAAGGACACACTCGTATATCTGTCAAAGGATATTACAAATGTACGGCCAAGGGCATTTTATTATATGATGATTATATGCATTAATTAGTTTGGACATAAAAACACACTGGACCATACGGTCGAGAGAGAGTCAGTCAGTCAGTCAGTAAGAAGGCCAGGGCGGTTAGAACTGGTCGGACTATGTTAGCAATTCAATTTTAGGCAGATAGTCGATTGCTCGGCTCGAAAATATAGAGTTAAAATGTTAAATAGAAATTATATAAAAAGATACTTGTGACTATGTTAGAACTAATAGACGAAATGAGAGACTATGATTTATATATATAATACTATGTTATTAAAACGGTGGAGAACTAGAAATCTATGTGTGTCTTATTAATGAGCCCAGAGGGGAACAATGACGTTACAAGTGGGTAGGTAGGTAGGTCTTTTTTTTTTTTTGATTTTTTTTTTTTTTTTTTTTTTTGATTTTCAGATGTTTTATAGATGTTGTATTAACTCGGTATTAACTCGGTACATACATTGACATGTATGTTGTATCTTAGATTAATAGCTGACATATTGTACACTTAATATTTGCACCTTTCTTGTCTTAATATTTCTCTATTTCTTCTGTTGTATGTACCTATTGGCTATTAGCACCCCACTGTAGAATGCTATTAACCTGCTTTGTAACATATCTGCATTGGTGGTGGTTTGCACATTATCATTTTAGCCATAAGCCAGGCTCCCAAAGTGCTTAACAAGGCTCATTCCAGAAGTGCTTTAATAGTGTTGTAAAATCATTCAAACAGTAAATTTGAAGAAGTTATTAAGCTATAGAATGTCAAACAACTCAGTGTCCGAGTGAGCCTTGTATTTGGACCTGTGGCCAGGTTAGGAACAGGTTCACATAAAAAATCTATAAAATTTGAACTTCAACATAGGAAAATTAATTTGTACCACTGTAAAAATTTAATTTAATTATGCGAGAACTTACAAAATGTTCAGATAATATCAAATTGAGTGGAATTTTTTCATCTGACATTGCCAGGTTTAACATTTAGTTCTGGCTTCCAAAACTCTAAATGCCGCTATTTTGATATTTTGTTTTTCGTCAGGTGCAGCTTTAGAGTTTTTGATCAGCACTACTACAAATCCTTACCAGAATAACAGAGCATGCAAATTTTCATCTAATGTAGCCTACGTTGAGTAGAGAAATATGGTCATGTTTAGGTCATATATTCATTAATTCATATTTTCAAACCAATTACGATTGAATGTTGACTACAAAAACATCGATTTTTCAAACGAATCATTTTGTTTACATTTACAACGGACTTTCGTATGACGCAATCGCACTTATTTTTCATGTAGTTCAGAAAGCTTGATATTTCCTTTTGATTAGTGTTTAGATGATATAAATGACAAGTGTAAATATAAAATAGCATTGACCACTATGTTTTTTAATTTGAAAACAAAATTACTTTATTTTCGACGCGGTACATAACCTGAAAGTGTTCGCGCCAAAACGCACGTGGTCATGTAAATAAATAAACTTTCCCTGATCGTGACCGCAATCGGAATCTTCGGCGATTTCCCGCAGATATCCTTTTCCAAAGGTTCGTGGGAATGACCACGTGATAATTGTCAAATCGGCAAGATGGCTACCAATATGTGAAAATTCTGACCTGCTCGAAACTTTCGTTTTGCTTTACGCTAAATAGATACAATCTGATGTTCAAATTTGGCAGATTAAAAGATAATAGTCTTATTAATAAAATTATTTATTCTTTTCATTCATTTCTTATGAAATACTGAAATGCGAGCGTGTCAGATTTCTGACACGATTATTGGTACGATTTCCCTGCGGAGTGAGCTTCAGCGTACACGTCAGGGGTGCGGAATTCCTAGTCCGACACGGGTTTTTCTGCCCAACTTGTCCGCGGACAAGTCAAAATTCGAGAAAAATAAAATGAATAATGTAAGTCAGTCCCAAGTAATCCAGCCCGGAACCGCCCGATTTGTTTGCAGTTTCATGAAAACCAACATTAATACACCTGTAAAGGCGACCTGTTGCATCAAAATCCATTGAATTACAAAGTTCGAATCAGACGTATTTTCGTTGAGAATCGCCGCTACTGTATACTATCACGGCGTTATGTTTTTTATTGTTTCAAAAAGAATTGAGTTATTTCTTATCAGAATCTAAACTATTTATCACCTTTATGTTGACTTACAATATTTATTTCCATTTAAAGTAAGCTGTAATTGGTCCCCTAGCATTTGTCAACAGCGGTAGGTGTGGAATAAAGGGTGACACAAAACTGTTTGCAAATCCAAGCTATGTGACATCACTGACTGAGTAATGTTTCAAATTGTCAATTTGTGAATGCAAACAAGTATTTATCAATTAACATTAAAAAAGTTCTAACTGTTCTTTATAAAACAAAACGCGGCGTTCCAGCGTGTTCGTGTTTTTGTCATTTATTGTTTCAGCAACTGTCAAAGTCAACGTTTTTCCAGTAATATTTATTTTAATGAATAACATTTGCCGAATAAATTATTTTAACTGCAACCTCCTCAATCATAAAAGATAAAGCTGCAGGTGTCACAAGATCAAAAGACAATCGCCGACGCTATATTGTACATGTGAGTTTTCTTTGATCTTCGAGAAGCACGTGGCATCAAAAAGACCGAGATATTTGACAGTTCGAGACATGTAAAAGTAGCTCTAGACAATGGATTATAAAAATAATACTTTGGAATAAATAATGTTATGAGTAAGTTTTATTTTTGGTGATAAAATATATTGAACACATCAGTGTGGACACATTTCTACTGAATATAATAAATCTGATTTTTATTTCCCGTAAACCTGTTAATTTACGTGTAAAACCACTCGGAGTGTCACAAATACACTCCCGCGAAGTGCCGTAATATTTCTCCGTACTCCAAGTCACTTCAGGCACTCCCAAGCTCACTCGGAAGTCCGAGCTTGGCAGAATCCTCTAGACATGTACTGATTAGCATATAAAATAAAAATCTTAACCTGGTCCTAAGTGTTTGTTTCACATAATTTGGTTTTAATGTTGAAATCTGGACAGCTGAATTTTGACCTCGGACAAGTGAATTTTTACATCTCACTCGTCCGCGGAAAAGTGAAAAAATAAAGGATTTCCACACCCCTGCACGTTCTGTCAAGCATAGTCGAGGATAACTGATTGGTATTACTTACAAAAGAACTACAGAAAAGAAATACCAGAAAGATGGAAAATGACAAAAAACGGAACGGTTTTTCTCGACGGCAGAAATTTTTTTTGGGGGCTTTCAGATCCAAAAAAAAAAGTTACTCGGGAGGATTTTCATCAGTCGGTCGCGTTAGGGCAAACAAACAATTTTTTAAGGATGGCCCAACAAACAAAAATGTTGATTTCTGAATTCAATATTGAATGGTCATAAAAATGAAGACACAAGGCACTATTCGAGTAAAAGTGGGTGAATTACCGACTAGATCGATGCTCAGCAGAACATTTGTGTCGCCCTCTTATGCTTTGTCAAAATAACCAATAATTTTGTGACAAAATCTAAGTCCAAAAAGGGGCATAACTCTGTCCAGTATGACCTTGACCGACATAATTTGGCGGCATCACAACTCTTTTGTCATAAGCAATGCAATTGTAAAGTTTGATGAAGAAATCTTATGAAATTGCAAAGTTATTGACAAACTTTAGTTTTCGTGACAAAATCAAAGTACAAAAAGGGGCATAATTCTGTCAAATATGACCTTGATCTACAAAATTTGGGTGCATCAAGGCCCTTTTGTCATAAGCACTACAATTTGAAAGTTAGACGAAGAAATCTCAAGAAATGGCAAAGTTATAGCTAATATGTTAAGTTTTCATGACAAAATCTAAGTACAACAAGAGCTGCTGTCTGTAAGACAGCAAGCTCGTGTTTTTTTCAGTGCTTGCCAGTAAAACAAACTTTGTCAGAAAAATAACCCTAAAAGTATAAATAAGGGCCTCAAGTTGCAAGATATTAAGTCAAGAGTAATCAAACTTAATTGTTTGATATCCCTGAATACTAAAGCAAAGTTTTTAATTAAAACTTCAAGTGGTTAATGATATATATGTGCATGACAGTGCAAGCTGCACAAAAGACTTTAACTAGGAATTTCTCAGTACAAATCAAGCAACATTTTCACAGAGTTATCTTCTCTTGCTTACAGATAGGTGTCATGATGGTATATAAGTATCCCAACTTTCAAAGTAATATCTCACATGGAAAAGTCAACAAATGGACAAGAATGAGAACTTTGAAATTTAAATGAAAGTCAAAGCAATACCTCTTATTTTTTTTACATAAAGTGGGGTGGTACAAAAAACTTAACCAAGGTGTGACACCAATGCAAAAGCCAACGCAGGTAGGATAGCTATCAACTTATCCTAACTAATGTATAGTACCTTGCATGCAAAACTTATACCAAAAATTTCTAAGTCAAACAAGGGGAATAATTTGAATTGAATTTATCCAAGAGTTTTCTTACTTTACATTCTGACTCTCCTGAAGACTTCAATGAAGTTTCAAATCAGTATCATAAGTGGTTATTGATATATATATGTCCATGACAGTGCCTCGCATGCAAAACTTTAACCAAATTTCTTAAGTCGAACTAGACTACCACTGAAGGTGATGAATACCCCCCGAACACCCTACTGACACAATATTTAAAATTTATGTAATATTTGATGCTTTGATTATTGGACCTGCACAACTTAACGCTTCTGTGAAGCATAATTAAATTTTGACCAGCTGGTTAGGAGATTAAAAGCATACAAGATTTTACCATCTCAAGCCCCTGTAACCTTTGATCTAGTGACCCAAAACATGGACTATGCACAACTAGGCATGGTGCTTATCACTTCTATAAAGTATCATTAATTTCTGACCAGGGGAGATTTCTCGTCCACAAGATTTTACTATCTCCAGCCCCTGTAACCTTGACCTTTAACCTAGTGACCCAAAACATGACCCTAGAGACCAAAAACTTGGACCATGCACAACTAGGCATTGTATTTATCACTTGCCTGAAGTATCATTACATTCTGATCAAGGGTATTGAAGATCTAGTGTCCACAAGATTCCGTCTACAAACGGACGGACAGATAGACAGGCAAGCTGAATCAATTATACCCCACCCACGAACACTTTGAGTTTGGGGGGTTATAACAAGGGGCATATTTTGAAATGAATTCATACAAGAGTTATCTAACTTGACAGTCTGACACCCCTGCAGACTTTATTGAAGTTTCAACTCAATATCATAAGTGGTAACTGCAAAACGTGCATGATAGTACCTTGCATGCAAAACTTTAACCAAAGCTGCAATGCAGCCGTCAACGCACAAGTGACTAACAGCCCTCCTTATTCTTTGAATAGTCAAGCTAAAAACAATTAAAGCGGCCATAACTCTTGAGATATTATGACAATCTTGATGGCATTATGCTATCGCACTTTTATGTTGAGTTTCATGAAATTCTATACACTGGTTTCTTTGTTGTGGCTCCAAACAGATGTGCTGAAAATTGGCAGTTGATCTTTAAAGACAATTAAAGTGTCCTTCTTAAGTGACCCCCCCCCCACAACCACAGGAGTTCTAATCCCTTGTTTTGTGAACCTTTATCAGATAAGATACTGTCTGATTAGGTGTTTTTAGACTGGACATAAGCCGAATAATCATTAATTTTATTGACATGTATAGATAATTGGTTTATTTTCTGTCATTTATTAGTATATTATATTATTCACGTGTCAATCAACTTGTTAATTCCAACATTCAGGCCGCATCAACCGTTGACGCATCAGAAAGTGAGAATGGAGGTGGAGCTTGTATTTTAATCTACTCGCTTTAATCTAATCAGCAACGATCATGCACATGCCCATTGTCTCGGCTTTGGTAATGACGTAGTCAACGGATGATTGGATTTAATTGACAAACAATAAACACATGTTCGGCATCGATATATGTGTTAAAGGTGTTGTTTACACGTGGCATATACATGATGCAATCAAAAGAGCATGCGCATCATTTAATTAGTAAATGATGGTGACACTCGAATTAGATAATAAGCATGATAAGTAGATGTTTGTGCGGCGGCCTAGACGAGTAATATATTCAAGTGTGTGATTCGTCTTGAGTTTAAATTAAATATAAGAGCGTACAGTGATTATATTGATTTATGTGTTGAAAGTTTAACTTGCAAATTGTTATAGATGTAATTTTCACTTCTAAGAGCCATACTTTTCCATCCTGCACGAAAAACTTAAAATTGAAAGATAAATAAAATAATAATCTTTATAAATTCGAGTGAAATAACCTTCAGTATTTGTTAAATCCAATAAAATCGCGGAAAAATGACGGAAATCGCGCACATGCAAGGGCGCGAAAATATTTGACAAACGGAAAACAGCGTACATTTGAGACTGGGAAAGCGATCAGCAGCTAGATTTATCTAGTTTAAGAATTTTTCGAAACTGTAACAGCAGAGCTTCAGAACACAAACATAAATATGATGTATAAGACTGGAAACCCTATGACCCATGGTTGGACCCTTAAAAATCTCACCTTGACTCATGAAAATTTGATTTTGACCCTTGAAAATTTAGGCTGAAGAATCAATGACCCTTAAGATTCAAAGCCTACCGGACGCCCTGGGGACATGGTTCTTTCACACAACACATTGTCTTGATGTGCTGAAATTTGTGCCAAGTTATCTTAAAATCAATTAATGCATGACAAAGTTACAGTCTTGACACAAATGTATGCATATATACAGGATTCCATTACCTATAAACTTTAAGCCTTCTCGAGTTATCGTTCAGAAACTGTTTTACAATTATGGGTCATCGTTTGACCTACTGACCTCAAAACCATTAGGGGTCATTTGCTGGTCATGACAAACCTCCACATCGAGTTTGAAGATGCTAGGTCCAAACATTTTCAAGTTATCATCCGGAAACCGTTTTACTAATTCGGGCCACTGTGACCTTGACCTTTGACATACTGACCTAAAAAACCACAGTGGTCCTCTGCTGGTCATGACTAACCTACACATCAAGTTTCATGATCCTAGGCCCAAGTGTTCTTGAGTTATCATCCGAAAACCAGATGGTAGAGGGACGGACGGACAGACATACCAACCGACCGACATCTGCAAATCAATATACCCCTCTTCTTCGAAGGGGGCATAATAAGTGATCATGACTGAAAAATGACTTAAAGAAGTGATTAAGTGAGTGATGAAAAAAAGATAATATAACTTGTAGAAGATATCTAAAATAACACTAAAATAACTTAAACAAGTTACACCCTTGACTGTTTAAATACAAATATTTACATTTATACAAAATGTTTTGAAGAATATTATTGTCTATATTTAAGCACTGACTGGAAGAACGCTTAGGCAGACAAAAACAAGTTGTTTGGGGATATTATTATAAGAAAATAGAGCTGTCAGTAGGACAGCGCGCTCAACTTTTTTAGTGCTTGCCACTAAAACAAAACTTTGACAGTTAAGGGCACACAATTTCTAAGTACAAATCAAGAAACATTTTTACAGAGTTATCTTCTTTTGCTGACAGATAGGTCTCATGATGGTACATAAGTACTCCAACTTTCAAAGTAATATCTCAAATGGTTAAGTCAACAAGTGGACAAGAATGAAAATTTTAACTGAGTTTCTAAGTCAAAAAGGGCCATAATTCAAATAAAATCCTTGACAGAATTACCTTCTCCTGCCCATGTTTTGGGGATCATGATAGTAAACAAGTATTCTAACTTTCAAATTAATACCTCAAACGGTTTAGTCAAAAAGTGGACTGGTACGAAAAACTTAACCAAGATTCTAAGTCGATAAAGGGCCTTAATTTTTAAAACAAATCTCTGACAGAGTTACCTTCTCTTGCCTACAGATGGGGGTTAAATAATGTAAACAAGCATTCAAAGTTTCAAAGCAATATCTCAAAGGGTAAAGGCAATAAGTGGATTTTACCCATATTCAATATTTTTTCTAAATCAAAAAGGGGCGTTTACAATTCTGTCAAAAACCTTGACAGAGTTATGTACTCTTGTCTGGTGATGAAGGTCATGATGGTAAACAAGTATGGTTAGTTTCAAAGCCATACCTAATGCTTTTGAAATAAAGTGAGGTGGTACGAAAAACTTAACCAAGCTCAATACACTTTCTAAGTCAAAAAAGGGCCATAATTCTGTCAAAAACCTTGACTGAGTTATGTACTCTTGTCTGTACATGCAGGTTATGATGGTCAACAAGTATGGTAAGTTTCAAAGCCATACCTCTTATACTTTTGAAATAAAGTAGGGAAGTATAAAAAACTTAACCAAGGTGTGACACCAACGCCGACGCCGGGGCGAGTAGGATAGCTCCCCTTTTCATCGAAAAGTCGAGCTAAAAATTAGGATCATTTTACGGTAGAAAGCTGGGACCGAAACAGTCAAACAGAATACTGCAGATGACTGGAATGGTCAAACAGAACTATTGAAGATGATTGAAAAGCTGAAACTGAAATACAATACTTTACTTTGATGATAACTAGGTTATGATTGGGCCCTACTTTAGTTTAGTTTATACTAATTTATTTCAGCTCGATTGTGAAGAAAGCTTTCAGCTTATCGAGTCACTCTCGAGTCCGCTTCCTGGAAAAACCAGTACTGGTGTCATATGAGGAGGTACGGTCGTGACCTTGGTGGGGCTCGAACCTGCAACCTCCGGGATGAGCGGCAGACACCTAAACCTCTACACCACCGCTCCCCTTACTTTAGTAATGTGATACAAAAGAACTCCATTCTGTTCTACAATGGATCCTCTCACTATTCAAACGTATCTCTACCTATTTATTTTGACCTGGAAATGTTCAATTCTTTTATTTGCAAATTGTAGCCAAGTAGAGCATTTAGAACTGTCAACTGACCATTAGAGGTGTAACGATTCACCGCGGTTCACTATGCACCGCGGCTTCTTTAACTTTCGCGGTTCATGGCACGCCATTACCTAAATTCGGTTCGGTACGGTACGGCCCAGTTTTTACTGTTTGTATTCAGTGTAAAGGGAAGTAACCCATTTGAAGAGGTCAAATAAACTTTTTTTGTTATGTCGATTTTCATTGGCTTAGAAATATTGATTAACCAATGGTGGTGCATGATTTAATTATAGTTCGACAAGCTTACTAAAATGTCTGTTCAAATGTTTTGGTCGCCAGTTTTGCAATATTTCGGTTTGGAATCGGTGGAAATGAAAATATATAGTATGAAAACATTACGCAAATTGCAGCCAACGTGTTATATCTTAATAAATATTTCCGTCCACTTGTTTATTCAGACTTTATATCCATTCAACTTCTTGGAACAGTAGATTTATCGTATCTAGCCGTTACGTATCGTATCGCAATTGTGTATCGTGTGAAAAGTGTATCGTTACACCTCTACTGACCATCTTGCCAGAATGTTATTGTTAGTCATGCCGGTCTTCAATTTTTGTCAAAAAAATAATCTTACATAGGACTGTTTATACGTTTAAAGTTCACCATTTATTTTGCCACGATGATTACAAAAATTTAGTTATTCTTACAGATAACAAATGTCAGTAAATATAGAATATGACAGTCACCCTATCTTTTTCTTTGCAGTATTTTATTTGGAATTGAATAAGGTTGAAATATAGCAAGTTTAAAGAAAATCTTTGGAGTAGTTTTTCATACCACTATTTTTCGTGAGACTTTTTTTAAATTTGGCTTTCAAATAATTTAATACCATTTATAAACATAGTCATATTAGGAGAAATGTTCTCCCAAGGAGGTCTTCGTACATCTGTGTGTGCAAGAAACTGAAGCACTGTAAAGCTCATAAAATAGTTAACTGGGTTAAGAACCCCTAAATTTTAACAAATGCTCTCCAGTCTTGATGTGGTTGTATTTTGTTACAAGCAAGGCAACGCCATCTGGGCATATGAAAACTTTATCTTTTAACATCTGAGTACTGGTATGTCAATGAGCATGATGATTGTAAAATAGGAAAATTTGCAAGTTTTTACCGATAAAACTTAACTCTGAAGTGGAGTGGTTTTCCCTAGTCTTGATTTGATTAAGTTGTGCGCAAAATATTTGTTTTGATTGAGTTAAACATTTCATTTGTATTTACTGTTAAACATTCTATAATCATTAAAAACACAAAAATCTAATATTAAAACAATGGTGAAAAATTATAATTTTTCTCAATGTCTACCCTAGTGACCATTTTGTAGAGCTAAGCAGCTAGGATAAAATTTCTCTGCCCCCCTCCCCCGAGCTTTTAAAGGCGTTAATTGAGGGTGATATTATTACTTCATCTGGTAATTTGTTCATGAATCACCCTCTGACTAAAGGTAGCCCGCCTTTAAGTTCTGTCTGTGACCTCACTTTACTGATTTTGTGCATGCCATGAAGGTGTTGGGACCTACTTATTGGAACGGGGAAGAGCCTATTTCTGTCAATTCTAACAAGATCCTGCATAATTTTGTATGTTTCAACCATGTCGGCTCTGTGCAGTCTAAATTCTAGGCTTGGGATACCCAAACTTTTCAGTCTCTTAGGATAACTTAGATTAGACAGGTCTTTAACCATTCTGGTTGCTCTTCTCTTGATACTTTGAGTAAAGGGTGTGGCTTTATTTTTGACCAGATAAAATGTGGTCACACTCATAAACATGACGTCAAATTTTGTTTTATTCTTCTGTCTATCATTATTATGTTATTTGTTATATATTATGCCAAGCTATGCACCTTGGCATTCTGTAAGTTTTTGGATTCTACAATGCAGCAATGCCCAAGACTCAAACATAAATCCCTGAGAATACGAGAAACTTTCTTCTCATTTCTAAGTATTAGGGTGAACTAAGACACTGTAGCAAACTTTACATGAGGAGAAAAATCATGCAATTTACGATGACACCAAATGAAAGATTTTTTCTATCAAATAGCATGTAAATAATGTTTCTAAATTGGGTACTGTTTTATAGGTAACAAATTTACACGCAAGGGCTTTTTCTCCCTATCACCAGGGGCCAAATATCGGCCCCGTTCCCAATTGAAAATAACCTTCATTTTTCACAATTCCCCCCAAAAAATTCCCAACTGTCTGCAAAAAATCCCACAGTACTCCTATTAGTAAAGATCGATTGATAAATACCAGCACATTGTCCAATTTGAGTCGCGCAGTAGTGAATTACATATGCGTTTCGGAACTTCCGGATATTATCACTATCGCTTTGTTAATACATTTTCGCGATGTCCCATAACAGCAATTATGCGGAAAAATATAAGAAAAGGTGACTCGACTGGGTAGTTGCACGATTTTATCATGCTTTGGTAGTACTGGTATTGTTCTTGGTAATACACATTTTTTTTATGCTAAACTAAGAAAAATAGCACTTAATACGATTTCGTTCTTTGAAGGCATCTTAACTCATATTAATTTTATAAAAGCAATTTTGAGTTGCTGTGCATTTAAACATGTTAAACTTATGATAATGTCACATTAGTATTTGAAGTTGGTGCTTTAGAAATAAAACAAGAGCTGTCCATAAGACAGCAAGCTCGACTATTGTGGGTGTTTGCTAATAAAACAAAACTTTTATCAGTATAATAGCAAAACAAAATTCTGCTAACTATTAAGTATAAACTAGGAAAGTTGAATCATAAAAAAAGTCAAAATCTATCACTACATATTTAATTTTTGGTAAATTAATTGTTTGATACAAAATGTACCCCTGAACACTATTGCTAAGTTTGATATAACTACCATAAGTGGTTACTGAGATATGTGCATGACAGTACCTTGCATGCAAAACTTTAACCAAATTTTTAAAGTCAAACAAGGGCCATAATTTGCACTAAATTTATACAAGAGTTATCTGTCTTGACTGTGTGACACCCCTTAAGACACTAACAAAGTTTCAAGACAATATCATAAGTGGTTACTGAGATATGTACACGATAGTACCTAGCAGGCAAAACTTTAACCAAATTTAGTACCTAGCAGGCAAAACTTTAACCAAATTTTCAAAACCAAACAAGGGCCATAATTTGCACTAAATTTAAACACGAGTTATCTGACTTGACTGTGTGACACCCCTCAAGACATTAACAAAGTTCAAGTGAATATCATAAGTGGTTACTGAGATATGTTCATGATAGTACATAGCAGGCAAAACTTTAATCAAATTTTTAAAGTCAAACAAGGGCCATAATTTGCACTAAATGTATACAAGAGTTATCTGACTTGCCAGTGTGACACTCCTAAAGACATTTACAAAGTTTCAAGTGAATATCATAAGTGGTTACTGAGATATGTGCATGATAGTACCTAGCAGGCAAAACTTTAACCAAATTTAGTACCTAACAGGCAAAACTTTAACCAAATTTTCAAAGTCAAACAAGGGCCATAATTTGTACTAAATTTATACAAGAGTTATCTGACTTGACTGTGGGACACCCATAGAGACATTAACAAAGTTTCAAGTCAATATCATAAGTGGTTACTGAAATATGTGCATGATAGTACCTAGCAGGCAAAACTTTAACCAAATTTTCAACGTCAAACAAGGGCCATAATTTGTACTAAATTTATACAAGAGTTATCTGACTTGATTGTATGACATCCCTAAAGACATGAACAAAGTTTCAAGTGAATATCATAAGTGGTTACTGAGATATGTGCATGATAGTACTTAGCAGGCAAAACTTTAACCATGGAAGCAATGCCAACGCCAACACACTTGTAAGTGACTGTAATAGCTCTCCATATTTCCGAATAGTCGAGCTAAAAATTAGACTAATAAAACAATAGTTCCTTTCTTCACAGTGATCTCCCTTGTTTTGTTGTTGTTATTGGTAAAGACCATGCATTTTTTTTAATTGACTCTCCAAGTCAAAATAGGATAGGTAATAATGGGAAAGTTATTATTTCGTACTGGTAGCAGGAAGAATTTGGTGTAATATTGAGTTAAAAGCTATTATTTCCTCTACCCTTTTCACACAAACCTATTTCAACTGGATTTTTGCTTGAAAAAAAATGCATAATTCCACTTGAAATACATAAATAATGATAGTTGAACGTCATTAGTTTATATATGAATGCTCTGTAAAAAGCCAAAATGAAATTATATGGTATAAAAACATAATAAGGCAAGTATGTTGTGTATGTAAATCGTTTTATTTTCTATCAAGATAATAGATATTAAACTCGTACATAAATTCCCAATTTGGTCAGAAAAATGCCGCGTGTTTTCCCAATTAGGGCCAGGGGCCTTTTCCCAACAAGGCCAGAAAAAGCCCTGCACACTTAGCCCCCTGAGAATACGAGAAAACAGGATACAGTCAAGTTGCCAATAACGGAATTTCCCTAATAGCGGAACAAATATCGAGTCAACACGTCATACATTTATAACCAGTCAGTATTTTTTAAATCTGAATGTGCCATCATACAACATGTCCATCCGACATCTGACATTTTCGCTTAATATTGAAAGTAAACAATAGTCAAAATCACGAGACGCTTGCCCGATGCCACCAAATGTCCACATAAAAGCCACGCTTTCAATACTTGTGCTTCAGCGTTGCAAAAAGTTTTCTAACTTTTCCATAGTAATGAAGCATTGAATGCCAATGTAAATCGTTAGTCCTATCTATTTGATTTATGGTTCAATCATATTTTTTACACCAAAGCTTATCTTTCATAAATGCAGTCATATAGAAAGCAATGTGAAGTCAAGTCGCCAAAAAATGTTCGAATTTCATTCGTGTATGAAGCAATCACTAAGGGGGTCATCATTTCCAGTGTAGATTGCCAGACAATTAGAAATACAGTTATAAACGGATATTATGTGTTTCAAATTGAACTCCCCTTTACTCTCAGTCCACAAACTAAACTGACAATAGACAGAGCATATGTTGATAAATTTTACGGGAATTTTACCATGTTTACAATCAGAAAGTTCATTGCGGGCCCGCTATATTTAATACGTGGTGAGTAAAAGATGCATGGAGACTTAAGCACTAGATCGAACATATGCGTCTCTCTTCATTATGAAATTGAGGTACTTCTGAGATGAAAACTGTAGACACAGTCATTTTCTTTGGAAAAGTAAGAGTTGTCGTTTGTAATTGAGCTGTCGTTCGTTTCATAGAGGGCGCAATCTAATATACGCTGGTAAAAAAAGAAAAAAGCGCTTTTCACGTTTCAGTCGCAATCTACACCTAGAAAAATGGATATATGATTGCTTTTTCTACTAACGCAACCTTTGACATTATAGAAACGAAACGAGTCGACTGAATATTCTTTTATGGCCTCTTTCTACATATATAATATTGTTTTAGCTAATTTTTTTCCCGTTCGGAATAAGTCTGCCTCCGTGGTGTAATGGATAAAGCTGATAGCTTGAACACTTTTGTGTACGTGTACTTTTAGAAACCACGAGTTCGAATCCCATCAACACCCAATTTTTTTTTAAACTTTTTTCTGCTGTTTTAATAATCATTTTAATTTTTTAAGAATATTTTACGGCAAATAATCATAAAAATCTTCATTCATGTCAAATTAATAAGGATAATGGTAATGAAAAATTGAGACATACCAGGAACTAGCCTAATTAATTTGGCGTTTCAGTGTGACCCCTTTCACAGATCTGATATTTTATCACTGTCACACCTCTACGCCGTAGAAGGTGAACAACTATAAAATATCAGCCTATAAATTCGGTTTGCCTTCGAAGTCGAAATAGTTAGACTAACCATGAACAGTCTATAGAGCATTCCTGGACATACTGTATAAATATTATTTGATAACAGTAAAGTTTCGATACTACAGGTCAGTCAGTAGATGTGGTGTCGTGTCAGGTTTTGCTTGTTCAACCAGAATTGGTTCTTCCCTCGAGTTCTTTTGGGGCCATGCCTCAATATCAATTATAACCAATTTTCAAAATATTTACATGGGATTATTGTTTGTTGGCCCGCTGTGATACTTTGTATCACAGTTTTTCTTGTGTTTATTTAAGCCTGAGATGGAGCACTTGCCTATGTGAATTCGGCTCCAATAAGTTAACACTAGCTCGAACACAAGCTCGAACGTAAACTACAAATTGCGTGCATGAGTGCTAAAAATAAAAATATAAAAGTATCATATTCACCATAAACACTTTGTTTATCCTACGGTCACGCGAACTTACCAACTCATATTAGATTACAATCCCACTCCAAGTTCAGCTGTGTTACTTACAGTTACACAAAACATCGCCAATTACACTGTCGAGTCATATTTCATCATAATTAGCGCCATACCTATTATCGCCATTTTAGACTGCACATTGTGAAACAAGATGGCGACATGAACGGTGGCGGAGTGCGCATGATCGATATTAATCAATGACGTAATTGACCTTATATGGTAGCCGAAGGTTGATTGGATTTCTGACAACTGCGCAGTTGTAAACTAGATCTACACGGTTGAAATAAATCCAACGGCTATATTTAGGAACTTACGTTTAGATCTGAATAGTATTTCTTAAATCATTAACACCAACCGAACACAAATTTGTAAATCAGTACAAAATAAAAACTATGTTATCTTTATTACGGTTAGATCTGAATAGATCTAGTTTGTCGTAAATCATAAACACCAACCATGTAAACACAAATTTGTAAATCAGTACAAAATAAAAACTGTTTGCTAGGGTGTTCTGTTTTACGGACCTACCAGTTTACTGTGTATAAAGCTCCAGTCACACGATGTTGAACACGTTCCGCAAAATGAGCTGAGATTTCAAAACTTTAAAATACCTTTGGTGTCAGAATCAAACAATATTCTGAAGCAATGTGCATGACGAGCGGAGGATAAGAACATGGTGGCAAGATTTTGATAACGCGATGCACCCGATCATTAAACCACAGCGATACGATTATAAAAACGCGATTCCACTATGGAAAGATGATAACGCGATGTCACGATGGTTTAAACTCGATGATGCGCTTATCAAAACGCCGCGATGATACGAGGTTACGATGATGATGGTAGATTCTACAGTCTGGCCACAACTTTTCTTGACATATCACACAATTAAGGGACATATCTGAAGTAAATGCTCTGCTGTTTTATTGGTCTGAAAGACCACACGGACATTCGATGATGGTGACAAATTCAAATTTTAATCGAAGCGATGCCACGATGGTGCAATCAAAATAAAACCATGGTGAAAATGCGATGTGACACCAATCGCACAATCCTCACCGCATCATCGCGTTTTCACCATCGTAGTTTCACCACCATGACATCGTTAATTGCTTCGTGTCTTCATCATCTGGACTGAACTGGAATTATAATGGTCAAGTCTTGTCCTGTGGAGGCCTCTATGACCAACCCAAGGATTTCTCCCAAATGATGTTTAAACTGAATTTATGATCTGAAAGGAGATTTTTAGGGGAATCGGTAGAAGATGCCACCTTTAGATTTGCCAAAGATTTTAATTTCTGTGCCAATTTTTGGTAGAGCTGCGGCAGATTTTCGCGTTTTCATCATCGTTACATCGTGCATCGCGGGTTGATTATGAAATAACACCCGTTCCAGCAGTGTTCCTGTCTATTCTACCATTACTCACGATTTTTTCTGTATACAAGGAGTAGAGAAATTCTGTTTTATTTAATGTTTTTCGGTGGTTTATCGAAATATAACGGTGAATTATATTTTGGTAAACTAACTGTCCACTCAGTGAAAATTGTCAAAATTTTCTACCCGGTTTAACGTCAAAATATATACCGAGCAATTCAAAAGTTCACTCTTTACTAAATATTTCGGCCTACTGGCCTTCTTCAGTAGATGAAATACACAAACTGTTTTACATTTTCACATATAACGTTATTGACGTTACCGTTAACGTTATATGTGAAAATGTAAAACAATTTGTGTATTTCATCTACTGAAGAAGGCCAGTAGGCCGAAATATTTAGTAAAGAGTGAACTTTTGAATTGTTTCATAATTATTCTCCCTTCGGAGTTACTTTTTGTGTTTAGTTATATACCGAGCGTAACGAACGCAGGAAACCATACGACGATGACGTCGTTAAAATGACGTCATGTTTGTTATGCTTTCTGATGACGTTTCCCGTCATTTTAGATATTTTATTGAAACAAACTCAAGAAAAGTAGAGTTATAGACATTAATAAACAGAAAAGTTGTTGGTATCGATGTAATATCGGGATAATTTCACCCGTGAGCACCAACCCTATGTTTATTTCAAAAATAAAAATTTTATAGCCATTTTTCAATTTTATTCAATGTCCTATCACCGATATTATCGAGTCACTCTCGAGTCCGCTTCCTGGAAAAACCAGTACTGGTGTCATATGAGGAAGTACGGTCGTGACCCCAGTGGGGCTCGAACCCGCAACCTCCGGGATGAGCGGCCGACACCTTAACCTCTACACCACCGCTCCCCATCGAGATCCTGGGTGTGAAAATATGGGACTTTTGTTTAGAATGTGGTTAAAAAGTAGTTCGGCAAAAACAGTAAAAAAAAAATTTTTTTTTTCACTGCTTTGAAACAGTGAAATACCAATTTTATTTCACCGATATGTTTCAGTATTTCACTCAAAAGCATAAAATAAAACGTGATATTACACCAAAACCAACAATTATCCTCTATATATTATGCCAACGCGGGAACCGATATGCCGTCAAAAATGTCGCCATTTTCCATAGTAATGAAGCATTGAATGCCAATGTTAAATAAATACCCACGTAGAAAACAACGCTTTGCGTTTATTCACTTTTTGTATTATCAGGTCGTGTTAGAGTCGAAATACCATCCTTTTCAGCGTTGTTATCGTCTAATAAACAACTCTTTGTTTTCTTGTGCGCAGTTATAAACCACCCAGGCCTCCGGCCTTCGTGGTTAATTACGGTGCATCATAACTCCAAATTATTGTCTTTTAGACGATGAACACCGCTGGAACGGATATTATTTCATAGATTAACAATGATTTGGAGTCTAGATGCGCAGAAATTAATCACGAAGGCCGGATGCCTGAGCGGTTTATAACTGCGCATCAGCACGGTAAAGAGCTGTTTATGAGACGATTGCCACGATGTTATTTCAAATGAAACGTAATTGTCCTACTTTTTCAGTATAGAGACACAATCGTGGGTAATGTTAGAATGTTCTTTCAAAAACGCGACGATCCTAACGGTTCGAACGCCGTAATTATCAAGATTAGTTTTGGATCGATTGAATTTATTCAATCGGATCCAAAGTTAACAGAGTATAGCTTCCTTACGGCCGAACTCTTTACATACAAACAAGTAGTTCCATATATTCCGTTGTTACGAATTATACTGTCCTCTGTTTTAAAAATTATAAAGAAACATATCTAAATAATATCAAAACATTTCAGAATAGCAATATATTATATTGTTGTTTTTCTTATAATTTGTAAATTAAATCAACGAAGTATCTGTTCTGTATAGAACTATTTTCCTACGCGGTTTTTATCGTCAGACCGGTGTGACATGAGAAATGTAAGACCCGTGAAATACGTATCGCTACACCGGATACACTAAATTCAGTGTTTTCGCAAGAGCGCGTTTTCTGTGGTTTTGACGCACTCATTTTGTCAATGACGCAACAGAAATAGCAAAGAGCGTCTTCTATGACGCAATTAAAATGTGTTTGATCAAAACTAAAACGATATTTCAAAACCTCTCAAAACGCTTCGAAATGCAAGATAAATTGTTGATAAAATACGCTTCCGGTATGGGATATGTCTAATTTTGACCCTATTCCGTCGTCGCTGTCGTCTGATTTCGGATCGACCCGCATTTTGTACCATTGCTTTTTTGTGTGTTGATTCTTATGATACCGTCATCATAGATCGTAGACGCACAACAAGAGATAATTGAGGAACCTAAATAGGGGAAACAAAAACGTCTTTCTGAGTGATTTTAATGATCATTTTGTAGTCATTTCGATCAGACTGTCACTATTCAAAAGGGTTTAAGTGTGCCAAATAATATCCAAGTTTAATGTCTATGGTTGAATGCACTTATGAAAAATTCGCTTTGTGGACAAATTTGACTTTTTGAGATGCAGTGACAAAATGGAAAGCATCCAAAGAGAAACACCTGTTGTCTTGCCACCCTTTGATTACCCACCATTTTGTGATGTATCACATGCAGTTTTACAGAAGAAACTGAAAAAACTTAAAATATAGTCATGCCTTTTATTTTTTTACAATAAAGGGTATGACCCTCGGAATTTCTAAATGACCCCAAAATTCTGGTACAGGGAGTTGGCACCCAGGGTCATTCTCCTCCATGAAAGCTGGAAGTTGCAATATGACCGTAGCTGTTGGGTGCGACGTTAAATCAGAATTAATTGGCACAATACAATCAACCTTATGGGCATATCCCATAACGTTTGAATGACATTAAAAGTTGTTCAAACCATAAATGTTCAGTTCAGTTTTGTCAAAATCCATTTCTCAGTTACGATTCACAGCTTTATACTTCATAGGGAAGTTGAATGACATAAAGTAAGCACATGGGTTCCTATCTCAAAAGTAAAGTTTACACAAATGGTGAAAGGTCAAAATTTGTGGACAGTTGTGTCTCCAGTTTATAACTTTACTCGTGCAAGGGTTGTCCTGATATTCACACATGTATGTGTACAGTCTATGTTGTCCTGATATTTACACATGTATGTGTGCAGACCGTGTTGTTCAGAGACAATCGATCCTCGAGCACTTTCAGTCCTTTGATTTTAATAGAGCTGGGATGAGTACTTGAGTTCCCGAATATCGGGTCGGGTAACGCTAACACACGGGTAGTAAATAATTACCCGGTAATCGTTTAATATAAAGCTACATATTAAAATTGTTTCGATCTTTTTAAATAGAGAAAAAAAGTATACACTCGACAGTATAAATATAATGAAAACAAAAAAACCAAAATAATATCAAACAGGGAATGCCACGTACCAAAAACGCAGCCTCCCCAAAACGAGCCCCACAGCACCCAGAAGTGCACACCACACACACACACACGCACGCACGCACGCACACACGCACGCACGCGCACGCACGCACGCACGCACACACGCACACACACACACACACACACGCACACACACGCGCACACACGCGCACACACACGCACACACCCGCACACGCGCACACGCGCACACACACACGCACAATCATGTACACACACAAACATACACTACCAACACACACAAGCATACAAAGCAAACACACGAGGACAAAACGAACAATTAAAGGAACACAGTGGGGCCCCGCCCCTTTGGAACGGTCAGTGGCAAAAACACCACTGGGGAGCTTAAACCGGTTATTGTGCGCACCCAACCTCCCTCTTCACTCCCCACCATGTCCAAAGTCCAGGACAGTGTAAATAAAAGTAATCCCTGCTAGGTGAATCTCTAACACACGCAATGGAAACAAAAAGGCATGGTATGTAAAACACAAAAATGCTCGTGTATAAATATATAAAAGCAAACCTTGAGAACCAAAAAACGTATGTACTCAATGCCTTTGCAGAAGGCAGAGCACCAAGAGAAACACCCTTAAGGGCCCGACGAAACAGGCCAGAGGACAGAAATCAAAACAGTACGTCCCAGTGGGATTTAAAACGCCCATCACAGAGTCCTCCCCTCTTCCGTCAGACACAATCAAAGAGGGAGCAAGCGCCAACTGTAAACGGGTTGAACACCAAACATGCGGTGTGTCTCAAAACAGTAGGGTCGTAACCTCTTTTAACAAAACGTTTTATAATTTTAGCAAATACAGTTGGAAAATTGCCATGAAGCCGTGCGTGCCGCGTCCCTGACGCACAAAAACAGGCAGAGTACGCAAAAAATGAAAAAATGTGCATCTTTCCGGATCATACTTTAATTTTACCCTTTAGCACCTATGCTTTTCTAACAATTTATCAGCGCTATAAATTGGCATTTTTTAGAAATGAAACAAATGTTCGTTTTTTTTTGTCATCATGTTCGTGCTATACATGTCGGTCCGCAATAAAAGATGCAAACTTCATAACTGGAGGGCGACTTATTTAGCACCCGCGATTATTACAGCATATATAAATTAGTCCGTTCTTGTTTTTAATCGGGGGATGCTTATTCAAGCAAGTCAATACGACTGACGGATCAAAACTTGGTAGCTGCTTTGTGATGATTAGACCAGCAGCGCTAAACACTTAAAAACTAAGAAACTTTCTTTCCAGAAGAAAGACAATGTTTTCTAGTTTTAATTTAAGGTACTGACAACGGGTACCCGAGAACTCGCGGGTAATACGGCAGCGGGTACCTGGGTACAAAAGTGCTTCCCGTCTAAGCTCTTTTTTATAAGGTACGTCTTCATAAAAGATGGGATTGCACACATTTAGCATTTTACCCAATGACAGCCCGCAATAATTCATACGCAATTATACAGTAGATCAATGAGATTTAAAATAAAATAAATCTTACAAACGCAAAATCCACGAGATTCATATCTCCAAAACATTTTCATGCTCTTTAAGAAACATTTATTAATATAAAACTCTATAAATTTTTTTAAATAATATCTTTAAATGGCAATTTCATTCATTATTCATAATACGTTGAAAGCGCAATGACTTTATTCTCCGCACTACTTTGACATGAAGGCATTGCCTATTGTAAGAGCTAGTAACAGCTGCCTGGTCTATACCAAGTTGCGAGGGGAAATTTGTTTGTTCTATTAGTACGATTTTGTCATATTCATCTTAATATGTAGGCTTGCACTGTTTGCAATGTATTTCGCCTTGAGCCGTAATGCGAGGGATTAATTCATACTGTGAAAAACAGTATACCTATCCAGATGTACTGCACAAAAAAAGTGATTAATGGTTATATACTAAACGAAACTTCTAACGCACCGCCTGTCCTGTTTTTCCATATCAAATTATCAACACTTTCAATATTTGCCAACTTAATTTGAGCTATCGGTGCAAAAAAGCTTTTTAATTTGTACACAGCTCGGTAATCAATCAAAACCGAGAATATCTATTAGGTCTGGTATTGTAAGTGCATCTTTTTAAAATTCTCTGCTTGCAATGACCCAACAGAAGCACATGGCATTGATTACTAGTCGTTAGCTGCAGTTACATTAGCTGCAAGTCAATAGTAGAAAAATAGTTGTTACGTGAAAAATAATGACATAATTATATAGGTCAGAAATAGGTTTGACACACGATGGGAAATGGTTCAACATACGTTGAATTCTAGTTGGAATTAGGCTATGAAAATCTGCTGAATGCTATCGAGTAGCGTTGTAGAAACATTAGAAGCATCCCTGTTTGATATTATTTTTGTTTTTTTGACTTAAAAATTAAAATATTTTATTAAAACCAAATTCCATCGTAAAAACAACGTTAAGAGACGACGTATTCATAATGTCAATATCACGTAAAATATAATGGGAACTAGATCTAACTGACTATACGTGTTTATTCGTTTCTCTAAATAAGGTAAATTAACCAACGCTCAATATGCAATAATGTGTGACCAGTTAGATTGCTTGCAGGGGGGGGGGGGGGGGGGAGGCGCCAATTAACAACAAATCATATCGCATCCTTTGTTGTGACTTATGCCCTTGGGCTAGATTAACTGTAATTCCTTCAATGGTTAGATCTACGTTTATTATTTACCATGGCAACGTTGTTAAAACGAGATATTGTTAAGTATTTGAAACTTTTATGATTACTGGAGTGTTCCGCACCATGTAAGTTAAATTTCTAGTAGAGTAACTGTTATATTCTATATAGGGCCTTTGTTTTACATTATTTTTTGAATGATCTTGATTATAAATGCCAGCTTTTTCATAAAGCATGATCTTAAAAAACATGTGTCTAAAATAATATGACCTTCGACGCGCGAAAATGTACCTTCGGACATTTGTTACCTTATTCGACAATAATTGATAAAAAAAACCATACAATTTACATTTTTGTCACCCTCTTTAAATGCCAAACCAATGATAAAAACTGATAGCTACTATTTTTACTCAACAGAAACATACTTTTGCTTCAAAATCGTCCAAGACCATTACTATGGCAACAGCGATTTGAAGTTATTCTTTTTAATCTTGGCTATACCCTATGAAAAAGTCGATCGTGGAAGAAGACATGAAATAGTTCACCAGATATGATATTATTGAAAGAGTATATAATGTTGCAACCAAAAATAAATGTGCTGTTGTAAATGATTACCGGGATAGTTTACAGCCCATGTGATTGAAGTGAGTTTTGACGTCAAATTGTGGTATGTGACGTCATTTTTAGAGTGAAAATAACGCTTTAGGTATACTTTTTCAAATGTTGTGTTTTGTCTGTACTGAACGTAGGTAATTGAATTTTCCACTATTGATTGAAATATTGTTTGTTCAATTGCAAAGCTGTTTCCAGTTTTTGTCCAGACCCATCCCATTCCTGGTCATATCATATTATTTTATGTTTTCCAGTGAATTATAGAGTTTTCTCAGTGAAATAAAAGTGATAATCCACAGTTTTGAAACAGTGGATTACCATTTTTATTTTTCACTGTTTTGCAAACTTTAACCCGGATTTACGTCAAAAAGTATACCGAGCGTAATTAATGCTGGAAACCATGCGACGATGACGTCGTTTAAATGACGTCATTTGCGCTATGTTTCTGATGACGTTTCCCGCGATTTTCGATATTTTGTAGAAATAAACTCAATAAAAGTAGAGTTTTAACCATAAAATAAACAGAAAAATTGTTAGTATCGGTGTCATATCACGATAATTTCACTCGTGAACACCAAAAGTTGTTATTTTCACTCGTGGCTGCGCCACTCGTGAAAATATCACTTTTGGTGCCCACTCGGTGAAATTATAACGTGATCTTACACCGAAACCAACAATTATCCTCTATATATTCTGTAATAAAATACATTTTGCAACAAAAGTTTCAACCTAATATCCTCGTATATGATGTAATTCGGCATGATTTAAGTTATACAAGTAAAGTTGCACTTGGGAAAATCTAGATTGGAAAAGTTTGTAACAAACAAAGTCTTAAACTTATTCCTAAAGAAAATAATCAAATTGAATAGATTGAGAACATTTTACAAAGGCCGAATTTAAAATACATTTTCTGTCTTTTCTTGACGTGCATGAGCGACTGAGCGGACTTTCAACGCTTTGACCGTTTCACACAGTTGCTACTCTAGAATTTTGAAACGTTCGTCACACAGTCACATGAAGTTCGGACCCGAAAAGATATATATTAAACACCCCGGGCCGACCATAAAACATATACAATTCGTATAATATCTGCTTGATAGACGGTAAGAATGACTTTCCAGGGCCCAAACTTCATGCGACTGCGGTTCGTCCATATATTGTCTTAGTCACTGATTTTTTATATTAGAGTCCCAAGGTTACTGGTGTAGGCTTATTCTCTCACTCCATTTGTTGCTGCATCCATCCAGAACAGACCAAGCGCCTCCCATTTACAAAAATAATATAAATTTTAAGTTAATCGTGTTTTTACACGGAGTTGTGTGTGGTCGTTTACTATAATCAATGTAACGGATCTTTCTCGAGTACTGCAAGTGACGTCACACGGAAAACTTTTCCGATATTTTACGGAAGTCGCCGAGGATCGTAATATTTGCGTTTCGGTGAAATACCGGCCAATTTGTTTTGGTGATTTATGTCCCAATAAACACGTTTCTTGTCGAAAATTTCCGCCCAACTGGGTTCAGTGCACTTAAATAACTAATGGCTTACATAATATTAACAGGTGAAATATTGAATCAATGGGACCTTTAAATTCCATTAGCTGAAACCAGGATTTATTATGTATGTACAAAGCAGTTATATCCACCGACGCATGAGGCCGGAATGTCGAGACGATAATCACTGATCCCAAAGGACCTAAATTTGAAATTCTGCAAATTATTTCAACGAGATGAACATTGCATCCGGTTTTATTAAAAAAATCCTTCAATGAATCTAAGAGTTGAGGAGGACACGAACAAAAATTACCCCTAAGAGTGACATTGTTATTGTACCGGCGGGGTTAAAACAATGATTTTTGTACGTCGTTTTGATAAAAGGATTTTTGAACCAAGTTTCCTAAAAATCCTTCGAGGGGTTTAAAAGTTATTGAATGGGCACGAATAACCAATGACCCTCATACTAGACTACATGTATATACTTCATTCATCAAAGTTTGCATTTACCATAACCTTCACAGTTATAGGATTAATCTCCCTTATAGACCATATGCAGAGACAAATTTTATCTCAAACCTATCGATGTTGGTTTCGTATAAACGGACACATGGGGAGTGTAGACACATAAGGTGTGAAAATATAGAGGTTGTTTATGTGCTATCAGCAGCTGGTATCATTGATAAATTGATAAGTAGGAAATATAGTTTTACATGGATCCGAAAGCTGAAAATATACATGTCTGCATTATTTTCAATCCGTTCCCGAAAAGGCAATTCATTTTTTTTAAATTTAATAATGTTTAATTATGACATTCTTTACAAAATATAGACATATTAAATAAGAAAAGGTTTAATTTTCTTTTAGCGTACGTGTTGTAAAATAAGTCGTTTTCTATGTACAGCTTCACATTATTCAGTTGCAACAACGAGCAATAGCTATTTAAACATAATTATTATTCCCTGTTTACATTACTTTAAAATGAATGCGTGTGTGAGCGACTTAGTGAATTAATGTTTTGTATTTGGTGCAACTGACAGCGAAACACACGGCCATAAATCTGTAGCATATCATGTTTTTATTTGATTGAGACATTATGTCCGTGTTAATTAAGGCAACAAACGTGATTGTGTACATGCAAATTTACAGAAAACTTCATTTATAACAAAGAACACATTTTAACGGTATACGATCTAAATTCATTTTACCGAGTTAGCAAAAGACAAGTTAATTTTTTTAATGTTGTTACATACAAGTACCTTTTTTGTTCTTCGAAATCAAGAAATAAAATGGAATTGGTCTACCGTCTTAGAATATGTAATATTCGCTTGAAATGTTCCAATTTACACACAAATGTGCAATCATTGTATTGAACACTACCTTGATAATATATATACGGGTATCTCACCTTGGTATGGGTTCAGGATATCGTGAATAGCAAAGTAAATGTCATTTGAAACTAATATACGATGAAACATAATTGTGCGCGCGTCAACAGAAACCAGGTACGTGACAGTTGATAATACATTTAACATATTGGATATTAATTCACAAACGACACTTTTATTTGAAATTGTTATCATCATAATGCGTATGCAATATAATCAAGACTTTAAATGAGCATATAATTACATTTTTATATATAACATTTTTTTTACATTTCATACACGCCAAACTTAACACTTTACTTTGAATAATCAAAACTCTTTTGGTTTTTTTATTTATTGTTATAATTTATCGTTGCACGGCTAGTTAGTACAATTATACATTATTTGATACCTAACAGATGTCCATTCCATCATTATTACCCAGCATTGCTTTTCTGAAAACGCCCTTAGATTTTCCCAGTAGCCCCATTTAAAAATAGAGAAACAGCCAAATTCAAAACGAAAAAAAGAAAGAAGTCAAATAATTATTTAAGAACCTTTTACTTAGAAATAATCAGTGTCCACTGTAGAATATCACATTGTCAAGGAATAAATTTTGAAATTAATTTATTTGATGTAAATATCGGTTCAAAATTTGCGGAATCACTAGCTTGTGTAATTTGCAACTACGGTTTATAGTTGTTGCACTTGTTATTCGTTTGACAGAAAAAAGAAGCAAGAACAATTAACTTAGTTTGAAGAAATGTATATCATTGGAAAATTGCAGAAAATTGAAGAAATGTTCTTTCTCGCAATATCAAGGAATAGGATCAAAAATAAAAAGAAAACGTTACAATTGGATGTTTGTCAATTAGTTCCTATACATTTCTATGTAAAAATCCTGATCGATTTCATATTGCTTTCTGATATATCGGCCGATCGATAACGGCCTTCGAGGTTCTAATAATATCTCTATGAAGGAAATAGTTCAGCATGTAAGTGTTGCCTTTAACTTGGGCCATCAGAAATTGGGCAATGGCTTCTGCATGTCATCATGATGAAATGAACATTTGACAAAGGTCATATGAAAATCCTGAAATGGGTTAAGGAGTCACGGAGCGGGCAACAAAACCAATGACCTGTAAATGTGGCATTGATCATGAGTTCAGCAAGTTTTCTTGGTAAAACGTTTGATTAAAATTGTATGAAAATCAAGTGCGGCCTTGACCATGAGCGGACGGGGTTGTGAAAGGGTTGTACACGTGATCTTGATGAGATAGACATTTGACAAAAATGTATGAAAATCCTTCAAAGGTCTAATGAGTTATATAAAGCAGACAAAACAAACCAATGGAAATTAAGTGTGGCCTTGACCTTCAGCAGGCAGGGTTTGGACATGGGTTCTGCGTGTCGACTCGATGGGAAGATTTGACCAAAGTTATGTTAAAAAAAGAAAATAATAATAATATCAAACAGGGAATGCCACGTACCAAAAACGCAGCCTCCCCAAAACGAGCCCCACAGCACCCAGAAGTGCACACCACCAACACACACACACGCACGCACGCACGCACGCACGCACACACACACACACACAACACACACACACACACAATCATGTACACACACAAACATACACTACCAACACACACAAGCATACAAAGCAAACACACGAGGACAAAACGAACAATTAACGGAACACAGTGGGGCACCGCCTTGGAACGGTCAGTGGCAAAAACACCACTGGGGAGCTTAAACCGGTTTATGGTGCGCACCCAACCTCACTCTTACCCCCACCATGTTCCAAAGTCACAGGACAGTGTAAATAAAAGTAATCCCTGCTAGGTGAATCTCTAACACACGCAATGGAAACAAAAGGCATGGTATGTAAAACACAAAAACGCTCGTGTATAAATATATAAAAAAAAGCAAACCTTGAGAACCAAAAAACGTATGTACTCAATGCATTTGCAGAAGGCAGAGCAGTGGGATTTAAAAACTGCCCATCACAGAGTCCTCCCCCTCTTCCGTCAGACACAATCAAAGAGGGAAGCATAGCGTCCAACTGTAAACGGGTTACAGTAAACCCTTTAAGTTGCTTATGGTTTTGGAGCGGACATAAATGTTACGTACGGATGAAGACGGATTCCTGTACCACACTGATTTGCGGTGGGGTGATTAGAGGAACATTTGTCCGGAGTTATATGAAAACCCTTCCAGGGATTTGGGAGTTATGGAACCGACATAAAAAGCTAGTAACCCTTTAGTGTTGCCTTGACCTCGAGCAGGTGGTGTTGACATATAAGTACTGCATGTCGTCTTGTTGATATGAACATTTAACCAAAGTTATACGAAAATCCTTGAAGGGGCGTAGGAGCTTTTTAGCTGACATGAGTGTTTCTGACAAACGAAGATTATTCCTTTATTCACCCTTCTCGATTTACGGCGGTAGGTGATGAGAGGAACATTTGACCAAATTTATATGAAAATTCTGCTAGGGGTTTAGGAATTACGAAGCTGAGACAAATGTAGACGACCATTCACTTCCGCTTTGCTACTGGAATACAAAAGATACTTGCGGGGCGGAGACAATTTTTAGCTCAAGGGAATGATTTGAACAAATGTGGTATAAAGCCACTGCACAATGGTACACTTAAAAAATCGAAGCTCCCTGACAAGATTTTTTAAAAATCCTTTTCATTAAAGGGACATACTCTATAACGGATGCCAAACTAAATAACATCCAAAACATTAATAATATAATCTTTGGAAGTATTATAACTTAACCTCAAACTTTCAGCTATGTATTCCCAATAATTATCTATAAAATCAGCGGATTACAATATACTACAGTGCCGTAAAAACAAAAATAATATCAAACAGGGAATGCCACGTACCAAAAACGCAGCCTCCCCAAAACGAACCCCACAGCACCCAGAAGTGCACACCACCAACACACACACACACACACACACACACACACACACACACACACACACACACACACACACGCACGCACGCACGCACACACACACACACACAATCATGTACACACACACATATACACTACCAACACACACTAGCATACAAAGCAAACACACGAGGACAAAAAAAAATAATATCAAACAGGGAATGCCACGTACCAAAAACGCAGCCTCCCAAAACGAGCCCCACAGCACCCAGAAGTGCACACCACCAACACACACACACGCCGCACGCACGCACGCAGGCACGCACCTCGCACACACCACACACACCAATCATGTACACACACATATACACTACCAAAAACTAGTATACAAAGCAAACACACGAGGACAAAACGAACAATTAAAGGAACACAATGGGGCACCGCCTTGGAACGGTCAGTGGCAAAAACACCACTGGGGAGCTTAAACCGGTTTATGGTGCGCACCTAACCTCACTCTTACCCCCACCATGTTCCAAAGTCAGGACAGTGTAAATAAAAGTACCTGCTAGGTGATCTCAACACACGCAATGAAAAAAGGCATGGAACGTGTATAAACATATCAATAGCATACTTTAGAACCAAAAAACGTATGTAGTCAATGTGCAAAACCAAGAAACACCCTTAATGGCCCGAGGCCATTTAGGACAAAAACCTCTATATTGTTTAATCCTGTGGGATTAAAAATGCCCATCACAGAGTCCTCCCCTTTCCCCCCCAACCAAAAAAAAAAAAAAAAATGGCGTCAATGTAAACGGTTTGACACCAACATGCGGTGTCTAACAGTTGGGTCGTCACTTCTTTTAACAAAACGTTATAATTTTATGAATATCAGTTGCAATTGCAACCCCATAATCTATGTTTCGAAATGAATATATTTACTAGATAAGTGGGGCACCCCCTCGGGACGGGGGGGGGGAAAAACACCCCGGGGGGGGCCCGCCCGCTGGCCCGCCCCCCCCCCCCCCCCCCCTACCCCACCATGCCCCCCTTCCGTAAACCTTTCACATATTTAGAGTGTTGTGTACAGTTAATGGGTGGATGCGATTTATTACAAAAAACCTCTATATTGATTAATTGTGATAAAATGTGGCTGTTTTTTTGCTGCAGGTTCTTCTTTGAAATTGTATGTATCATTCATTGAACACATAATCTATGTTTCGTGAATATATTTACTAGATATAGGGAGTGCTTCTTTAAAAAAAAGATCAGTCCAAATTGATCCCAATTTTTACCCAGGGGCTTAATTTGAACATATTTCGTTATGGACCCATAACAGAAAGTTCACAATGCAACACGTCAAATATGTAAGGCTTGTATCTTGTGATGTTTAACATGCATGTTATATGCATGTTATCGGGGGGGGGGGGGGTTAGTGGTGTGGGGAGCCCATGCGTATAATGCCATTGAAATAAGACAGATTGCTCAGTGCAACTTTTAAGCTATAATACTGTTCAAAATGATCAGAACAATTATGTCCAAGAAAGGTTCTTGAAACATGAGAAATGTTTAGAAAATCAAAAGAAAATTAGTTCTGCTCAACCATTTCTTACATAAGTGGCTACAAACAAAAATTTATCATACAAGCCTGATAGATAACAAGTGCAGTGTTTAAACAATTTTTTTATTTTCTTGTCCGGAACATAACTCAAAACTACAGTGAGAAGTGATACAATTGTTATATTTTCACGAGCGAAAATGTGAAAATTGTATCACTTTCAGTTGAGATATATTCCGTACTCACTCAAAACAAATAAATTTTCTTTTTATTTTATGCTATTAAAATAAAAGCTAAAATATATATATGCACCATTATATATAAATATATATATACAGAATTATTTTAGTTAATTGCTCTTTCGAGTTTCTTATATATTAGTTTACTAATGTTTTTATTAATTAGTTCATGAACAACTATAAACAATTTGATTGGTGCTTATGTAAGTCTAAGTGAATAGTAATAATTAGTTGTAAATTTGATCTGTGATATAATACTCATTTGTTTATTCAAACACTCTGTGATATACATAATTCTTAGTCAGTTTGATAATGTCGATATTATATGTATTTAATATATTTGTAATTATGTGTATTTTACCTGAATAAAAATCAATCAATCAATCACCACTGAAAAAAGTAGTTCCGGCAGACTTATATAATCCACATTGTGACTGGTATGATATCTATATCATCACTCTATATTTAACCAAGGTCTTTCAAATAGTATGGTCCGGAAACGCCCTCTACAAATGTCTTATCGTACTGATAATCTTGTCTCGGTTATCGATTTTTACCTGGAAGCGTTTATCACGCCGTGCATTTATCACGCCGAGCGAGTAAACTGGTATTTGTCCGAAAGTTGTATTCAAAACTGCCGGTCATTGTGTCATTTAAATACCACATTTAATTTTAAAAAATGGTATAATTGGAAAGCTGATGAAATTTTCCGTAAAACTATGAATTTAAAACCTCTATATATGATTAACTATTATCTTTAATGCGAGTTAAACACGGTCCATGCTATTCCGTCTTGCGCGTTTTAGATGGTAATTTGACTCGCGATACTGGTCTTACAAAACTGTACGTTATTATGTTATAAAATAAAAAAACGAAAATCTAATTCATATCCGTTCAAAAATAACTCTTAATTTACATTTTAATTAGCAATTTTCTATCATTTGACCCTAAATATATAGTGAAAACCTGTGCACAAATATCACCGTATCGGGAAAAAAAATCACCATTGACGCCATTTTTAGATTTTGAACGGATCTAACCGTCCCAGAAAATTAAAATACGGGTGAAATACGAAAATCTAAGACATAATAGACATACATTAGACTTAAATCTATGACGAAAAAGATGTTACATCAATCCCATGAACACTATGCAAGTCGGAAAGAAGCGCTAAAATTAGGTCGGTTTTCGGCTTTTGGTCATTTGTGAAAAAACCCGTTCGTATAAGGGTCAACTTTCCAATGCGTAAATCCACCTAAAACGAAACATCGGTAAAATATAATATTATGTAATGAATGGGGAATGCATATATTGTATTAAGGATCACTTTGTTGGTGAAATTGATTGGTAAAATATCGAGATATACGTAGATATAAAGTATCAATAATTTCTTTCTTTTTCCAAAATTGCGTGTACCCGGATGTTTGTCACGTGATCCGAGGCAGGTTATTTATCGATTTACGCTCGTTTCCGGACCATACTATTTGAAAGACCTTGATTTAACTGATATAGGAGTGATCGTGTTTGCAAACAAAACCCGGTATTGCGCAATAATTTCTACTGATAAGAGATAGATGCGGTGGGCAGCGGTCGGTAGTCCGCGTTTTTGAATCGTTAGGGATGTTTTTTTAACGACCGTAACCTTTTTAAAACAAAAGATATTTTAAAATGTTTTATATCACTGGAAAGCTAATAAAATATACCTTTTATTCATTATTTTCTTTTTGTTAAGATTCAAAATTAAAAATTCGCGAGCGAGTAACTTACACTGTTTTCATAAATGATTATAGCAGCAACAGCCGTTACGAAAAATCAAGTGTCATTAAAACGGTATTTCTTTCCAAAGAGATATTTTGATGTAAAAATATGAGTATCAGAGCATGTCATAACTTTTTGAATTTTAAAAATCCTTCAGATGCAAAAGTTGTAAAAATTCCCAAATCCCTTTCCGATACATAAGCATTGTAAACACAACTGTTATTGCCCACCAGCAATCTTATCAAACTTGCCGTGTGACGTCACAGCGATCACTCCTATATACGGAAAACTATAACAGTCAATTGATCTGCGGCGTCGTATCTTTTGAGTTGGTGTGTAGTTCTGGATCACACGAGAGGCGGAGCCTCGAGTTTGACCCTGATCTATGCAGCCAATGAAAAAGACACACACGCAGATCAACCGACTGTCATAATATAACTTTTATTATATACCTTTTACCTTTTAACATAATAAATCCTGCAAATATTCAGCTGATTACGTTGCATATCAATATGGTTAAATAAATCGTTAATTTTGTAATACATAAATTGCCTTTCTTGACAGCATTCAATCGGAACATCGCTCGGCCGTTTCCGTAGACAAAACACTACGAAGAAACGATTGCCTAGCAGTAATAAATTTGTGTAGTAGCTTATAACCTACTAGTGTTATAATTAGTGGTCTTTGATCTATATGAATGTCGTAAAACTTCAAACAGTTTACGGTTTGTTTGATCACGTGATGTGTCTTCCCCGGGAGTCTTGCTAATTCTTGTCAAAAACATAGAAAAAAGTGTCATTTTAAGCAACAAATTCGACCCAATACGTAAATGGTAATGCAATAACAAAAGATAATAGTTTAGTTAGCCGAAACCACAAAATTTAGTACGTCTTTATTATAAGATCTTAAAGATATTGTAATTTCTATAATGATTTCAAAATCAAACATCATGACATATGAACAGCCTTCAACGGATCAGAGGTGTTTGGCACAGTCAGATCTTTGATAGCAGTCTGCTAGTCTCACTATTTCCACTTCGAAGGCGAACGTTTTTTACCGGTTGACATTTTAGTGTTGTCCCCCTTCCAGAAAAGTTTTTTAACAGTGCCTGACATTCAGTTGGAAAAACACTAAACTATTGGACATCATCAAAAATTTGCATCACATGCACTATTCAGGAAGACTGAAGCCATGAAATTGAGCATGAG
Organism: Saxidomus purpurata; assembly: GCA_022818135.1. Lineage (NCBI taxonomy): Eukaryota > Metazoa > Mollusca > Bivalvia > Venerida > Veneridae > Saxidomus > Saxidomus purpurata. The sequence goes on from JAFMSR010000007.1 coordinate 4,528,369, forward strand.
TCTAGAATACAGGCGTTCGGCTAGTTCTGGCTTCCAAAACTTTAAAGGCCACTATTTTTTAATAGTTTTTGAGAGTTTTGGATGAATTATGTATAGTGGTTTTGTCGACCTCCCGTTTCGTCACTAAGGATTTATGTTGCCAGTTTGTCACCAAGGTTTTGTATAAGATAAATATAACAATAGGATTTCACACCTACTTAAAGGTAGTTACTCAAATAATAAATCAAAGTTCACACAGTTCAAATTGATTTATATGAGTGATAATAGTCAACTAATTACTTAATTTGGATGAAAAAAGGTGTTCATAATTTACCCCAATGCATCCTATAATTACATGTAAACAACAACAATTCTTTATTACACCCAGGGATACAAGTACAAACATGGGGATACAAATGACAACGTTAATTCCTTTGTTTGATCCCATTTATGTCAAACTAACAATTAAATGTACAATTAAATAAGAGTGACAAAACCACAACCTCTTTTGTACACACAACTCTTGGTGACGAAACGGGAGGTCGACAAAAACACTACCATACTTTTGGATCAGCCCCATTACAAAACCTTACCAGAATAACAGGGCATGCAATTTTGTATCAAACGTATGTTGAATAGGAGATGTGACCAACATCCAGGTACCCGCCATTTTGGAAAAATATAGAAATTTTTTTAAATCTCAATTTTACCAATAAATTTGAACAACAAACTGAACAAAGTGATCAAAAATGCCTTATCCTTACATGATAGTAGCTTGTCCTGATGTCTTTTTAGGTTGATTTTCGCATTGGAAAGTTGACTTAAAGCGACTGCACTCCAAATTCTTAGTAAATTTTAATTTTTTGGTAAAATCAATATATATTCAATTTGTCAGCATCAAGATTATTTTCTTTGTGTAAGAGCTAAAAATAAAGGTAGAAAAAAAATATTTACCCGAGCCAGGTTTTGAACTCGGATCTTTGCGCTTACAAAAAATTTACAGCGGCTTAACCTACTACACTACAGTGTCAGCTGATTTGATGCGAGTTAAAAATATTGATATACCAAAGAGCCCACCCCGTTAGTCACGGGGTGATATTTTCTACAATAAAAGTAAGCAAAACAACACATTTTAATTGTTTCTTTTGTTAGAAAACTTGTCACGTTATCATAATACAATGCCCCTGATACAGTAATGACAATTGTTTTCTTGAAATTGAAAATTTTCATTTTTTAGCGTAACTTGCCCATCCGGAGTGCAGTCGCTTTAATATGAACAGCTGTATCTACAAAAGGCCAAAGCTGAAAACCAACCTAATTTTAGGGCTTCTTTCCTTATTGCATGGTGTTCATGGGATTAATGAAGCACCTTGTTCTTTTAGATTTAAGCCGAATATGCTTATGTTATGTCTAAGATTTTCATATTTCACCTGTATTTTAATTTTGTGGGAGGGGTAGATCTGAAAAAAAAATCTAAAAATGGTGTCACGGTCACCAATGATTTTTTTTTACGCGATGTGATATTTTGTGAACAGTTTTTCACTGTGTATTTAGAGTCAAATGATGCAAAATTGGTAATTAAAACGTTAATTAAGGGTTATTTTTCAAAAGTTGTGAATTAGTTTTTTCATTTTATAACATAAAAACGTACAGTTTTGTAAGACCAGTATGGCGAGTCAAATGACCATCCATAGCTAAAACGTGTTAGACAGAATAGCAAGACCAGTGTTTAACTGGCGTTAAAGATAAAAATTTGATTATATATATAGGTTTTAATTTCACAGTTTTACAGAAAATTTCATCAGCTTTCCGATGATATCATTTTTGTCAAGCCGCTTGCGAAGCTCGATATTGTTGTCAAAATGGCAGTTCGGTGTATGTGCTATAATATATAGGGCGTTTCTAGACCATGCTATTTGAAAGACCTTGTTATAGCTTAGTAGCACAATAGATAAAAAAAGGTGCATGTTTCTTGTTTTGTTTCATTAGTGTTTAAATAAAATAAAGTTTAGAATAAAAAAAAACATAATTACAACAAGTTAATGACTGCTATTTATATAATGATCAAACATTTTAATTGTCAAGTTGTTGAACATCCTGTCACACCTTATTTACACCTTTGATTGCACATCTTTTTATCTATTATGGTACACTGCAACCTTGTTATAACGCGGTAGTCGGGGTCCAAAGGGTCAGACCTGTGTTATAAGCGAGACTGTTATATCAGCCATTGTTTTCTTGCATGAAGATGTATGTTGGCCGCATTGTGTCAGTATTGATTTTTTGGGGATGGTAAGGATTTGAGTAATAAAAGCATGTATTTACATTGTTTCCACTTCAGGTAGAGAATAATGGTGTAGGAAGATAGATGTGATGGCTCTACCTGTAGCAGGGATAGTGTGCATTGTACTGGCCTGCTGGGTGGTGGTTGTCCTAGCACTCTTTGGTTTGTACCAGTTTCTAAAGGTAAGTTGCTGTATTTCATGATATACACTGTGCATATTCAAATAAAGTGATTCAAGTTCTAGAGTGACAGTACAGGCTTCAAGCTTTCTGTAATAATTAAAATACAAAATGTAAAGCAACCCATCAGGAATTTTTTTTTGTAAAAACTGTTAACAATCTCTCAGGTTGCAAAAGTCTGTTGTCAAAATACTTTTAAAGAGAAGTAACATTTTTCATCCAATAAGAATTGACTTTGTAAAAGTTAAAGCATGTCACTGTATAACATGTCTGCATAAAGGAGTGGGGACATTTGTACACATTTTACCTTCAACTAAGTTTTAGTGATGTTGTGGAGAAAAGGATGTTGTACAAGATACATGTATTAAACAGAATGTTATGGATAAGGACTAGATAACAATAGCAAATAAGCAAATCATTGTGTAAGATACAATATTATTTTTCAAAAATAAGAAGTGTATGTTATATTACATCTCGAGTATAAACAAAGAGATTACATAAGGTTATGTGTTATGAACTTATAACGTGTTACACTTGTTACAGCATCGAGGGTCTTGTAAATGTGAGTGTGCACCCTGTGGAACAGAAGGTGGTGAAAGCTGTACCTGTTGTAAAGCAATCTCTGACGCCTGCAACTGTTGTAATCCTAGTCTAAATGGTTGTCTGAATTCAATCTGTCCAAAAAAGGTAAAAACTATGTTTATGTTTTGTTTACTGATATATGTATACAAGCAATCTTGGATGTTTTCTTGCAGAGGATTCTCAAAGATACCATTCCAACAGGGTTTAGCACAGAATGAGACTGAATCAGAGAAGCTTTCAACTGAGGGAATACATTTCAAAAAGAATAATCATTATATAGGAAAAATATTGTTTGGCCAATAACGTCTTTATGAAAAGTAAAAAAGTGTACAAAACCTTGTTTCCTAAGTCTGTGCTGATCCCTCAGCAGTAAAGTTTTTAGTTCATATTCATACGGAATCTCTTGTTGAGATCCTCGTGATCATTGTTACATCGTCTGAGCATACATGGTCAAATTTCAACCACAGTGTACAACTTTTTTTAGCCCATTGAAGCAGTCAGAGAAGTTTGTTTTTATCGCGACATGTTGTCAGAAACACATGTTGATGAATGAACATTTGATGAATGACCAAAGTAATATTAAAAAACAACGGTCATATTCTAAATATTCTAAATACTGTATTAAAGCAAAAATTAAAGCAAAAATCTGCCAAAATATATTGACTATTACTACATTCTACGTGCCAAGGCTAAGATACTATTTATTATTTTATTTATAGAAAGTGAGCTGTGTGGATATAGTTCTGTGTCAGTGTTGCGCAGAACCAGGTCAAGATTCATGTTTAGTTAACGTAAGTACTCCATTTCACCTGAATTCTGTTGTAGATCTATGGGATGCAGTTCTTTTATAATTGTGTCAGTGAAATTCATGTGCATCTTTGCTGTTTTAAGTAAGAAGAATAGAAAGGTACATACATGTGCAAATAATGACTGAAATGCTGTTGAAACAGGCATTAAATCCATACAATAATATGTGTACATAGCTGAAATAATTTAATTTTCCAGGGTATCATAACATAGCACATCATTGAAATAGTTTAAAATATCAGATGTTAAATTTTTTGTTGATATCCGGTGAATTTTAGATGTGATTAAATGTATACCCCACAAAAAGGTTTCATATTCTCAATAAAATATAGTTTGCCCTAAAAAGGAAAAGCAAAATAAATATTGTAGTGTCACCTCTATTTAAGGGCCTAACTATTTCTGTCTATTAAAACCCAAAACCTATCCTTAAATGCCTGGTGCCAGTCATGTAGATGAGCAGTTACCACCTCTACTTTCTGGTGGTCACCAAAAGACCATATTGGATCAGACCTACCTATGAGTTTGAACCTTCAAACTTCAGCTCCCAAGTCAGATGCTTAAACCAAAAGGCCAAGGAAAACATATATATATATATTGTTTTGAGTTATCTGGCATGATTTGTAATCAACAAGTATTTTATCAGTTTGTAAGAAAAAAAATCTGATATTTTGTTTACCCATGAGTTTGTATAAAGTATCAATTTTAAGATTAATACTTGTAGATAGGATAAAGTTGATGAAAAGAAGAAACTTGAGAACTTTTTCTAAATAGAGTAGCATGATAAATTACGATATAATTTCACTCATACAGTTAGATTAAAGAACCGCATTCAAACACTTTATCTGATTGGTTCAGTGTTTTATTTCATGTTCAGTGAATGTTTGTTTTGTTGACTTGCATTTCAGCTGTATATAACATAGTTATTTTGTAGGATTTTTACACCTTAAATCTTTTTTAACCAAGTACTATACTAATTGATATGATCATTATTATATATTGAGAATCTTTCACAACTGACAGATATGAGAATTTTGCATGATGATTTGCTGTTAGTGTTGTTCTGTTAAAAAAAGGCAGCTTCTAGGCATAGGAGGGCAATTCAGCATGAATACTTACAACATTTTATCGCTGTTAGTTTCAGTTCTCGCAGCTTAATTCTGTCTAAGATACACTTATTACTTGGGTTATATACAGACTTAAAATGACTTACTTTCTTCACACCATTGTTAATTAAACTCTGACCAAGTAAATTTAGAGGATGGAGCTACATGGGAATCATTTTTGTCACATCCTACCCTAAATACAAAATATATAATCTTGTTGATATGGGATAATACAATAAACATTACTGGTAGCTATGCTATGAATAGCTGTTGACCGTCTAAAATCCTATCTGGTATAGGAAATAAGTGATTGCTGCATTGCTTTCAAATCTTTTACACACCATTGTAAATCATTATACCACTTAGTTATTCAAGGGGCACAACTCTGGGGTTTATTACAGATTTCTGGTTATGTAGCCTTGTACATAAAAATTCAGGATTATTTCAGCACTTGTCTGCATTTTGTGTGGTCTTCATTTAATTTCTTACTTAATTGTGCTTAGAGTGAATACTTTACTAAACCATAAACAGTGTTAAAAGCATGTTCAAAATGATTATTTCTTGCGTACTGAGGAAGATACTGCATTATGTGATATAACATTTAATGTAGGTAGAAATGAACCATAGGGCCTATTATACCTCTGGCAAAAAACACAATTGTTACGTTTTCTTGGTCTTTGAGTAACTTAGAGTAAGACAAGTTCAAGTTCAATTTATTTTGGCATATGAGCAAAATACATGTTTGTCACCTTTACCATATCAATAAAAAACTTCTGTACCAACTCCCAAGTTTAGTTTCACTCACTTTCAAAACTGTCTTTAATACATCACCCATCCATCTGACTGTTCAAACTAATAAAATAGAAACATATGGGTACATGATTTTCAAATAAAAAATACTAATATAATATCTTGTATAATTGTTAAGTCACCATAATTATTGTAGTGTGTTCCTTTGTAAATTATATTGTCATCTTAAAAATTTGAGAGTATTCCTTGCTTGTGCAGTTAAACTGAATATAACATGTTTGCATAAACTATAAGCATTGATAAAAGGACATGAGAAAGATAAGATCAATTTTTTTGAGTATTCCTTTCAAGTGAAGACTCGAGTACAATTCTACTACATTTTACTGGGCATATTTCATCATTGATTTTGTATTGTGGAAATTTGTTGGCCTTGTGTATAGTAGACAGGGAGTTTATTTTACCAGTTTTCTGACCAAAGGTATGATCTCTAAATACGGATATTAAATTTGATAATGTAATGAACAACATCCAAGTTATATGTCTGTCCCATCCTATTATTATGGCTGATGTTCTTATTTAAACAAAGCATCTATATGACTAAACCCCAGGAAAACTTGTGTTATCTGTCAGCTTAGCTGCTGATGGTTCAATTTGATTGGCTAAGAAATTTTAAAAAATGCTTGTGAATGATAGGATAAAAGATACGATAAAAAATTGTGCTAATAGTTCCCTTTTTACAGAGCATGACAAACTTTATAAGGCATTTTTGTCATTGATATTACCACCTTGTATGCATGCATGATTGTTTCTGTTTTTCTGTCCAGTTGTGCAAAGACTGTGGAACGGTACAAAATCAGCCAGTTGGACGGTAGTTAGGCGCATCATTTTTGAAGATTTTATAGTTTCATACACTCATGCGCAATAATCCTATTGTAAGTATAAGTTCTTTGTCATGCATAGCTCAGTTGATTAAGGCAAGAAAGATCTGTGAGCATAATGAGTATAGTGGGACATAGACCTTTGTTGCTATGATCTTTGAAGTCAAAATGCATTTATGTGAAGGAGCTGTACTAACATTCACAAGAGTGTATTTCTTACATCTGGATATTTCATATACACTGTACACATCTGTTCTGTTGTAGGCGTACTGTTTAGCTTTCCTGCTTTTGCTAGATGTTCAAATTTCCTAAAATCATTATTTCCCTACTTGTCAGAACTGTTTCCTTCTTATTGTGAGAGTCTTACTCAGTTCACTTCCTGCCTTTATATTTCTACTCCCTTCTTTACTTAGTATTTGTTTTGTGAGTTGGGGGTATTTCAGTTCTTTATTGCTTGGTAGTACAAATAACCAGCATTTAATGGAAGGGCCTCCCAACCGCAGTAAGAAACTGCCAACTGTATCACACTTTGGTCAGTTGTTGGACTCAAGCCCAAGATCTGGTTTAGTGATTACAAAGCAATAACCGTAACCTCCCAACCAGGGAGGCAGGTTTTCTGCTGCTCTTTTTATAATGCTGTTTTAAACTGACTTATACTGTAACAGCAGAGAGAAACTATAGGCTAGTAAAGATATATTAAACTACACAATTTTCTGAATCAAAACCAAATTCTTTTGAAGCCTCTTGCCATTGGCTTAGAAACTGTGATGGACTAATTGCCCTAAAAAACATAAATCTTCTTAAAAGGCCAAGTCATAGAAACATTTCAATTCTTGATTCTGCTTTTGAAGTGTTGAAATATCCAGATAGTGTACCACTATCTCACTTATACCTTATACTTTTCACCTAGTGTTTACTCATATAACCAAATAATCTTTGACTGGTTTGAGAAAAGACTTTAACATATGTAGAGTACGTTGTGTGCTATGATGATAGTGGTCATTCTTCTCTGCAAGTATTCATTTCTATACGTCATACCTATAAATGTGTTCAAGTCATGTCAAACTAATTCCTGTGACACAGTGTGTTGATCTAGCAATACTGTTGTTACCGCGTATTACATTTTCCCATCTTCATTAGAATTTCTGGGTATAACTTTTATTTCAAGAAAAGGATTGATTTTGATCTTCATAAGAAAGTACATTTATATTCTCTTTTTCTCAAAAGCATGGAGATTGGGCAGTCTGCTTAACTGCGCAAGTTAACACTACATAATATTTTAGAAAAATCCTGATAACATGTACTGTACAAAATTTGATTTATAAACACTCAAAGATTGTTTGGGCTATCTGATTCTACAAAATAATGTACCATTTACAAGTATATCACCTTACTCATATATTAATCATACATTTCAAGCTTTTAGACAGCTTTTGGAAAAACTTGCTACATGTGCATGCTCAAACTTGAATTATATACAAATGTATATATATATATATATATACATCACATACTTTACCTCTTTATAAAATACATGTAATTACAAATTACAATGTCACATTTAAGATAATTTATTTGTGCACTAGAGTATAACAGTTCTTTGATAAAATTACTTTGAGCCTACTTACATCCCATCTTGCTTGTTACGTGTGTATTTGTCCATTGATATTACATGTTTCTTTTTTATATTGTTCTATGCTTAAAACTGGGAAATGATTCCCTTTCTGAGAGATGAATTGTTGTTTCTACATTATTTCATATATCAGTGTTCTGTATTTGCTATTAAACTGAACTTTATATTTAAAGATGTTGAGTAAGCGGTCGAATTAAGTTGAACAACCTGACTGCTTGTTTGGTTGTCATTCATACCCTCATCATAACATTCTATAAATGATACTGGATCAAATGTATTTCTTAATAACTGCGTTTGTCATACTTGAAATGTATGATTTTAACGTTTTTTTAACATATTAGCCAACTGCTAATATAGACCAATATAGCTACATTTACTGACATAGGCATAATATATCTAAGCAAACACCATGCCAGTTGGAACGAACAATGCATGTCATCACGCACTGTTGAAACATGCACTCCCATTATTACCCCACCAGATGGCGCTTTTGCAAATCATCGACAATTTTCGGCATCTACTTAATAACCCGGCACTTTTAGGAGAATTATGTCTTGGGAGTATATTGTTTTGCCATGTCTGTCTGTCCGTCCGTCCGTCCGTCTGTCTGTCTGGCAAAATAGTGTCCGCTCTATATCTCCTAAACCCCTGGAAGGATTTTCATGAAACTTGGGTCAGATGTTCACCTCAACTAGACGATGTGCAGAACCCATGAACCGATCACGCCTGCTGTCATAGCTCAAGGTCAAGGTTTGAGCCTTGTTTTTCGTGTCTGCTCCGTATCTGCTAAACCTCTTGAAGGTTTTCATTAAACTTGGGTGAGATGTTCGCATCAACTACTCATGTGCAGAACTCAAATCACTTACTGCGCCAGCTCAAGATCAAGGTCCCAGTTAGAGATCAAAAGAAATTTGACTATATTTCGAGTCCCTCCATATCTCTTGAACCCCTTTGTGGGATTTAAGAAACTCAACACAAATTTTCATCATACTGACACGACACTTCAAAAAGCGCATGTAACAACCACTTGGTTCATGGTCAAGGTCACTGTTACTAAAAATAGAAAAATGGTTTCTGCTCAATAACTCCAGTTAGGAGTGACCAATTGCAATGAAACTTGGTGTGTATGTAGCTTACATGGAAAGGAAGCTTGGGGTTGCACGGGGTCAAGATCAAGGTCATTGTTACTAAAAGTAAATTTGTTTAAAAAATATGTTGGCTATAAAGTGTTTTAAGCCAAAAATATTTTTAAGGTCAAAGGTTCACTGTTACTAAAAAAAACATATTTAAAAAAATTATTTTTTTGTTTTAATGTTGAAGCAAGGTCAAGGTCACTCTTACTAAAATAGATTAATAAATTTTTTTTTTGTTTTTAAAGTGTTTAAAGCAAAAATAAAAAAATTAAGGTCAGGGTCCTGTTACTAAAAATAGATTTTTGTGTTATTTAAGCATGTTTCAGCATGATTATTGACAAACTGCCATGGGGAGACAGATGTTTTGTGACAAAAACAACCATCTAGGGAAAAGGCCCTACCGGACAGAGTAGAAAAATCGAACTTGGTTTATATATGAAGACCTCCTCCCCCTCTAAACAGTGTAAATGACGCTTTCGAATTCAGACGGCTTTTCGTTTTTGTAAATGCCTGACAAATGGCGAGTTCAATACAAAGGGTCACAACCTACACTAATTTTATGTCAGATAAAACTAATTTCATGTCGCATGTTTCGAACAAGATGGTTTTAGGTCACGAAAACCATGGTTCGCAAAGCCCCTTAAAAAAAGTACCTTGAATTTGATGCCAAGTGCTTGAAAAGTGCTTGAATTCTGTGCTGGGAAAAAGTCCTTGAAAAGTACTTGAATTTGAAAATGAAACTAGTGAATTTCTTTAAAAGACTTGAATTTGTATGTTCAGCGTAAAAGCGCCAAAATAATTGTATCACGCCTTAAAATGATGAGAAAACGTCTATCCGTATCATCCATCGAACATGCTCACGTGTGATGTACCAACTACGTGCAGTCGGGAATTTAGGCAGCTTGCTCCCGGGTGACTTCCTTCCTTACCAAAAGTCATGGTCGCGGAAAATTTGTAAAATTCATTTTTCCTTCGACATTGCTCACGAGCATAGTTATAAAGCATGGATAAAGGGATTTAGGGAACAACACAAGTTTACTTGCGTTGTGTTGGAAAACTTATAGACATAGCGCATTATGGCGAACATCCACAGAGTCATTAAAGAAAAAGCAATCATTAACATGATAAACAAAATCGGACAAATAACGTTCCAATGAGTCAATACAGTCGTTCGTCATGACAAAAAATCAAGATTTGAATAACAAGTAAATATTGCGATTATCAAGACAACATGTATTTTGCTTGATATTAATTTGAACAACCAAGATACATATTACATTGTCTTCCAGATATGATTTAAGGCGACATTTGACTATGTTCCCGACATGAAGTCGGATTTTTCGCATCATTGTAGTCCTTGAAAATTAGAAAAAAGTCCTTGAAAAGTCCTTGAAAAGTCCTTGAAAAGTACTTGAATTTTGTCTCGGAACTTCTGTATGAACCATGGAAAACATATGTCTCCCCCATGGCACCATTTTTCTATTTTTAGTAACAGTGAACTTGACCTTGAACCAAGGTGGTTGTTACATGCACTCTGCACATCGTGTCAGTATGGTGAAGATTTGTGTTGAGCTATTCTTAAATCCTACAAGGGGTTCAAGAGATAGGAGGGACACTGAATATAGTCATCCCCCCCCCCATGATCTCTATTGTGCCTTGACCTTGAGCCGCCGCGCATTTTGTTAACGGGCTCTGCACATGGTGAAGTTGAGGTGAACTCTGCCCAAGTTTCATGAAATCCTTCCAGGGGTTTAAGAGTATGGAGCGGACACTATTTTGCCGGACAGACACAGAGACTGACGAACAGACGACATGGCAAAACAATATATCTCCTCAAGACATAATTCTCCTAAAAGTACGGGTTATGAAGTAGGTGCAAAATTGTCGATGATTATGCAACCCCGCGCCATCTGGTGTAATAATGCGAGTGCACATTTCAACGTGCGTGATGACATGCATTGTTCGTCCAACTGGCTGCGTTGTTTAGCTTAGATATTTATGCCTATGTCAGTATAATGTAGCTATATTGGTCTATATTGCAGTTGGCTAATATGTTTAAAGACATTAAAATCATACATTTCAAGTATGACAAAGCAGTTTTAAGAAATACTTTGATCCAGTATCTTTATAGAATGTTATGATGAGGGTATGAATGACAGCCAAACATAGAGTCAGGTTGTTCAACTTAATTTCGACCGTTTACTCAATCATCTTTAAATATAAGTTCAGTTTAATAGCAATACAGAACACTGATATATGAAATAATGTAGAATACAACAATTCTCTCTCAGAAAGGTGTAATCATTTCTCCAGTTTTAAGCATAGAACATATAAAAAAGAAACATGTAATATCAGATGGACAAATACACACGTAACAATGCAAGATGGGATGTCAGAAGGCTCAATGTAATTTTTGCATCAAAACTGTTCCATACTAGAGTATAACATCTTTAAATACTTTGAAAAGTTACTTCGTTTTGACTTGAAACTTTGCACTGGCACTGAAAGAGCATTCTATGTTGTCATCCATTTTGTAGTACAGGTAAATTTGAACCAATGAGCAGTGTCAGCACTTTCAGCTTGTCTGAATACAGCAGGTCATTGCTGGGGAGAAGGTATAGGACAAGCTCATTTCTTGCAATTCATCTGTACTTGATTTAGCATATTTTGTCATGTTTAGTGTTGTTTCAGCTGTGGTTTCAAAATGTTCAAATAAGTTCAAGTGAATGTGAAGACACATGCTAGAGAAAATGTTGTTAATATAGTTTTTGTCTTCTCTAGACACAACGGACATAACGTTCTATATAACTGAATAAGGAATAGTCTTTAACTTCTCCAGAAATTGTATGGTTTAGTATACACTTATTTGTCTTGGCTCAATAGCTAAACAACTTCTATTAATGGTATTAATTGCTCTCACAAATCCACCCATCTTGGAACCAATTAGTTATCACAAATGTATTGCTAAGATTGAATAGAAAATTTCTTCATTCTATGTGTTTCATACTTCTGTCATATTTATCACTGTATAGAAAGTTGCACTGTCCAAGTGTGGAAAAAAAACACTTACACATGTATGTGAGGTCTGCCGTACAAAAACCCAACATTTTCCTGTTTGCAGTATTTGTGAAAATATTTAAGCCAGTACCTTTTGATCAGCTTATAGTACCATTCAAATTGAAAGATGGAGAAATCCATTTTATAGATTATGGGGATTATGGTTAATAAAACAAATGAGATTAAATGCCAGACTGGTAGCAAAGCACCAGAGGTTGGTGTATGTACGGCAGGGCTCATTAATCCATAGTATATAAATATATCGTGTTGATGACTGGTATCACTCAGTGGGAGTACAGTCTGTTACTAACAAAGAATATGGAAAAAGCATGAGTGTATGTAACCATAAATCTGGATATACTGAAAAGGCTTTTGGTGATAGGTTTACATTTTGAAACCACAGCTAACAATTTTGCATGTTTCAGCATGTGCGAATATCATCCACTTATTGTAATAAAGATTCAAAAGATTGATCTAACTTCCTTGTGTAAATTACTGTGCAGTGCTAAGGCAATTTCAACCCATCCCATCTGACTATGGCACCTTGATAGGGAGTGCTGCAAAACAAAAGTTATGTGACAAAAATACACATTTGAACAAAGAAATACAGTTACCATTGAGATTATATACATGAGATTATTTACAAGGATCAAGCTCTCTGTATTTGTCACATGTTTACAATGTGTATATGAGCTTATAATTTGTTCTTTGTACAAACTTTTTTCATCACAGATTTTTCCATGCTGCACAAGAGATTGTGAATGTTGTGATGATTGTTGCACATGCTGTGCAGACTGTGATGCTGTTGTTTGTTGTTGCCTTGAAATCAGACTGGTTTCAAAAGGCAGCAACGATGATAGTTACTCAACTGCTGGGAAATACACACCAAACTATTCCACAACTACTGTAAATAAGTCAAACCAAAATAACTCTGGGAAGCAGATTCAGCCTGCTACCAAAACTAACAGAACGTCAAGAGCTGTAACAAAAACAGCCAACAATGGAAACAATATTGTGTCGTCTGCTAAAACTTCAAGTGTTAAAAGTAATCAAAGCACACCAAGAACTCCAACTACAGCAAGGTCAGTGAGTCAATTACAACTGTCATGTGCTGGTTCCCTCAGTAAGCAACAGAGAACAGGGAAACCAGCCACAAAAATGAAATCACCATCACATACCAGTAAAAAGACAGATACGAAATCTATACCAAAATCAAATATAGCCAGCATAAGGTCACTGCCTGTGCCGCCTATGTCACCTTCAAAAACACAAACTCCAAGAAACACAAACCTTAAATCTTGTGGTAGAAAAAGGACTAGCAGTGAGTCATCAGCAGGTGAACTTAAAGAAATACCAGTGAAACAGCAAAGTGTGCTTTTACATTCCCATTTGTATGAGAATACATACTCCATAGCATCAGGCAGTGTTTATAGTGGACCAGATTTGATGTCTGCATTACCTCAGCATTTTGATGCAATTTCTCAGAGTGTGTCACTAGATGCTAGTTCAGTAAACTTACAAAGTTATTCTGGTGTTCTAATAAGTCCTGGAACCATTCTGGATGGTGCTGGTACTCACAGAAGTTCAGGTGCTGGTTCCAGTCTAAATGTGCACTTTGATCTACAAGAACAGAATTTTACATCACCGAGGCCTTTACCAGGACCCCCGGGAAGATAGCAGCATATGGACTTGTGTAAGTTTGTTCATACTTGATGTATTGAGTAATCAAATCAGTGAAATTTTAAATAAAATACCAGATTCTTTAAACTGTATATTATTGTGCTGTATGTTTTGAAATGTTAAAATGTCAGAAGTTACACAAATTAAAAATTTGAGATCTTTGTTGATGCCAGGGAGATCATAAGTTTATTCAGTTGCAGGAGGGAAACTGTTTATAACATTGTAAAAATGAGCATTGAAAATTGTAAGTTAAAAGATAAACGTCAGCTATACACTGACATAAAGCATTTTGAAATGAAAATTAACTTACATGTTATAAATATTATGTAATAGTGACTGTACTTGTTTATGTACTTAGGTTAAAGGCCCATTTATGTTTGCTGTTTTTCAATTAAAATAAATAATTTGTAAGAATATGTGGTCATAAAATATTAAATTTGATAAAAAGTTTTTTTTTTTTAAAATTTTTAAAAAAAAAAAAAAAAAAAAAAAAAAAAAAAAAAAAAAAAATAAAAAAAAAAAAAATTTTTTTTTTTTTTGAAAGAAAAAAAAAAAAAAAAAAAAAAAAAAAAAAAAAAAAAAAAAAAAAAAAAAAATTTTTTTTTTTTTTAAAAATTAAATTAAAATTTTTTAATAAAAAAAAAAAAAAAAAAAAAAAAATAATTTAAATAAAAAATTTTATTTTTTTTTAAAAAAAAAAAAAAAAAAAAAAAAAATAAATTAAAAAAAAAAAAAAAAAATATTTTTTTTTTTTTTTTTATTAATAAAAAAAAAAAAAAAAAAAAAAAAAAAAATAAAAAAAAAAAATATATTTTTTAAAAAAAAAAAAAAAAAAAAAAAAAAAAAAAAATAAAAAAAAAAAAATTTTTTAAAAATTAAAAAAAAAAAAAAAAAAAAAAAAAAAAAAAAAATTTTTTAAATAAAAAAAAAAAAAAAAAAAAAAAAAAAAAAAAAAAAAAAAATAAAAAAAAAAATTATTTATTAAAAAATAAAAAAAAAAAAAAAAAAAAAAAAAAAAAAAAAAAAAAAAAAAAAAAAAAAAAAAAAAAAAAAAAAAAAAAAAAAAAAAAAAAAAAAAAAAAAAAAAAAAAAAAAAAAAAAAAAAAAAAAAATTTTTTTTTTTTTTTTTTTTTTTTTTTTTTTTTTTTTTTTTTAATTTTTATAATTTTTTTTTTTATTATTATAATATTAAAATTTTTTTATTAAAAAAAAAAAAAAAAAAATTTTTATTGAAACTTTATCAGATTTGTTAACACCCTTAGTCAGAATAGGTGTTAAAAGTAGGACTTTGCATGTATTCAATAGAGTCAGGTAAGTATAAAGGTAAGACAGTTGGTTTACAGTTCTCAGTTCTCTTTGTGGTTACATCTTTGACATGTTTGATGAGGAAATATTTTGAACTTTATAGCAACCAATATAAATGCTGATCTTTTATGCAAATGGACTACAAACGCAATGCACATTTACATTTGTGTCTGTTTTAAGATTTGAGGTCATATTTGTTAATATATACATTAATTCAATTTTATTCTGAAGAAGAATTTACAGCCGAAACATGTTGATAAATGTGTAAATTATAAGTGCTTTGATTTTCTTTTTCTGTATCATATTATGACATTTTAACATGAAACATTATTGTATGTAAAAGGCAGGTTATAAGTGTCCTTAACTTTTGATAGGTTAGCTGATTCAGAACCAGTTTCAAAGAAGAATATATAAAAAAAAACTTTTATTAACTTATCAATAATTAAAAACCAGACAAAAAGCATTTGTAGTGCTTTAGTGGCTCTGTGTTTATTGTACATTTCTTCCTATACCTTAATCACTGGTGAATCATGGTATTGTATTGAAACATTCATGTTCTTTTCATTGCAGACACTGCAGTACACGTTCTACTGTCCCTGTAAGTGTTTTGCTGAACATTGCATGGTGGGATATGGCAACAGTGCAGTAACAATATGGAACAAGGAAGGCATGTCATTCTGTCAGTGGACTGGTTCTAAACTAGGATGTTCCATGTGTGAATCTGTACAATGTTGTGACTGTGATTGCTGTTCAAAATCTGCTCCAGGGGATTGTGAATGTTTCTCAGTGTTATGTGCCTCATGTAAGAGCATACAACCAGCAAATGTGAAGTGCCTTGAATGTGACTGTAACAACTCCTTGCAGGGTTTGTGTTCAAAGTTTGATGGCTGGACATGTACTTGTGCCAAAGACGACAATAGTTGCTTCAATGTGTGTAAGAATCATAGTTGTTGTATTTCAAGTGGTGAGCCTATAACATGCCCAACATTTGAAGTTGAAGTCAGTAATAATCTAACAAATGTATTATGGTGTCCAGGTTGCCCAGATCATGTTCTATGCTTCTCCTGTAGCGAGGACCAGGGTATAAACTGGTGTTGTCATTATGTGTTCTGTAACAGATGTGGTGACCCAAACTTTGTTTACGATGCTTCAAAAACTGTCTGCATTGGGAGAGGAAACAATATTTTTACATGCATTTTTCAGGTCCTGCAAAGTCTTGGTCGTTGCCTTTGTCTAAGCTGCTTCGGCCTCTGTGAAAACAGCATTAGATGTTGTTTTTACTCGAGTTTGTTTTGCGCAGATTTCGTTTGCTGCAAATGCTCAAATGTAGACTTTTGCAAGCAATGTACATTTCTTTGTTTTGATTGTTACAAACTATCGAATAGGGTAAAACATAGTCAAGAAAAAGCATTGAAGGGATGCAGCTGTGGATGTTTTATCTTCAATTCTTATGAAAGCCCTGCAATCTGTGAGATTACTAATCAGGAATTGGAAGTGCTTGCCTCATCTCCTTCTCTTCCAGAGCCACTAGGGTCACCCCCTTACTTTAGAGAGATTCAAGAGCCATTGCCTTCCCTTCCAGACAATATTCATTTAGTGAGAAAGGAGAAAACTCAAAAGAAATCTTTGTCAGCACCTGTTAGAAATCATGAACATTTATGTGAAGGCGACAGTTTCAATATAGTAAATGAAAGGAAAGAGCCATCTACTAGAACAAGTAGTGGAAAGAAAGTGGGAATAAAGAGGCCTAAACCCAATTCAGTTAATAAAAGAAAACCAAGGATGAATAGAATATCTGTTCGGCAACAAAATTCCAAATGTGAAAAACTTGATAATGAAGATGCTGACATTGGTGCTGATGATGAACGAGATTCATGTCAGGATTTGGAACACATGCAGAGATTACAGAATGATCTGTTAAAAAGACATCCAGATGAGACTGAAACAGATGCTGAAGAACTAAGTGTCAGTAGTTCTCCAATAGAATCTAAGAGATCCAGCAACTACTTAGACAACCAAGAATTTGGATATGGCCAAAAGGAAGGAATGTTCAATGATTTAAGAAAGAATAGTGAGACTGAGGACAAGGGTAAACCTAATGGTAGAATAACTGGCATACTAAAACCTCACAGCATTTATTCACGCGATTATAAAGAGACAGGTCATGAAACAACAGCATTCTCAATCTACAATGAACATAGAGGCAGAGCAAACACAAATAAAAAGAGAGCTCATTTTGCAAATGAAGACGAAGAACTGTTTAAAGAATTATTTCCTCAAAACTTTGCTGAAAGCTGCTCAGATGAAACAACTGTTGAAGGCAGAAATAAACAGAAAAGAAGAAGGAGAAGGAAGGCAAACAGTGATGTTGTAAGGAGACACGATACTAGCTCAGATGAAAGTGAAATTCAGGACAATATTAGAGCAAGTTCTATGAAATCCAACACAGGTGATGTGAAGTGGAAATCACATTTAAGACCATTTTCTGATGAAAGTGATGGAATGTTTGAATCAACCAAACAAACTTCCAACAAGTTTCTGTCTCATGCTAGATCACATGCTATTTCTCATGACAGTAACTTAGGTCAGTCTCGGAAAGTTGGTTCAGGCAAATATAAGAAGAAAGTTGCTAGTGAAAATTTGAAACAATATCATGCAGTTCAATTAACTGATTACAGGTCTTCAGAGGAAGAAATTGGTACTGAAAGATTCTCAAATAAAAGTCTAAATCAGAATGTTGAGGAGTCCAGTGTAAAGTTTGTAAATGATGAAATTACAATAGAAAGTGTGGATGATCTCACAGATGAAGAAAACACATATGTATGAAAACTGATAAAAAGAAGAAAAGTGTTGGACAGAGATTGAAAGACACCAAGCAAATGCGGTAACTATCAGAATATGGTTGTTTACAGTAGATACATGGAAATGACAATAAAATAACAGGATATATGAAAGTGACAAAATCTTTTCTGGGAAAGGTTGACAAAATTTAACATGAAATCCCTGGAGAAGCTTCTATGATTTTATGGATATAAGTTTACTAAAATGAAGTGTCTTCCGAAATGCCTGAATAAATGACATATGTAGCTCAAAAAATGTTTTAAAGTGTTAAAACTTTATTTGTGAAATATTTCTATTATATTAGCCAATGAGTACAGGACTATGTTGTATTTACCATAAATGTTTGGGCAGTCTGGACACATCTGCAAATGCTTAAAAAAAATCACATTAACCTTTATACTGCTTGAAACTGATGATTCAGCCTTTGCACCAAGTACAGATCATGATCACCCTGCAAATCTGTACAAACTGATCATGATCTACACTGGGTGCTATCCAGCAGTAAATTTTCATTGAACACCCCTTTTACCATCAGTGGTACTATTCAAACTGAAAACGTGGACGAGTCCACTATACAAGTTCACTAGTGTAAGGGTTTAATACAGCGAGTACGGTAAATGTTAGGAAGAGGGTTATACTGTTGTAAAACAGATTATATTGAGCAGTGTGAGAAATCTGGACAAATTATTATGATTTTACTGAAAATTATACAGTAGTGATATAAGCTCATTTGTTTAAAGATAGTGTTTACAGATTATTTAAAAGTTAACATTTTATGTTTGTGTATTGTTTGTTGTATAATACTGTATGCAGTTACATGTATTCAGAGGCCTTATGGAAGTTTTATCCACTCAGGGTCTGTTTTTACCTCTATAGCTAGTATCCAGTGCCACCTCTAGAAGCTGTCTGTTCTTTCTACTGACAGACACACATACAAAAATATCAAAAAACGTTTTATTAATATATTTATCTGCCTCATGTTTTTGTATATTTATAATGTACAAACTGTGAACTTATATATTATAATGAACTTGGAAACTTAGTTAGACAAAGCTGCCATCAAATCAATCAAAATGTTGGGATAGAAAAGCATACCTGTCTATCACTAGAAATTATTTGTTTAAATTACAGGTAAGAAGGGAACAATTGGTCATTTACTTGGCTTTAACTTTCTTATAATTGTTTTTAGTGTATAAGCAAATAAATTGCATTGAAATGTTTACCTGATACTTCAGTCCGACATGCATTTTTCATTTTTATAGATATAGAATTTTTTTTTTTTTTTTTTTTTGTTAGGTTGTTTAAAGTTGTGTGTTTATGGCCACATATCAAAAAATAGACTGTTGCATTCTTAAACAATTCTTTATTCTTTACACTCATTTCATGTAGGTACATGACATAAAGAGGTGTTCAATTAATTAAATAAACATTTTATAAACAGTCATATATTTTGTTGTAACTATGGAAATGTTAATTATTCTAGAAGTATAAATTTAGTGATAAATATCTTTCTTAAAATCATACTGGTCACTTTGAATGGTAAAATCACTGCAAATTTTACCTAACAGAAAGTGTGAATTTTAAATGTTTTGACTAAAGTATAGTCAATAACTGTTTCTCTCTCAAAATTCAATGGAATAACTTAAAGTTGTTTAGAGAACTAAGGGTATAATGAGAGCTGACTGTATCAATTATTTTGTCATATATATATTTGTACAACGTATTATGCAGATTATTGCCTTTGTGGCATTTTCACATCTTTAAAAATTTTCAGTTCATTTCACATGCCCATATGGGCCTTGACTTTAAATAAAAATCTTGAAATATTGGGAATAAAGCTGTTAAAGAGATTTTTATACTTTCATTATAACTTTGACTTTGTTTATTGTTCTAGGAGTATGAATCTATGATTAATGTCCCTACTCTGAATTATGACTGCCACTTTGACTGGTACTATCACTTTAAATAAAGTTTGTTAAAACCACAATATAAATATGTTGTCCCTTAGTAAAAAAAAATATTGAGCGCAAAATCCTGTACTGTTAAATTAAAGTTTCTTCCTTGTTAAGTATGGTAAGAGCTGTCTATACAAATGTAACGGACAAGATTATACAGTCTTTATTCTTAGGTTCATGAAGTATGTGTACTGATTTAATACCATTTTGTTTGGTTAGGTAAGCATAAAAAGGCTATAAAGTAGACCTTTATCAAAAGATCTATATTTGTTCCGTTTTATTGGCTAACTAAATGCTAGGTTTCTGTTTCAACTTCCTTGAACGTCAACAGTTAAATGCTTTATTATTTGTATATTTTACATTATCAGAATATAATTGATCCAGGTATAAATAAGTATGTTTGAATGTAAATAAATCAAGTTTTTGTTATTTTCAACATGTATTTCATACTCTAAACTTGCTATTTATGGAATGATGTCTTTATTGTGCTCTGACTTATGTTTGTTTGCTTTAGACAGAGTTGTTGTTTATGACTGTGATATATTTATTTCTAGAGCTTGAAATTTGGACTGAGCAAGTTAGACTCCCAACTAATTTAAACTCTGAGCAAGTTACATTCCGAGTAAGTTAGATCCATGCTACAGAAAAAAAGACCTTCGACATATCTCTTTAACACATGGTACCCACTTTTGTTAAATTAGCAGCATTTTTTCAAAAGATTTGGAAAGATTAACTTTTGTATTCTTTTTCTCATTGAAAGTCTAAAAAACATGTGATTTTAACGGAAGTTTAGGTACTCGGTCATGGAGAGTGAAAGTTATTGAAAATGTTTCTCTAAGTAAAACTTTGATAGTATCTCTGGTACCAGGTAACTTTAGTGATTTGATTCATTGTTCTCTCTTCAGTTCGTGAATTTTCACTGACCTCTAACAAAAGACGGACAAGTTCTTCATAGAAATTTAGCATGGTCCTGGTTAAAGAGTAAAACATACAAGTTAACATATATACACGAGTAACAAACCTTTGGGTTAGGCTCAATGACAGTGTCTTGTAATCTTAGGACACTTGGATTAGAATTATTGAGAATCTCTAGAAATTGTAGTATTACTACAGTAGTTTTATTCTCTCTATTTTATCAAGGTCATTTACATGATTATATGAAGTTGTAATGTTAGATGTTCTAGCTATATTTGTTGAAGTAAGTTCTTTTAATTATATAAAATAAAGCTTACTATTGATAAATTGTTGTTATTGTATGGGTTTAATGCTCTTTCCAACCATATTTCTGTTAACCTAGCCATCTTTTCATGGAAGACTCGGTACTTGAACCCTATCCTCCGTAAGAAACTGTCAACTTTCTCACGTAAATGGACGTGTTCGGTGGCAGGGCTGGAACCTATTACCCACAATCAGTGAAAAGTTACATTGACTTGAACCACTCGACCACGGAGGCGGACAGTTGCTTTAACTGATTCAGAAGCACCTTGCATCCTGACAAAATATTAATCGGGTACTTCAAACTAACTATTGTAGCACGTCAAGTTGAAGCTTGGCAGCTACGTGAGAGAAGGTAGACACATGTTAAAGATCCAGGATCTTTTTGAATATCTGATATAGTAAAATAAATATACTGACCGGATAATGATAGAACCATGTTCTATTCACTCTTAACCAATGTTGACATATTCCTTTTTTTCGTATTCAAGTAAATAGTTGTCAGAAGCCTTTATTTTTTGCAATATCATTGGGAAAAAAAATTACTGCGCTTTACTTCTAACATGTACTTATCGATTCAAAAGGCAAACGGTTATGAATGTTTCTTTGATACAAACAAAATTCATTTCTATCGGTAAGACATCTTTCCGGGTAAAAGTAGAGCAACTTGTAATTATGGTCCTGGGACTTCAAGTAGTCGAATAAAGGTTCATGATTCAAATGAAAACTGTATATCACTGATACAGTCACAGATGATGGGGGGAAAATGTGTAAAACAATAGATTAACGCAAACAATATACACATACTACAAGATAAAACTGTCGCACAATAATGAGCGGTATATTCAATGAAAGACATCGTATGCATAAAACAAGAAGTTTTGAAGTAAATATTTTCTGAGTCGAAAACAATGAAGTCTAGATCGGTTGTTCAACAATTTACTTCTGACAGTTCAGTAGAAAGTAAGGTTTTTATGACTTAATTGGGACAATGCTTACTTAGCAAGATTGTCTCTACATGCCAAGTTCTATATTTTCCCAGGAGCAGTGCCACTTGTAACGAAATTGGTCAAATATAGACTTACGGTTAAAATACTTAAATTCCTTTTAAGTCTTCTTTAAAAAAGTGTGTTCTTTGTTTAATCTCCTGACATTTTATACAATCTTCCGATTTTCAAAATCAATTCTGCAAATGTATTTGGAAAGTTTGGCTTGTATGATAGTCAACACAGTAAAATTATGAGATTGCAAATGCCAAATTAGCGTATCACTGGCGTATTTGTTTATAATTTATATCCATCGTTTGCTAGGGCTCGAGCTTGTACTCCGGTGGCGGTGGGTATGCCGCTGACGAGTTGTCCTGGCTGTATGGAGGTGGTTGTACGGGTGCCAGAGCCTGGTGCCCGTAAGGTATTTGTTGTCCATATGGGTAATATGGCTGACTGTAGCCTGGGTAATTCTGTCCGTGTGTGTTAGTGCCAGCAGCTGGGTAGCTATGCGTGGGCTGTGCGACGGTAGATACTGAAATTCAGTACAATGCAGAATTTACTTTACTCCTATACAAATTAATCGAGATTGAATCTTGGATAATTTCTTGTTAACTACAACATATGTGCCAAGTCTCCCTGGTTTTCTAGGAGACTTCTAATTTTTATGATGCCAACTTTTAGTGTAATCGGTCAAATCTGGATTTTAGGTTAACATGCTGGAATTTCTTACAGCTTTCTTTAAATTTCTGTTCTTCGTTTAGCTGATCTTATTTTTCATGAAATCTCCATGTTTTTCAAAAGTCAAATCACCTGCAAATGTGTCTGGAAAACTTTACATGTATGCTACAAGTACATGAAAAGGCAGGCGCTTAGCCAGGCATACTCCCATACTCACGGGAGTACTTCGAATTTCAAAAATGAAAAATTTAAATGGCCTAAAAATGATGTTAAACGTGTGTCTAAGGGGGTACATGTCCACTTGGTTACACTAACAGTATCGGTTTATGGTAAACTTGTGTTTCATAAATGCAATAAAATAAGTTTTAAACGTCCTAATTATTTACATTATATTTGGCTTAAAAAATATCGCGGGGGGCTTTGCCTCCCACACCCCCCTTTCAGAAAACTGGGCGTACTTCGATTGTATCCCTAGCTACGCCCCTAAAAGGGAAATATTATCATATATTCTTCTGAAATACAAGATTAAGATTTTCGGTATGAAGAAAAGAACACGTGGGTCTATTTGCTTTTTATAACATGTATTTGAGAAAGACAAATACTATTTGTAGGTGGAGTCTAGTACATGTACATGTCTAATTAAACAGTTTTGGGCGTTATACATTTACATGGATATAGTCACATATATTAACTTACTTGTTACGTTTTGTTGATTATGAGGTCTAACAAGTTGATTTGGTCGTAATTTCTTCTTTTTCGTGATAAAAACTGTACAAAACACACAGATGCAGACGAGGAATATAATACCAAATATAATACCTATGATCGACCCAGCGGACAGACCATCAGCGCTGAAATATATAACAAGTGTGGTTGATTTCCGTGTACAGAGTCACTTTATCTATTGTAAGAACAAATATTTTTAAATGAATGAAATAGTTTCAGCTAACTTCTGGCAACAGAACACAATTCGTTTTTAACTCTATATGCAATTGCCGTGTTAAGTAGAAAATAGCCAGGATTTGAAACTGTATCGGGCAATGCGAATTGACTTATCCGCTCTGCTTTGTGTTGAATGCAGAATTAAAGCGACTGAAATGTACTATGTCTGTCTTTAGTTGCAGTAATCCCGGTATTTCTACTTGTTTGCTACCCAAGACTTGCCTGCTATGAGTCAATGTCATGCTCAGTTCTCGCTCCTAATTATCAACTTGTAGCGTTCTATACTCACCAGCATTGTGTGTTGTGATCACAACAATGGTATCCTTCATCACAATACGTGTAAGTCCCTCCGTACACATCACAAATATCACGACATTGTGCCAACTTTCCTGAAACATAAAGAAGACAATATGTACATCCAACGGCAAAATTTATGAAATCATCTTTAACAAGCAGCCGACGGTTACGGTGATTAACTATTCCTGGAGTTTTCAAGCACGACTCTTGTGGGGAAAAAAACATATGTTTAGTGTTTCAGGCCCTTCTAACGAAATTTATATGTTTAAAATGTGAAAATGGACAATTTTTCTATAACCATTCGATTAGAAGTAAGAAATAACATACTTCAATGCAAACGAACTGCGCCACGGGGTCTCCAATAATTCCAACTGTAGCACGGGAAAGGCTGGTACTAATTTTGACTAGTCCATCTTTAAGTTATGTTACATAATCGAATTGGTATGACAATTAAAATTTCGAGCTTTTATAAACAACGCATGTGTTTCATGCTAGATCTTTTTTGTTTTGTTTTGTTTCTATGGTCCACGACATAAATAAAAAAAATGCACAGGTAAATGAATACAAGACCCGTCATGTAAACTTGATAAAATACTTAAATCCATTATCTTCAGAAATGAAACAATCTTCAAGACACGAAACTAAGAAATTCGGGTAACCTAATACATGTATAACATCATGAATCTATTTAGATTTAATTTACTTCGATAGATAAGGTCAAAATAATGTCTACTTACCGTAATATAAAATTACTCCAACAACAGTAGTAATAACACTTTCCAGCCGTCCCATTTTATTTTATATGAATTTAGAAAATAAAATTTCTGTTTCAGTAGTACACACACAAATACGTATTGTGTTTGTGGGTTTCTTTACATACTTTGTATAATAAATCCCCGATTTAAGAGCATGTATTCCAATGTTTATAACAGCTATTTTCTGTTTGTTTAATTCTGAATAAGCGGGGGTCGAATTTATACCTATATGAGATTAAATTACATCGATTTCGTGACGCACATACACCTGTGATAAAAGATAAAACTATAGTAGATTGATGCATTGGAGGAAATATACTGTAGGAAAAAAGAATGAAAGGTTACGGTATTTAGTCAACGAAATAAATTGTCAAACTTCTCCAATATTTAACGGGAATTATCATTCTTTACCTGCAACTTTTGATATACATTCACATACAATAAGGCGTAACTTAAAGTTATTTAAAGTTATTTTAATGATTTTCTGGTCACGATTTGTATTTGATGAAAAGATACAACTTTCTTTTTAGAACTTGACAAAGAGGATGAGAGGTTTTGAAGAACTTTGGGACTGCATCATGTATGGTCGTGTATATGTATATATCTCATAATGTTTTACTACAGCAATACACTCTCCGGTTTTTTAAAAAAAGTTTAACCCCCAAAAAAAAAAAAACCCCCCCCCCCCCCCCCCCCCCCCCCCCCCCTCATAATGTTTTATTACAAAAAAACACCCCCCCGGTGTTGAAAAAAAAAAAAAACCCAAAAAAAAAAAAAGGCGGCGCCCCCCCCCCCCCCCCCCCCCCCCCCCCCCATCCAGCCGAATGTTTTCTACTGACCAAGACATTTGTGGAATTTTACACTATAAGGTAGTAATTGGATCTAAGACGTTTTATGGGTTTTAACCTGCACTTCCCGCCCACGTCCCTTTTGATAACAAACGTTTTATGCCATGTAAAGGACATACCTCAAAATCGGTGGTGGTCTGCCCGCACTGCAACCCTGTAAGTGTATGCAATTTTAATCAATTCAGTTCAGTAGTTAAGGAGCTATGACCCTAACAAGAAAAAGTAATAAAGGGAAATAATTCAAAAATAGGACAAGCTAGAGTTAAAGTTCTTGTACCCTGAACTTCCTCTCGTGTGTAAAGTCTAAACAAATTCCCTTGAACACTTAAGGAGTTATGGTCCGGACAATAGTATTATATGAAAAATCAATAAGGGGAGATAACTCAAAACTAGAGTAAGGTATGGTTATGGTTCTTAGACACTGCACTGCGTCAATGTCCTCTGTAAGTGTATGCAATTTGAATCAGTTTAATATTTTTAAAAGATGGATGACGCTGATGAAAATATATTCACAAAACATAGAGAATGAAGAGTTAGCCAAGAATGTCCTGCACGCGTAACTCCCATAGAATGTAAGCAACTTTTTCTTTGGTAGATTTATAGCTATTTATAGCTACAAGATGGAAGCTTGTGGTGAATACAGAGAAAACAAAAATCATGGTATTTAGAAAGTCAGGTAGATTACCCCAAAATCTCATATATTCATATAATGGAACTCAGATAGAAATAGTTAGAAAATTTAAGTACTTGGGTGTTATCTTTACATCTGGTGGAGCTTTCAACGTGCACGATAAAATGGCGTCTGGCCAGGCTTTAAAGGCAATCTTTAAATTAAATAAATATTTGTACAAGTTTACAGATATATTACCTAAGCACAGATTTTATTTGTTTGACAAAATGATATCACCCATTATTAGTTATGCATCCGAAGTAATAATAAGAATAGTATCTGCAATTTTGTAAACGTTTGTTAGGAGTAAAAGTAAGCACTCAAAATAGTTTTGTTTATGGTGAAACTGGCAGATTTCCGTTTAAAGTTTTATGGCAAATTAGCATTGTAAAATATTGGCTAAAGATATGCGGGAGCAGAGATACCAAATACGCAAAAATGATATACAAAAGCCAAATGGATGATATTAACAACATACAAAATGCAAAAAAAATGGGCATTAAATGTGAAGAATTTACTATCCCACTTTGGTTTTTATGACGTCTGGTTGAACCAAGGAGTAGGGGATGAAAGGTATTTTATATCAGAGTTTAAACAAAGAGTGAAAGATATTTATGTTCAAAATTGGGAATAACAGTTAGAAAATTCGACAAGAGCACTATTTTACAAAGAAATTTCAATTTTCGGATAGAAACCATATTTAGATATAATTGAAATCCAGAAATATCGTAAATCATTCACAAAACTAAGAAACTCTTCACACAACATATTGTTTTGTGTGTAAATGTTTTGTTTGAATGTTAATGATGTATTTAAAAGACACTGTCTCTCCCGCTTTTTGAAAATTGCGGGTAACATTGTTATACATGTATATTGTCATTATTACGTGCCTTGCCATGTCATATTTTCACATATTGTGTTTCTGTATATATGTTCATGGGCCTTATTGGCTTATTGCATAATAAAGATTTCTTTCTTGCTATTCATTTGTATCAAAATAAACATTAGTCAAACCTCTAGTGTTCTACATCTATAAGTAGGCGTTCCACAAGGCTAAAGTCCCTTAAATGCATCCTCTGTTATTTCTGATAAAAGTTAACGGTATTGCCGACGACAGTTCCAAGCAGCATTCTTGCAATCAAGTGTAAACCACACGTAAAGAATGATATTCGCATCAACGCAATGACCTTACATTTTTTAACGACACACAGTAAGGTTTTTTTGTTTAACATAAACACTTAGCCGTAACATTTTCCGCTGATTTAAAGCGGCAACATCACAATATCAATATCAAAAGTACTAAGTTCTAATAGTTAACTAAGAAATGCAATTCCAGGGAACAGAGAGCGATGGGTAGGTATACCAGGAACATTGGACAGTAGATGATTTTTAACAGTTTTTTATTGTTAGGATTTTATTTATTTAGCGAAACCAATACACCGGTATCATAGCAAAACATTCTCCCCTATATGTGCAATACTTACATTTCCGTTCTGGTGTAAACCATTCAGGCAGTTTTCTGACTATATCATCATAAAGCATTCTTATTGCTGACACTTTAGCACATGTTTAATCAGATCATTATAATATTAATGACTCCATTGAGTAAATGATTCAGATATCACTTACAGTCATTACTGCCTGTTAATGAAATGTCATCCCAGAAAATGGAACAATAATACATACTTATGAACATGGTTGGTACTGGAACTCGAACCCACAGCCCTCGGGCGGTGAGAGTGTTTTTTATTACAAGTCAGCGTTTTAAACCACGATTAGACCACGGAGGCGATTTAGCAAAAAAGAGCGTATGCAAATAGGCCGAAGTTATGGGTCAATTTAAGTAATTGTTCTGTATGCAACACCATTCCCACAGTATGGAATTCTGACGCTAATCACATGCTGACATTTTGTCACAAAGAGCCCACCGGGAATAGAGCCCGGATGTCCTGGATATCAGGAGTTCTGATAGTACGTCCCGAAACGTTTGTGGCACGTTATGCTCCTTAATTATGTGAGAAACAATCACCAGACATCACAGAAATGCTAATAAGCATGTAAAATCACCATCTAAATTTGTGTAGCTGGTTTTAATTTCTATATCAGCATAGTTATGACCCTTGACTTAGCAAAAACTTTCTCAGCTTGTAGCATACGTTACACTTAAAGTTTATTACTTATAGCCCTGAAAATTACAGAAACATTAATCAACATGGGATATGCACTTAGTTGTTGGTACTGAGATTTGACTTGCATACTACTATTAAGGTCAGTCTGAATATTGATCGAAATAAGACCCGACTACAGTTGATTAGTTTTCAATGTGGGTCATGTTTGGCAGCAAAGTTAGTTAATTAAGTTAGAATTAGTAAATGTAAGGACTGAATGCCAGTCTAACATTGTAAGGAACGGTCAAGATCAGTTTTCAACGTGGGTCAACTTTTCACGCAAGGGACGATCAGGAACAGTTGTCAACGTGGGTCAACTATTCATGCATGGAACAGTCAGGATCAGTTTTCAACTAGGGTCAACTTTTCATGCAAGGAACGGTTAGGATCAGTTTTCAAAACGGGTCAATTTTTCACATGCGGCATGGTCAGGATCAGTTTTAAATGCGGGTCAACTTTTCACGCAAGGGACGATCACGATCAGTTTTCAACATGGGTCGATTTTTCATGAGAGGAAAGGTCAGGATCAGTTTTCACCGTATGTCAACTTTTCATGCAAGGAACGGTTAGGATCAGTTTTAAACGTGGGTCAATTTTTCACGCGAGAAACGGTCAGGATCAGTTTTCAACGTGGGTCGACTTTTCATGCAAGGAACGGTCAGGATCAGTTTTCAACGTGGGTCAACTTTTCATGCAAGGAACGGTCAGGATCAGTTTTCAACATTGGTCAACTTTTCTTGCAAGGAACGGTCAGGATCAGTTAATAACGTGGGTCAACTTTTCATACGAGGAACGGTCAGGATCAGTTTTCAACGAGGGTCAACTTTTCATACGAGGAACGATCAGGATCAGTTTTCAACGTGGGTAAACTTTTCACGCAAGGAACGGTCAGGATCAGTTTTCAACTTTGGTCGACTTTTCATGCAAGGAACGGTCAGGATCAGTTTTCAACGTGGGTCATATGCAAATAGGCCGAAGTTATAGGTCAATTTAAGTAATTGTTCTAGGTACGACACCATTCCCACAGTATGGAATTCTGATGCTGATCCAATGCTGACATTTTGTCACAAAGAGCCCACCGGGAATCGAGCCCGGATGTCCTGGATATAAAGAGTTCTGATAGTACGTTCCGAAACGCTTGTGGCACGTTGTGCTCCTTAATTATGTGAGGAACAATCACGAGACTTTAAAGAAATGCTAACAAGCATCAACTTTTCACACGAGGGACTTTCAGGATCAGTTTTCAACGTGGGTCAACTTTTCATGCAAGGAACGGTCATGATCAGTTTTCAACATGGGTCAACTTTTCATGCAAGGAACGGTCAGGATCAGTTTTTAATGTGGACCAATTTTTCACGCGAGGAACGTACGGATCAGTTTTCAACGTGGGTCAACTATTCACGCAAGGAACGGTCAGGATCAGTTTTCAACATTGGTCAACTTTTCATGCAAGGAACGGTCAGGATCAGTTTTCAACGTGGGTCATATGCAAATAGACCGAAGTTATAGGTCAATTTAAGTAATTGTTCTAGGGGCAACACCATTACACAGTATGAAATTTTGATGCTGATCCAATGCTGACATTTTGTCAGAAAGAGCCCATCGGGAATCGAGCCCGGATGTCCTGGATATCATGAGTTCTGATAGTACGTTCCGAAACGCTTGTGGCACGTTGTGCTCCTTAATTATGTGAGAAACAATCACCAGACTTTACAGAAATGCTAATAATCATCAACTATTCACACCAGTGACTTTCAGGATAAGTTTTCAACGTGGGTCAACTTTTCATGCAAGGAACGGTGAGGATCAGTTTTCAACATGGGTCAACTTTTGATGCAAGGAACGGTCAGGAACAGTTTTCAATGTGGATCAACGTTTCATGCAAGGACCGTCAGGATCAGTTTTCAACGTGGTTCAACTATTCACGCGAGGAACGTACGGATTAATAATTTCTGTCATGAGCACGAGGTTCAGATGGAAATATCCGTCACCGAGGGTAACTGTTTTGGCGGGAACGAGGCTCTGCCTGAAATTGACCGTTCAACGTGGTTCAACATTTCACGCGAGGAACGGTCAGGATCAGATTTCAACGTGGGTCAACTTTTCATGCAAGGAACGGTCAGGATAATTTTTCAACGTGGTTTAACTTTTTACGCGAGGAACGGTCAGGATCAGTTTTCAACGTAGGTCAACTTTTCTCGCGAGGGACTTTCAGGATCAGTTTTCAACGTGGGTCAACTTTTCATGCAAGGAACGGTGAGGATCAGTTTTCAACGTGGGTCAACTTTTCATGCAAGGAACGGTCAGGAACAGTTTTCAATGTGGATCAACGTTTCATGCAAGGACCGTCAGGATCAGTTTTCAACGTGGTTCAACTTTTCACGCGAGGAACGTACGGATTAATAATTTCTGTCATGAGCACGAGGTTCAGATGGAAATATCCGTCACCGAGGGTAACTGTTTTGGCGGGAACGAGGCTCTGCCTGAAATTGACCGTTCAACGTGGTTCAACATTTCACGCGAGGAACGGTCAGGATCAGTTTTCAACGTGGGTCAATTTTTCATGCAAGGAACGGTCAGGATAATTTTTCAACGTGGTTTAACTTTTTACGCGAGGAACGGTCAGGATCAGTTTTCAACGTAGGTCAACTTTTCTCGCGAGGACGTTCAGGATCAGTTTTCAACGTGGGTCAACTTTTCACGCGATGAACGGTCAGGATCAGTTTTCAACGTGGGTCAACTTTTCACGCGAGGAACGGTTAGGATCAAATTTCAACGTGGGTCAATTTTTCATGCAAGGAACGGTCAGGATCATTTTTCAACGTGGTTTAACTTTTTACGCGAGGAACGGTTAGGATCAGTTTTCAACGTAGGTCAACTTTTCTCGCGAGGGACGTTCAGGATCAGTTTTCAACGTGGGTCAACTTTTCACGCGATGAACGGTCAGGATCAGTTTTCAACGTAGGTCAATTTTCTCGCGAGGGACGTTCAGGATCAGTTTTCAACGTGGGTCAACTTTTCACGCGATGAACGGTCAGGATCAGTTTTCAACGTGGGTCAACTTTTCATGCAAGGAACGGTCGGTAAAAGTTTTCAATGAAGGTCAACTTTTCATGCAAAAAACGGTCAGGATCAGTTTTCAATGCGGGTCAACTTTTTACGCCAGGAACGGTCAGGATCAGTTATCAAAAGTACTGTTGTTACTTTGCATAAGGAGAAAGAAAACCACAACCTAAATAATGGTGATATGTTTAATTTTTAGAATTTCACAATATGATTCCATAATACGTCCTGGCAATTGTTTGATTTATCATCCAAAAAATGAACAGCTCACAATCTTCAACTTCCTCCATCTGAAAATATTAATAGAAATACAATGTTTATCATGAGTTACACAATTTTACCCCTTTTCTACGACACGTTTTACGTTTTCTGGTCTGGATTGATCTTGATTCTTTTTAGTTGTGCATATTGTCGGCATTTTCCGATTCTGTATTATTTGGCGGAGTTATTGCCCTTGCTTTGTCTATTTACTATGACTGTGCTACTTCTTGAATTTCGACCACTTTATGCGATTGATCAGTACAATGTCTACATTTGCCTATCAGTCATTGTCTATTAACTATTACATTATTCCTCTCCTCCCAAGAAGCAGACTATTACTTTATTCCTCTCTTTCCAAGAAGCTGGCTATTACCGTATTCCTCTTCTTCCAAGAAACTGACTATTACCTTATTCCTCTCCTTCCAAGAAGCAGACTATTACCTTATTCCTCTCCTATCAAGAAGCAGACTATTACCTTATTCCTCTCCTTCCAAGAAGCTGACTATTATCGTATTCCTCTCCTCTGAAGAAGCTGACTATTACATTATTCCTGTCCTTACAAGAAGCTGACTATAACATTATTCCTCTCCTTCCAAGAAGCTGACTATTATCGTATTCCTCTCCTTCCAAGAAGCTGACTATTACATGATTCCTGTCCTTACAAGAAACTGACTTTTACATTATTCCTCTCCTTCCAAGAAGCTGACTATTACCTTATTCCTCTCCTTCCAAGAAGCT
Source organism: Saxidomus purpurata (assembly GCA_022818135.1). Classification (NCBI taxonomy): domain Eukaryota; kingdom Metazoa; phylum Mollusca; class Bivalvia; order Venerida; family Veneridae; genus Saxidomus; species Saxidomus purpurata. The sequence continues at coordinate 4,561,159 of JAFMSR010000007.1, forward strand.
GACTATTACCGTATTCCTCTCCTTCCGAGAAGCTGACTAAAACCTTATTCCTCTCCTTCCAAGAAGCTGACGATTATCGTATTCCTCTCCTCCCAAGAAACTGACTATTACTGTATTCCTCTCCTTACAAGAAGCTGACTATAACATGATTCCTCTCCTTCCAAAAAGCTGACTATTATCGTATTCCTCTCCTCTGAAGAAGCTGACTATTCCATTATTCCTGTCCTTACAAGAAGCTGACTATTACATTATCCCTCTCCTCCTAAGAAGCTGACTATTACCTTATTCCTCTCCTTCCAAGAAGCTGACGATTATCGTATTACTCTCCTTCCAAGAAGCTGACTATTATTGTATTCCTCTCCTCTGAAGAAGCTGACTATTACATTATTCCTGTCCTTACAAGAAGCTGACTATAACATTATTCCTCTCCTTCCAAGAAGCTGACTATTATCGTATTCCTCTCCTCTGAAGAAGCTGACTATTACATTATTCCTGTCCTTACAAGAAGCTGACTATTACATTATTCCTCTCCTTCTAAGAAGCTGACTATTACCTTATTCCTCTCCTTCCTAGAAGCTGACTATTACATTATTCCTCTCCTCCTAAGAACCTGACTTTTCCCTGATTCCTCTCCTTCCAAGAAGCTGACTATTTTCGTATTCCTCTCCTCCAAAGAAGCTGACTATTACATTATAACTCTCCTTCCAAGAAGCTGACTCTTACCTTATTCTTATTATTACAAGAAGCTGATTATAACCTTATTCCTCTCCTTGCAAGAAGTTGACTATTACATTATTCCTCTCCTTTCTAGAAGCTGACTATTTCCGTATTCCTCTCATTACAAGAAACTGACTATTACCGTATTCCTCTCATTACAAGAAGCTAACTATTACCTTATTCCTCTCATTACAAGAAGCTGACTATTACCGTATTCCTCTCCTTCCTAGAAGCTGACTATAACATTATTCCTCTCCTTCAAAGAAGCTGACTGTTACCGTATTCCTCTCCTTCCTAGAAGCTGACTATTACATTATTCCTGTCCTTACAAGAAACTGACTATTACATTATTCCTCTCCTTCCAAGAAGCTGACTATTACCTTATTCCTGTCCTTCCAAGAAGCTGACTGTTACCGTATTCCTCTCCTTCCAAGAAGCTGACTATTACATTATTCCTCTCCTTCCAAGAAACTGACTATTACATAATTCCTCTTCTCCAAAGAAGCTGACTATTACATTATTCCTCTCCTTACCAGAAGCTGACTATTAGCTTATTCTTCTCCTCCCAAGAAGCTGACTACTGCCTTATTCCTCTCCTTCCAAGAAGCTGACTATTACCGTATTACTCTCATTACAAGAAGCTGACTATTACATTATTCCTCTCCTTACAAGAAACTGACCATTTCCTTATTCCTCTCCTCCAAAGAAACTGACTATTACCTTATTCCTCTCCTTCCAAGAAGCTGCCTATTACCTTATTCCTCTCCTTCCAAGAAACTGACTATTACCTTATTCCTCTCCTTCCTAGAAGCTTACTTTTACCTTATTCCTCTCCTTCCAAGAAGTTGACTAATACATTATTCCTCTCCTTCCAAGAAGTTGACTATTACATTATTCCTCTCCTTCCAAGAAGTTGACTAATACATTATTCCTCTCCTTCCAAGAAGTTGACTTTTACATTATTCCTCTCCTTCCAAGAAGTTGACTATTACATTATTCCTGTCCTTACAATAAGTTGACTATTACATTATTCCTCTCCTTCCAAGAAACTGACTATTACCTTATTCCTCTCCTTCCTAGAAGCTTACTTTTACCTTATTCCTCTCCTTCCAAGAAGTTGACTATTACATTATTCCTCTCCTTCCAAGAAGTTGACTATTACATTATTCCTCTCCTTCCAAGAAGTTGACTATTCCATTATTCCTCTCCTTACAAGAAGTTGACTTTTACATTATTCCTCTCCTTTCAAGAAACTAACTATTACCTTATTCCTCTCCTACCAAGAAGTTGACTTTCACATTATTCCTCTCCTTCCAAGAAGTTGACTATTACATTATTCCTCTCCTTCCAAGAAGTTGACTATTACATTATTCCTCTCCTTCCAAGAAGTTGACTATTACATTATTCCTCTCCTTCCTAGAAGTTGACTTTTACATTATTCCTCTCCTTCCAAGAAGTTGACTTTTACATGATTCCTCTCCTTCCAAGAAGTTGACTTTTACATTATTCCTCTCCTTCCAAGAAGTTGACTTTTACATTATTCCTCTCGTCCCAAGAAACTTACTATTACCTTATTCTTCTCCTCCCAAAACAAAAAGAACGATCTAATTTTGTATTAATTAAATACAAGATGCAATTGGAGTCGCAACTCGATCGTAGAAAGTGCTGTGTAGGACATAACTTTGGCTAACTTGGTCATAATGGACCATTGTAAGACGCTTGACAATATATCTTGTGAAATACTATAAAAAATGTATGTAATAATAATAACCAGAGGTTGTTTTTCACAAAAGAAAACCCGCATGTCACCCTCCACTTAACATAGTAGGTTAGACAGGAATGTGTGTCAATAATTACAAATACATGTAATTCGAAAAATAAGTTATTTTCATATTATTCTATTTTTTTCAGTGGTCTATCGAAATATAACAATTGATTATATCCTGATAAACTCACTATTTACTCAGTGAAATTATCAAAATCTTCTACCCGGATTAACGTCAAAACGTATACCGAGCGTAATGAATGCCTTAAAATAAAAAAATGGCCTTCAATTTACAACGCGTTGCAGTTGGGTTTGCCCGTACGCTATCTTGGCAATCAATACAGTTATAATCTTACGTCACTAAAAGCACGATTTTGAAACTTTTATTAGAGCTAGTTTATAGGTTAACTCCTCCCCATTTAAGAACATTTAGGTGCGAGCGTTCAGCCTCTTACTCACGTCGTCAATTTGCTGCATGGTAAGCTACTGGACGATCTGCATTTACGTATTATAATGCAAGTGGCAATTAGTTTTTAATAAGGTTGAATATAGGTTTCTTCGCGTATTTTTGAGTGCCTTCGAGAGAAATTATATATATCTAGAGTATTTTATTTAAAATGTTGATTAATATTCTTTTAAACGAGATCTCTTTTAATTTAAAAATTAAAACGAAATGGAATCACAGCGATTGAGCTACGGTATCATTCATTGCATTTAATATAAGTGTACTACAAAGGAAGAGTCCCATTTAAAACCACCGAAATAGAGGTGAACCCGTCGTTAGTACACGTCCGTCGTAAGTTTACGAATTATAATACATAAATTATAAACTATGTTCCCGGAACTTTACATACTTCATAATGACGTCTGGTGAACAAGCATATAATGTTATGCTTTTTTTCATAAAATGCGTTTTCAATCTGTTTCTCATACAAAATGTCAACAAAACCACCTAAATTTACGAAATTATCAATATTTGAGTACATCGATAACTGATTTCGCAGCACCTATCTGTAAACCTGAAAAATATGTTGTCTCCGATAGAACTGGAACTCTGAACCTTTATTTCGCAAAGGGTAACCACAAAAGCAAAATCATGTGCAAGAGTAGAAGTGTCGTATTCTATTGACATACACGTATCTAGTGTCGTATTCTACTGACATATCACGTGCATCTGAAAATGCTTGCCTGCTATAATCTTAACTTGTATACAAGTGAATTTACGGATATTTTCTATTGTGTTATCATCAAGTTTCCTTTTTATACTGCAGACAGTGAACACAGTGATATTTTCGCTTATGAACTGTGTTTTTACTTTCAAAGCCAATATGGTTTCTTTCTTCCTTCAATCTTCAAAGTAGGGTCGGGATGCTGAGTCTGAGAAAAATTGCAAACCAATAAACAGGGACGTAGTTACTTAGGACATAAAAATGAAACGGTAGACATGACAGTCGGACCGGTATTTTATTGACTATTATGTAATTGATTGTACTTTATCTCATATATTTACATGTATTTCCATTCTTTTATATGTCAACCCATAAAGTGTATGGTGGATGTCTAACAGTAAACTGTTACAGGTGGCAAGATGAGTGTAGGATACTGCACCCTGACCAATGCAATTACAATCTGGTGTCACGCATGAGCGAACTATTGGACACATGACTTCAGAGTTACACGATTACTCAAAACATTATTATAACACTTTAATTAACTACAATTTTTAGGCATTTGTTCACATTTTGGTGCAGAAACATTCGACCAATGATAAAGAAAACATTTAAAGAATCTGCGGGAGTCAAACATTTTGTTTTGCACTGACCGCTGTGTCGTCAGTGTCACTGAAGTAAAATGTACACACTAATCTTAGACTAATAAATCCTGGATATACTTATGCGCACTAATTTATTTCTAGTGTTAATGGCTATCCACATATCCAGAATTATGATAATCATTAGTATAGCTCTAGGACATATAATTATAACTCACACATGCACGCGAGAAGGTGAACTCACAAGAAGTTCTCAGAAAGACATTTAATGTATACATGTAGTAATTTATAGTCATGTATATAGTACGAGAACTTGTGCATATTACTTATACTTAAAATAAACGAAACCACGTTTTATGTGACAACTATGTTGGTGGAGTGCTGCTGTATATATCTAACCGATAGTATAGCAGGGCTGTGGAATTCCTATTCCGACTTGTCTGACACGAGATTTTCTGCCGTCGGACAAGCGGATTTTTCTGCCCCGGTTGTCCGCAGGCAAGCCGTAATTTTGAGGGGAAAATGAGAAACGAATAAATAATGTACGAAAGTCATGTTTACGCCGAGACCCTCTAGATCTATTTGCAGTTTTGGGGAAAAGTTTTAATTTTGAGAGCGCTCTGTTTGTTTTTCTGTTTTTTTGTATGTACATGTATTTCATCGTGGATCAGCCTCAATATTTCGACTGCAAGACAGACCCATTTTACGACTGACGTTACATCTAGTCTGTCTTTGCTAAGGGCGGCCATCGTATATAGCAAAAAGCTCTTGCGCACAATTAGTTGGGCTACTCGTGGAGGTACGCAATAAAACTTTCTTAGTCCATTTCGTAAAGTTTGGAGAAAGTTCCATCTGGCTACTCCATTGTAATTAAAGTGCACATTAATATCTACAATATCCGATATTGATTCTATCATGACTTTAATTCTTTCTTTCCACGTTTTTCGGATCAAATGAGTGCATGAATGCGGTATAGGCAGAACGTGGCGTCAGAATCAAATAAAGACTGATCGCATGCGCCCCCATTTGGCCTTGCCATTAAAAGAGCGGAGGGGAGGAGTTAACCGATATATACATGCTCTATTAATAGTTTTAGATTCGCCTTAGTGAGGTTGGGTGCGCACCATTAACCCCCCCGGGGGTTTTTTTCCCCCCCCCCCTCCAAAGGCGCCCCCCCCCTTTTTTTTTTTTTTTTTTTTTTTTTTTTTTTTTTTTTTTTTTTTTTTTTTTTTTTTTTTTTTTTTTTTTTTTTTTTTTTTTTTTTTTTTTTTTTTTTTTTTTTTTTTTTTTTTTTTTTTTTTTTTTTTTTTTTTTTTTTTTTTTTTTTTTTTTTTTTTTTTTTTTTTTTTTTTTTTTTTTTTTTTTTTTTTTTTTTTTTTTTTTTTTTTTTTTTTTTTTTTTTTTTTTTTTTTTTTTTTTTTTTTTTTTTTTTTTTTTTTTTTTTTTTTTTTTTTTTTTTGTGTGACGTAAGATTGTAACTATATTGATTGCTAAAACAGCGTACGGGCAAAACCAACTGCAACGCGTTATAAAACAAATTTTTTGGCCTTAAAAAATTTGGGCTTAAATATTTTGTACTTTTTTAAATTAAAAAAATTAGGGTTAGGGCTAACGAATCTTAAGGGTTATGGTTAACGAAAATTGACAATAATTCTACTAAGAATCACTGAACCAAAAAAAGCCGACAATATGCACAACTAGGCTTGGCACTGATCATTCATATGAAGTTTGGTTGAAATCCACCAAGCGGCATAAGAAGAGTTGTGAGGACAAACTTACGGCTAGGGTTAGCCTTAGGGTTTACAAAAAAGGCCAAAAAATTCGCTAAGAGTCATTGAACCGGAAAATGCCGACGATATGCACAACTACACTTTGTACCAAACATTTCTACCAAGTTTCAGTAAAATCCATCCAGGCGTGTAGGAGGAGTTGGGCGGACAAACTTTTTTGACAGAAGGACGGACGGACAGACAGACGGACAACACCAAATCAATATGTCTTCCCCTAGTATGAGGACTTAATTATCTTCCTCGAGGCCTTCCTATAAACATTGCATTTACAATGCAAAACAAATCATGATCACTATAACACATACATGCAGTTATGAGCACTAACACCTGAGTTACTGATTAAGTATTGAATAAACAGAACTCAGTATATTGTCTGTACTTGATACGAAAGGAGGTGAGAGCAAAAGGAATATAATTTTATACTGCTTAACCAGCATGTTGAAAAGTTAGTTTAGTGTATTTGGATTTAAATATTGGGCGCCGAATATCTTTTTTATTTCTAGACCTGGCCCCAATTTCACAAACTTAAGTAAATCTTAGTACTGCTACTTATTTCAACACTTATCAGCCCCCCTTGTATGTATATCATTTAAGAATTAAACTTTTTCAGAACGTTTTCCCATTTATCACATATATCCTTGTTAGTGTCTGTGCAGAAATGTTGTTTTTCAAGGAATTACACTAAAAAATTCTAGTCTTAAAATTCAACTTGTACTCAAATGATTTTGCTCAATCTGACTTGCATTTAGTTTTTATTTTTTGTTCTTTCACATGTTATTTCTTAAATATCTATTGTTTCAAATGACGACCTAAACTTTTTTTTTAGTGACATTAACTTCAAAATCTTAAAGCCATTTCAGGGGCCTGGGGCTATACTTAGTCTGTATATCATCGTAAGATACGATGTAATATGTTACGCATATAGTCTATAGTGAGTTCAATTGTTTAACGTTTTGTTTACTAAAATACCGGTGTGGTATATAGTTCTCTCGGGAAAAGATAGCCAATTTAATTATTTCATTAGTGGGTAAGAAGAAGCATTAAATTTCTTAGCAACAATCATTCTTGTAGCACTTTTTTTGTGTATGGAGATATTTGACTAGCTGTACCCCATTATGTAGAACAATAATCAAAATGCTTGCGTTGTGAAATAAGAGTCTCATTTCTTTGTTTAAAAAGGGTTTTATTCTTCGTAAAAGTAAAAGTTTAGAATTTAGCTTAGTGTATACTGTTGATATTTGACACTCCCATATCAGTTTATTATCTATGAGTATCCGAAGTAGTTTTGCTGAAATACACTTTCAATATGTTTCCCGTATACTATCGCAATTATTTTGCAATTTATTAGCCCTCCTAGAAGAGTACTTGATGATTTCATGGGATTTAGTGCCATATTATTTAGATCACACCAGTCTGCAAACTTGTTAAATCAGACTGTAAATCTCATTAATCTTTGTTACTGAAATGTCAGGGTTTTATACTTCGTAATGAGGTATCGTAATGTTTAGTTAATTTGAGCTTAGGATAACCTGTTGATATATAGGACAACACTTAAATATATTTATAATATTCATGTTATGTTGGCCTTCTTTCCTTTATAACACAGAAATAATACATAGTTTCAATCAGACATTCGGGTAAGAATTTTGTGTATATATGAAAGCATAAGATGACTATCTTCGGTCTCGATTCGAGTTCGGTTCGGTTTCGGTGTATATATGAACTTTTTTATGAAGTGACCTTAGATAGAGTAAACGATTGTAAGAAAGATATAAGTCAACAATGATCTAGACGAAATAATTCCGTTGTCAATGAAACGAAATGTTGACGCCATTTTCGTAAACTGGACATTTTTAAGAACTCGTTCACGAGTTAGCACTGCTGGACATGATTTTGTTTGTATGCGCATTTTGAAAAAGAAGTCAGTATTTTGAAGCTTAATCAATGCGAAATACATTCATACTACTTAACAAATAAAATTATACCCTTGTTTGAAGAAATCGAATGAAATTCAGAACAAGGGTACATTAGCGGTAGGATTTTTCAGAAACTGGACAATTTTAAGAACTCGTTAAAGCAATATTTTGGGCAGTAAAATAACGAAGTATCTTCTCTAAACTACGGCTACTAGTGCTCTAGCTAAGGCGAACCTCGTAAATGAAACTATATTAGAATTATTTACAGTTGCTTTTATTGTAACTGCATTTGAACACAAAGTCCTCTGAAAAAAGTACAAATTTTAACGAAGGTTACATAGTTTACCCGTTCCTGAAAACGCTTGTTTCTTTTTTATTGTGTCACCTTTAACTGTCAAATTAAGAAGAATAAGATTTGCATACCAAAGGACAGTTATGCCGAGTTTTCATGCTGTTTGGACACAAAATATCTATTTTATAGGCAATACAGGTTTCACCGTCAGTTCTTTTTGTTACAGGTTACATACCACGTTCAGCACTTTCATGGTGTTTTAACCCTTATTATTGTTTCGATATGGCTTATTTAGCATTTTAGTTTTAATATCATTTAATTGATAGCGAATTCAAAATACTACATTTTAGTATGTATCACACGAAAATCCGTAAATTCAATCTGCAGATCATGAAGGTTACTTAATTATAATGGTGAAATCTGTGCACTTGTTAACTTCACAGTATTTCTTGTGTTTTATTATAGTTTCAGTGTCCGCTCCATTATTGTTAGGTCAAAAGCTATACATAGCTTATGTTTTATCATGTTTGTAATGACATATACCGACTTAAAAATAAATTTTGTATTGTATTGTATTCCATTTTTATTTACTGCAGATTTCATAATAGCGCTCCGGCCGTTTCAGTGTTTGTTGCGTATCGATTGAATACAGGTAATGAATGACTAAAGCGTCTGTAGGCGGAGCTACATTTTACACATACGGAGAGCTATCAGATAAAGTGTAGTGAGAAAAAAATATAAATCGGTCATATTGTTTACGGCATTCAATAGTGTTTAGTCGGTGGTTACGTACATGTTGCTTGTGTGCTAGAGTCCCATCAAAGAAGGGAATATACGCATACAACATGTACGTGTAAATCCGGTACAAGTGTCATTTCACTTACATAATTTTAGTGTAAATATATGTCGAAGTAGAATGAATAAAAATATTGTAAATATACATTCTATTTCGCTCTTCTATAAATGATCCGATCGCAATACTTTAATATTATGCATTATAAAATACGACTATACTGATATCTTGTTACAACCGCGCATGCTTTGCACGTACTGTATTTGACTGAAAAGAGTGCTAAAATGCTTCTGTCGATGCTCTGAAATCTGTAAAAGCAAAAAATGCAACAACGCACATGTCATCAGAGTCGTTGCGTAAAGCTTTCACAAAAAATGTAGAGCGTTAACCTCTACCGGTAGTCCAACTATCTAGACATAATGCTTGTTTCTTCATGATTTGTATTTTCTAACTTTTGGTGTTTATTTTTTACATCTTTGTTAGCATGACTTTCCTCAATGAATATAAAAAGTAAAATATCATAAAAGTGAAAACTAAAGATAATAAATGCGAGGTCTTTTTTCTAGGACTACCAGTACATCACATTGCCACAGTTGACCTATCGCCAGTACAAATGAAATTTACTTTGTTTTATAAGTAGTTTCGTTCACTTAATTGGTGACGATTACATGTACAATCGAGCCAAGTTTTGATGTTTTCAGTTCGTGTTTATTTTATCGACATGCGATTTGACTTTTCGCAAGTTTGTACAGCGATACATTTACCTGAATCTTAGATGGTACACGGGAGTTTGCTATACCTGTATACTGTGCACAAATATTTACATGTATAATGTATATAATTTACCATAAGTTTAAAGAGTGGTCAATATGATCTAGACATTCTTTTATAAATTTTACGAAGGTGAATTTCTGTTTTCTCGTAAAATACAATCGGCGATGATGCAACAAAACAACAGTTATATGTATATCATACATTTCTAATCACGCTTTAGAAAGGATTTCCCGTATGAAAAAATATACAGGAAAGATGATTAAGGGTGCTATATTCTCTGCAGGTTCAACAGTGATTCACGAATATAAAATGTCCTGAAACAGTTCATTCTAAACATCCTGCAAGAGAAGTTCTTTGAATCATGTTTGTAAATAGTTTGTCGTTTAAGTGAGACTCTTTACAACCGTGTCTTCTTAGCTCAGCAAACGTTTCAGATACTTAGCCCGAGTTAGCCGAGGACACATTTTCCTCCATCAACATTTTCTTATATGGACTTTATTACAGAAAAGTATAAAATCTTTGTTTCGTGTTGATAGTAGAACACGCAATACAGTTCGGTTTCGTTTGTAAAAATTGAATACAAGTTGTTTTATGAAATAAACTTTCGAGGTTTAAAATAAACCAATTTTATCCAAAACTAGATTCATAAAAAAATCAAATAATGTCGCAGTTGTAGCTTGAAGATTTGTGTGTAAGCTTATACTGTCAGTACTGTATAGCAGTATAGTAGTCAGTGTGTACGATAGATAAAGGTGTCGATTTGGGCGGAGCTAACTACAGAATGTGACATCGACGTCATTTACTACCTGTGTGTAAAGCAAACACTGAAACGGCACGGTATTATGAAATCTGCAGTAATCTCGTTTTGTCTCATTTCGGTTTTTAGTGACAACGGATATGACGTTTTTATCCACGTGATCAAACAAGTTCCGGCGAGAAACCAAAATGGATTTGTTGGCAAGTTATGACGACGATAATACAGGAGAAAATAGCATATCTGAGAGCCCTAAATCTACACAGGTGCATATAAATATTCATAAGCTGTCCAGTGTATATTTGGGAACGGAGAGATCTAAACGTCGAGTTCAGTTCCATCTTATTTTCCCTCTCCGAATAAATTCACGTATCAGTGCCAGTGGCAAAAATTTAAAATTCAGCATTAGACTAGGCTATGGTTTTTTATTTCTATGTTATGAAGGACATAACAAAATTAAAAATGTTGTCTTTCACAAACACTGGATAGCACAAAAAAGGGAATGTGAACAGGTTTATCGGGCTTTCGAAAGTCAGCATTTTGATAAGGAAGTGGTTTAATTTTTAAAGAAAATCTGTTGCCCCTGGAACAGGTTCTGTACCCTGCACTCAAAGTTTGTGTGATGTAGGTGATCACTCAATACCAGTGAGGGCCATGGGTTCGAATCCCACACTAGGAACAGCTTTCCCTTTCTGTAATTTTGCCCTCTCTAATTCAACAGGTCTATTATATCGCCTGATTTGTGTATCATATACAGATCTAAGTCTACTGTCATACACCAATCAGTGTATCCGGTAATTCAGAAATCGGGATATTGATCAAATGTGTAATTCTTGATTGTATTGTTTCCTTCAGTATTTCATTTACTTACAGTGGCAACATCAAAGGGGGATTCAACAGAGGTGAAATAACATTTTTGTAAAACATGACCTTGTTCTTAATGTGACAAGATACAAGAATATTTATTTAACGTCAGATACATATATAACAGATCAACATTAGCTACTTTAGCTATTTTCCGACAAACAATAGTATAAGAAATAACAAAGGAAAAAATAGCTGTAAAAGAGAAGAATAGCACATAATTATGAAATAGCACAGATATCGCATATATTAAGCAGGGTTAACATATAGTTCCTACTTAAAAGTGAGTAGATAATAATAGAGTATAAATTTACGCATAAAATTTAGATAAAGTCTGTATCTAGTTAGCTTACAAATGTATACTGTATAGAACCAAGAGGATCATAAGAAATACTGTCACTAAGAAATGTTTAAACCTGAACATACATGTAATTTTACACATAAACCGTTTATTTTAATATTTCACCGATATGATATGGGCTTGTAGATAGGAACTGTAACATGGATTTGTGTTAGCTGATCATGTTAAAAAATGAATATTAACAGATTGAAGAAATCTTAAATCAAAAGTAGATAAAGATGTAAAAAAAAATGGTGCACCCGAAAAATCAATATTGGTTGTCTTTCAAGGTTAAAATAGTGGCACTAAAATTAAAAATCCCTATCTATTTAAATTACATCACCAGTAATCTATTTAAATATATAAGCTTTTATGGCTACTAAACTACAAAGCTAGCATAGCAATTCCAGGGCAAACATAAAATCTTAAGCTGGAGATCAAATACTATAGCATGTTATAAAGCTTAAAAATTTGCTTATCTAGCCTAGGCTACGCCAAGGGTGAGCTTATAAAACGACTGAGATTGAAAAGAAACACAAAATTTTGACTCATATGACATAACCTTTAAGAACATCTTATAGCCCAAATCGTTGAGGAAACTGATGCAGCAATGTTCCTTGCATGATGCTATACCATGAAATTGTTAAAAGAAGGAGGGTTCTAATTCCATGCAGAATTGGTTGCATATTGCAACAAATAAAAGAAAACAGTTAAAAATCCTCTTTTCAAACCACAAGACCTAGAGCTTACGATATTTGGCATGTAGCATTGGCTAGTGGACCTGTACCAAGATTGTTCAAATTACCCAAAGTCCTTAAACTTGACTGTCGACCTGGTCTCATTTAGTGTTCCACACCCTGAATATATATAAAACCTGAAGATTAAACCTTTTTCTATAAAACCACAAGGCCAACATGCTTCAAGATGTGGTTGCTGGCATAGTATCATGATGGCTTAGTGGACTACCAAGATTGCACTTCAAATTATGAGCCCGGAATCAGCTTAAATTTTTGTATACACCAATTTGTGAACCAGGGTCACTGATCTGTTTAGATAAGGATTATATTGTACACAAATCGAGCAATATAATAGACTTCTTTGAAACCACAGGCGCTGAATTTAGATTTTGGAACATGTATAATATGAAGCATAGTGGACCTCTACCAATATTGCTAAAATTATGACCCATGTCAGATGAAATAGCCCTGGAGTCACCTAGTAAAGTTGCAACTAATATATAGTCAAAAAACTTTAATTTGTTCTTCTGTGTAACCACAAGGCCTACAGCTTTGATATTTGACATGTACATTCCTATTGCACCTTCTTTACCAAGATTGCCCCAAATTATGGAAGCTCAGTTTCAATATTGGGTACAAATGCCGCATACCGGGGACACTTTTTCCTATTCAAATAACATTTTATATTTAAAACTTTGAAGAATAAACTATCTCTGAAACCAAAAGGCCTAAGAGCTTATGAAATATTTGGCAATGTACATGGACTAATAGACCTTTAAATGTTTAAACCTGAACATTGTTAATTATCATGACCCCGGGTCTATATTCATATTTCACCGATTGATATGGGTTGTTGCATAGGAATATATAGTAACTAAAATTGTGAAAAAATCTTCTTCTAACTGAATCTCAGCAATGGCCTAAAGCATTTAATATTAGGTAGGTGGCATTGTCACCCTAGTAAACGGTTTTCTTTCAAAGTTCTTCAAATTATGCCCCTGGGGTCAAAATTGCCCTTGCCCGGGGGATCATAGTTTTACTAACCAGTATATCAGTAATACCTTATTTGGTATATAACATTATCTAGTGATCTTCCACCAGGCAGTGGACTTGTTCTACAGCTGGTGACGTTATACAGGCCATAACTTCCCTTTTATTTAAATAAAACTTGCACGTTTGTGCTCAAAAGGCTTTGTTTATTTACATTAGATTAGACGTGTATATGCAAAGTGAAAGTACAAATGCTAGAATACAGGCGCAAAAAGTGGCTGATTATAGTTGGGTGATGTTAACTCTAAACAAGAAATGTTGCAAGGAACATATTATAAGACTTAAGAAAATATCGGTGAAATATTTTTCAAAATATTTACTAAAAGATGATTTATATTTATAAAATTAAGCTTGATTGAGCAATAAAAGCTTGATTTGACTTACAAGCCTGAATAGGCAATATTACCAGCCTGTTACTGACCTTGTATTATAGCAATGGTAGCCAGGTGAGTAATATAGGGCCATATTGGCACTCTTGTTTTTTGTAAAGTCTGCAGTGAGGATGTAGAAAATAATTATATATACCATATTACAGGTGAAGTCAAATTCCAATTTAGCACCAAATGTACTGGAGAATGAATGGCTTTCATTTGAGCAGATGATAGCGCCTGGAGGAGTTGTTGGAAATTCAGAACCTGTTAAAAGTAGTGACTTCCTCGTAAATGGGATAGTTGCCTATCCAGGCATGAAAAGCGTAAGTTCAACTGGTGAGAGTGGTTTAGCACTGGTGGAGCAGTCTTCAGCAAGTAGTGACAGTGAAATAGGTAAGTCATTGTTAGACTTTAGGATTCTTATAGGTCTGGATAGAATAATAAGTAGAACAAGAGTTTTGACTTTGAAAAGAAAAACACTGAGCAGGACTAAAAGAAAGATTTGTACAACAAGAATATGTTTGAGGCAATAGGTAATTCTTGAAGATATTTGTACTGATATTGGTGTTTATTTTGAACTTCTCTATCTGAGTTCCTCTGTTGGTTTTTATGGAAGTATCATGTAGTGAAATGAAAAGTAATTTTTAAGAATTTAGAAAATAAATATTCTTTTAGTTGCAAATAAACTTTGCAACTGAAATATTTGTGTGATTATTTGAATTTATTTCTACTTTATGTTGGTATGGAACATGGTGAGTTTCATTTCGTAGAATGAGCTTATGTTTTATAATTATGTACATTTGGTGCATTACAATTTCCTATTTTAATTCTATATTAAAGTAAAGTGTTTATTTTTAGAAGCAAACAAAGCTGGACAGAGTGAAGCAACTGGCGTAGATGGCCAGGAAGCAGGCAGAAAAGAGGAAGAGGATGACGATGCCTTCTTCAGACTAAGAAAGGTAGGAAGTCAGCACTTACCCTGGAAAGCCTCAGCACAACACTAAGTTTTAACACATTTATTGTTAGAGGGAAACTCTTCCATTGTGCATCTTAGACTTTCCAGGGGATTTAAAGGGGTTAGGGGAGCCTTTCTTCAAAATACTTGACTGGAATTTTGAAGCAGTACCATTTAAAGAGGTCAAGATTGTACATTTCAGAGAACAGCATTTTCAAAAGTTTTCCTGTCATTTTTGTGGGCTATTTTTGTTATTGCATTTCTGCACAAATTTGAAGTTACATGTTTTGGTTCATTGAGAAACTGATCAGTGTTTACTGCAAAAAAAATCAGCTAAACAATGTTACAGATTTCATAATGATGAATAAATTCTCTTGTATTAAATTTCTATGTACAGAATAAAGGTAATGGCAATCTTGATCTCTGCCTTGTTGCTATATGCAGTCTTGATCAGTATGCTGTAAAAGTGAAACTCCATACCTGTATTCTTCAGTCAAAGTTATTGGAACCTATCTGTTTCATATGAATTTTTGAATAAATCAAATAATTTATCAGTTCCAAAACAGTGTCTCTGCCAAAGTTTGATATGAAGAGCAGTTGGCAGATGAAAGGTATGGAAACAAGTACTTGATCAAGCCTGCTACATAGCATGTTTACAGATTATCTTTTTATCATTAATTACATGTCTGTAAAAGGAATATTGTGACAAATATGTATAACATATGATGGCTTTCACGGCCAGGGTTTAAAAAAACGAATCTCTTAAAACACGAAAACACTGTCTGACACAACTACTTATATAATATCATAGGTATCCAGAAAAGCTAAAATGTTCGAGAGAGGTCCTCGTCAAATTGTGATGATTTGCCACCCAAAGTAGGGTAAGTACGACTGCGGAGACCAGATGGAGTCAAGAGGGAATCCCGAGTCTTGGATAGTTTGTTGCAAAAATAACGTAAAATCATACCTACGAGTTACAACTTAATATTGCTACTTCAAAAGTAAATAGAACTAAAAATGAAAATGTGTTGAATAAGATTGAACAGACTATTCCATTTGCAAAAATGAAAAGTGAAATTATATGCTAGGTTATTGTAAGAAGTCATTTTAGGGTGTCTTGAATGGTGTTATTTTAGAGACTGGTGAAGAAATTAAGGTTTTTGTTTGAGCTAGTGTTTTTCCCCGATGATTAGGACTTCGCATTTAAAGGAAATAAACCAGTAAATTGAAACATTAAATTTATACTGAATTTTCAGTTCGTATCGGTTTAGAATCAGTTGAAATACGAATTTCATTTCCTCATCCAGTAAAACAATTGTAAAAATTGCTGGTGTCATATGTATCTGGTGACATAGGTTTGTATATCTGTAAATTGTGAGAGAAACAAACTCAATTGATGTCAGATACTCCTAGATGTTACATCTGTACCAGAAGGGTACATATATTTAAGGACAAAAGTTCTGTATGGTGTAATTAAAGTAACACAAAGACTGAAATTGGATATTTTATTTATAATTAGAAAAGCATAAGAATATCATTACTTTTTAATTTAATGTCGTGGGTGTTTATTGCACGTGCAACATGTGTTGTAGACTCGCTGACCTCCAGTCAACATAAAACGCGCAAATTTTGCTATCTTGAAAGCTTCGTAATAACAAGATACGTTGAGTATTTGTTAAATTTTTTACGTCTTTCGATAGGGCTATGCTTTGGTAACAAAAATCACTTGAATTTTTTGTGATTATAAGCTGCATGTAGTAATGATGTGCATTAAATTTAGATAAATGTGAAATTCACGGTTGATTGAATGCTTTTGTATAGAATTCTCAACACCTTGTGATGTAGCAAGTAATCTCAAAATATAAATTTGCAAATAAAAATTTAAAAGTAACGTACAATTAAAATTTAATTAAACAATTTTGAACCGTACATAACTTTTGTCCTAAAGTATACATAAAGTTTGATAAAAATTATTGTAAACATTTGGAGATGCCTTGTGTTTACCATTCCTTGCATGATACTAGGCACAATTAATCAGGTGTTTGTTAATAACAAAAGTATTTCATAAGTAACTTTTCTTTAATTATCACCCACCCTAGAACACTTCTACCTCCTGAAATCTGTCTTCATTTTTTGGCTAAGTCACTTGGTGCTTTATTATTCTTCTTTCTGAAACTTCTTTTACCGTAACTAGTTCAATGAAGTCAACTTACTCTGATATTGAATATGACTGTACCATTCATATTGTGCTGTTCATTTGAACCAATGAGCAGCAATCACATTTCTGACAGCTGCAGCAGTGGTCTCCAATATTTTGTATTCTGTAAGTGGTATTGCAGTATTTTTTTAAGTCAATGGGCATATCACACTTCTTGTTTCAATGTTTGTATAACAGAGGATGATACATTTTCACTGAAATGTCAGAGAAACTAGGAATTGTTTATTTTACAAAATGCCAAAAAATGGCTGTTGCCCTTGAAATACCATAGTTTATTAATTTGGGGATGGGGGGGGGGGGGATGAGGAGAAGATAGGTAATTTAGTAATTTAATGTCTTGTACCTGTAGTCTGATACCCAAATACTTATTGCGGAGTCTATGGATAGCAGTAGCAGTAATTGCAATCCAGATAATCATGAAAAGCTGAAACTAAAAGGCTTCAAAATCTACTGACTTATATATACATTCTCTTATACTGTTATGTTTTCTGTGTTACATCTCCAAGGAGAGAGAAAAGTGTATCATTGTTAACTTATGAAATTGCTTCCTAAATAGTAGGCCTTTAGCAGTTTCATGCTTTGAAGTGTAAGCAGATTTGCCCTTTGTGCGTGAATACACAAAAACAAAGAAGTCCCTTAATCAGCAAGTAGTTGTTTGTTTACTTTCAGCAAGTGAAAGAACGTGACAGGTCAAGTTCATCAGATCGGTCAGGGTCACCAGGGTCAAGTTCAGCATCATCATCAAGGTCAGGGTCACCGTCGCCGCCACATTTGTCACCTGTGAACAGTATCAAGTCCCATACCAGCGAGCCACCAGACCTAACAGAGAGGGATGTCACGCAGGCACCAGAGGCAGAAATCCAGATAGATATAAAGGTATGGATGGAATCTCAACATTTTGCTCTCCGCCAATCAGTATAGATTAAGAAACTTGAATGTAATTGTTAAAAACTCATTTGAAGTTCTTGGGTTATAAACTCAAAATGAGGGCTCAGAAAATTCTTTCATTTCACTCCCTATGTTTGGTAAGCTGAAAATAAACTTTAACTAGCAAAAGTTGGTTATCCTGATCCATGCTCACCCTAATAATGGATGATTGTGTTGATTCCTTTTAACTGGAATAACAGGTTTGTTAAGTCCTTAAAAGTTTAAATCACAAACATATTTTAATATTGAATTCTTAAGTCCACTGCTCCAATCATCCATACAAAAAAGAATGTCTAATGTAAATTCCATAGTTGTCTTAAAATTGTCCATAAGTAGCAAAAAGGTTGAGTTTAACTGTCTATCACTTAAATTTCAATATGTAGAAATGTGCTTAGAAATAGTAACTACTGCGGCTTTGGTTTCACTGATGTATTGACAACTTGTAAACAGTGTCATTACTTTTACATTATTTGAATGAAAGATGGTGTTGCTTTAATCTTAATGTGTATCCTATAATTAGCGGACATGTTTGGTTTATCTTGCGCGATGTCTTCTTTACAGCTAAAAGATCAAGAGGATGATAGCATGGCTAAGACATCTGGCGAGAAAAGAAGATCAAAATCCAAGGACAGGAAAAGGTCAAAGTCAAGAGACAGAAAGAGGTCACACAGAGACCATAGGTCAAGGGTATGTCACAAAATATATCTAACACCAATTAGTTCTGTTAATCATTAGCTATTTACATGTTTTTAAAGCAAATGTTCCAGCAGTGTACATCATTTAATAAACAATGATTTGGAGTACTGATACGCAGTAATTAACCACGAGGCCGAAGACCTGAGTGGTTTATAACTGCGCATCAGACTGACAAAGAGTTGTTTATAAGATGATAACAACACTGAAAAGGCTGTTATTTTGATTCTAACATGACCAGTTATTACAAAACGTGAATAGATGCAAAGCGTTATTTTCTATGCGGATATTTATTTAACGTCATGTGGCACAATATGACATCATTTAACGGCATATCGTTTCCCACGTTGTTTATGGCATAATAAAACATAATTGTTCTACTCTTTGTAAACAGTATAGAGACACAATCATGAGTCATGTTAGAATTGACTTTCTATTGTGATCGTTTCTAAAATCATGCCATGTAATATATATTAAACTTAATGTGTGATGTTGAGTACCCAGTTAGATATTTATTGTTTGCACCTTTTTAGCTCACCTGACCAACCTTTTTAGCCCACCTGACCATGAGATGCTCAAGGGTGAGCTATTGTGATCAGTGATTGTATGGCATCTGTCCGGCATTAACAATTTCTTGTAAGCACTCTAGAGACCACAATTTTAGTCCAATCTTAATGAATTTGTGAAAATACAAGAATGTATTCACATTGATGAAATCTCAGTTGAGTTTGATACTGGGTCATCTAGGGTAAAAAAAACTAGGTCACAAGGTCAAATTATAGAAAAACTGTAAGCACTGTAGAGACAACATTTTCTACCTGATCTACATGGAACTTGATAAAAAAGGTTGTCTTCATGAAATCTAGGTCAGGTTTGAAACAAGGTCACCTAGGGTGAAAAACTATGTCACCAGGTCAATGTTGTCAAGGTTCAGGTTCAAGCCTGGATTCTACCTTGTAATCATACATGATTAGTCAGCCTTTCAGTTTTGGAAGGTGGGTTATGGTTACCAATTCATACATAATTTCTGAATTTCTCTTTCTTGTAGCACGATCACAGCTCTTCGAAATCTAAAAGAAAGCGCAGTAGATCTCGTTCAAAGGACAGAAGACGACGAAGATCATCGCGAGACCGCCACAGACATAAAGACAAAAAATCACGGGATAGAAAAGAAAGTAGGAGCGATGAAAAAAGAAGTGAAAGGAAAGACAGTAAAAGTGAATCACGAAAATCTGAGGGGCGAGATCGCAAAGAAAGTACAAGTGAGACTAAAACCTCAGAAAATAAAGATAAAATTGAAGTAAAGAAGTCAGAAAGTAGAGAAAATAAAGACAGTAAAAGTGACAGTCATAGACGAAGAAGCAGAAGTCGTAGTAAAGATAGAAAAGATAGGAAGAAGGACCGAAAGAGAAGTAGATCAAGGCATCGTCACGGGAGTAGGAGTAGAGATAAGAAAAGTAAGGAAAGAAAGAGAAGTCGCAGCAAGGAAAGAAAACGAAGTAGAAGTAGGGATAGAAAAAGGAAAAACAGAAGTAGAAGTAGAGAACGAAGGAGCAGAAGCAGACATAGGAGTAGAGACAGACATTCAAGGTTAGTATCAATAGTAAAAACCGAAGTTAAACTTACTTGTTTGCAGAGGCAGTATATGGCCAGAACAGATTCTCAGACTGACCAGAATGTATACTGGTCACAATGCCAAGTATTAGGACTTTGCACAGTAAACAATGCAAACATTTGCATGAGAAAGTTTGGGCTGACTTTGTTTTAAAGGTTTCTTTACATTCATGATTGTCAAATAGTTACAGTTGCTGACTTGAAATTACTGTAACTTCTCATAGATTGAGCATCATGGGCTCAAGCTTTGCTACTGACCATGTCTCTATGTGAGAAAGTTGGCAGTTTCTTACGGAGGATGGGGATCAAGTACTGGCTCTTTCTGGCTATGAAAGTAATCAAAATACAGTTGAAACGTTTGTTAAGCTCCTGCAACAACAGCATTCACTTCCTAGTCATAGAAAGAGAAGTATATACAGATGAAATGGTAAAATCAAAGGGAACTGGATTTTAAATTATGGTTTATATGTACATTGAGTTTTAACCTCCTATGAGCACAGAATGAGCTTAATGTTGGTACTAGCAGTATCAACAAAAACTTACTAGTTAATTTATATACATTGAACCAAAAGAGGCACAACGGTAATGATTTGTAATAACTCAAAATTATTGTAAAAATAGAAATGAAGGAGCAAGATTTAACAAAAATAATATATCTTACAGGAGTAGGAGTAGAGAAAGATTACGAAGTCGTAGCCCAGTGCTAGGGAGGAAATTAACTTTTAAAGAACAGATGAGGAAAGAATTCATCAATGCAAGCAAGGAGGTTGCTCATGAAAAAGGTTTGTGTCTATTTCTCCAGATTTTGCTAAACACTTTTTGTGTTGCCCTTTCAAAGAAAAGGCGAACCATAGGGATCTTTATCCGTCTGTCCATCCGTCACAAAATCTTAACGTTGGCTATAACTTTCCCATTTCTTAAGATTTCTACATCAAACTTTCAAATTGTATTGCTTATGATAAAAGGGTCGTGATGCTGCCAAATTTTGTAGGTCAAGGTCATATGTGACAGAGTTATGCCCCTTTTTGTACTTAGATTTTGTCCCCAAACTGTTGGTTATTCTGACAAAGTGTAAGAGGGCGACACAAGTGTTCTTAGTTAAATCATTCATGGTAAATGACAAGAAATTTTATATAATCTCTGCCAAATAGTTTGTTTGTCCCTTCATTTATTTTTCTTCCTTAAAAAAGTTTTCTGCATTCTGTTTGTATATTAAAAAGGAGCAACTACAGTTTGATATTATCATCTATTTAAGGTCTAAGTCAATGTCCTGGACTTTTTAATGACAGGAAAGTTTTGTTAGATGTTTAAGCATAAATTGAACTGGAAAATGTTGCAGTACACTTTGAGGTACTGGCTGCTGAAGCATGAGTCATCAAGTCGGATTTTTACAGATGTTTATTTCGGCATCTGTGGAGGTCCTAGTACTAGGTTTTTCTTGTCTTTACTTGAACTTAAATACAATGGCTAAAATTGAATTATAATAATGTTCTTATGCCCTGCTCTGGATTCAGTTTCAGTGGTGACGGATCTTGATTCGTTGAGAAGGCCTGGGGAGGCATTACGACCATCTGATTTGTTGAAGGGTGTCAAACTCTCTTCTGGCGAGTCTGTTACCCCACAGATGGCCCTCATGCAGACTATGGCAGCTATGCATAAAAAGGTAAGTTTTATACAGGTTAATATCATGTATATAATGTAAGAGAAAATAATTACGAATACCTGTATAATGTAGGAGTAACTTGAAGTACAATGGAAACTGTGGTAAGCAGTGAAAGAATGGATGCAACAGAAGTTAACATTTTAAAGACGGTGACTGTTTGTAAAGAATCATTTTACTTTAATAGATACTGCTGTTGGATATAAAAATATTGGTTGTCTTGGGAACCAAATGACACGGATATAGTTTACAGAGCTTTAAGTTATTATGTCTCCCCCACCTCGGGGGGAGACATATTGTTTTTTCCCTGTCCGTCAGTCCGTCCCCCCCACGTCCGCCAGTCCGTCCGTCATTCCCCCTTCTCGGACGATAACTAGAGTTCCTTTTGACCTACAGCTCTCAAACTTCATAGGATGAATGGTCTTATTGAGCAGATGATCCCTATTGTTTTTGGGGTCAGTAGTTCAAAGGTCAAGGTCACAGTGACCGTTGGTCAATTTCTCGTTTCCGGATGATAACTAGAGTTCCTTTTGACCTACAGCCCTCAAACTTCATAGGATGATTGGTCTTATAGAGCTGATGATCCCTATTGTTTTTGGGGTCAGTAGGTCAAAGGTCAAGGTCACACTGACCGTTGGTCAATTTCTAGTTCCGGATGATAACTAGAGTTCCTTTAGACCTACAGACCTCAAACTTCATAGGATGATTGGTCTTATAGAGCAGATGATCCCTATTGTTTTTGGGGTCAGTAGGTCAAAGGTCAAGGTCACAGTGACCGTTGGTCAATTTCTCATTTCCGGATGATAACTAGAGTTCCTTTTGACCTACAACCCTCAAACTGGGGGGAGTCCGTCAGTCCGCCGTCCATTCTTCGCTTCGGACGATAACTAGAGTTCCTTTTGACCTACAGCTCTCAAACTTCATAGGATGAATGGTCTTATTGAGCAGATGATCCCTATTGTTTTTGGGGTCAGTAGTTCAAAGGTCAAGGTCACAGTGACCGTTGGTCAATTTCTCGTTTCCGGATGATAACTAGAGTTCCTTTTGACCTACAGCCCTCAAACTTCATAGGATGATTGGTCTTATAGAGCTGATGATCCCTATTGTTTTTGGGGTCAGTAGGTCAAAGGTCAAGGTCATACTGACCGTTTGTCAATTTCGTTCCGGATGATAACTAGAGTTCCTTTAGACCTACAGACCTCAAACTTCATAGGATGATTGGTCTTATTGAGCAGATGATCCCTATTGTTTTTGGGGTCAGTAGTTCAAAGGTCAAGGTCACAGTGACCGTTGGTCAATTTCTCGTTATAATTTGGGGTCACTAACTCAAAGGTCAAGGTCATAAGGGGGGAGACAAGTTTTTTTGTGAAAAACAATCTCTAGTTACATTTAAAACTGATACTACAAATAAGTTTAAATGTATTGAAATAAGTTCAAATAACACATTCCATACATGATACACTCATGTGTACATATAAGAAAGATTCTGTTCATAGTTCATTTGATAAAATATCACATATAATTATGTCTCCCCCACCTCGGGGGGAGACATATTGTTTTTGCCCTGTCCGTCAGTCCGTCCGTCCGTCAGTCCGTCCGTCCATTCTTCGTCTCCCGGACGATAACTAGAGTTCCTTTTGACCTACAGCTCTCAAACTTCATAGGATGAATGGTCTTATTGAGCAGATGATCCCTATTGTTTTTGGGGTCAGTAGTTCAAAGGTCAAGGTCACAGTGACCGTTGGTCAATTTCTCGGTCCCGGATGATAACTAGAGTTCCTTTTGACCTACAGCCCTCAAACTTCATAGGATGATTGGTCTTATAGAGCTGATGATCCCTATTGTTTTTGGGGTCAGTAGGTCAAAGGTCAAGGTCACACTGACCGTTGGTCAATTTCTTTCCGGATGATAACTAGAGTTCCTTTAGACCTACAGACCTCAAACTTCATAGGATGATTGGTCTTATAGAGCAGATGATCCCTATTGTTTTTGGGGTCAGTAGGTCAAAGGTCAAGGTCACAGTGACCGTTGGTCAATTTCTCATTTCCGGATGATAACTAGAGTTCCTTTTGACCTACAACCCTCAAACTGGGGGAGTCCGTCAGTCCGTCCGTCCATTCTTCGTTTCCGGACGATAACTAGAGTTCCTTTTGACCTACAGCTCTCAAACTTCATAGGATGAATGGTCTTATTGAGCAGATGATCCCTATTGTTTTTGGGGTCAGTAGTTCAAAGGTCAAGGTCACAGTGACCGTTGGTCAATTTCTCGTTTGTAACATATTTTAATTGGAAGCTTAATAGAGAAGGCTTTACCCTTTATCATCTTGGAAAAACATTAAATATAGCAATTAACTCACTAGATATAAGTACAGGTTAAAGTTGTGTATATATTTTAATGAGATTATTACAAGAAAGTGGTAGCTTTATTTGTTACTAAGATGATAATGACAATTAGATTCGTGTACTGTATCAAAGGTGATGTGACTATATTTTGTGTCCGCTCCATATCTCTTGTACCCCTTGAAGGATTTTAGAATAACTCACCACAAATGTTCACCATATTGAGACGATGTGCAGAGCGCATACGTGTAACGACCACCTTTGTTCAAGGTCAAGGTCACAATTAGAGATCAAAAGTCATGTGACTGTATTTCGTGTCTGAACGAAGTGTTCAGCAACTGTGATGAGATGTAACAGACACATTCCCCACTCAACAATGGAATTTAATTATTTATCTTCACTTCTTCTCCACAATTATTTTATTTTAATATCCTGTCTCAGTATTACAATCATTGACAAACTGCCATTTGGGAGACATTTGTTTTTGTGACAAAAATAACCATCTAGTTAGAAATGGTAACATGTGTAACAACTAGAATATACAACATTGCAGTGAATATTGTATAGTATATCAACAGTGTATAATTATGTATGATTATTTCCCACAGGCTCAGGAGTTGACGGGTGTTGAGGTTCCCAAGTACTACAATCCAGCAGCAGTAAATCCAATCAAGTACGCAGAACAAGTCCAGAAGAGGAAGCTTCTCTGGTCAAAGAAAACGGAGGAGAAAGATAAAAATGTAAGTATAGTCATACAGAAAAACAAACTCAGCATTCTTACATGAAATAAACTTTGAGTTATAATGCTAAATTATAAAATAACATCCGTTTCAGCGGTGTTCATTGTCTAATAAACAATGATTTGGAGTCTGATGCGCAGTAATTAACCACGAAGGCCTGAGTGGTTTATTACCACGCATCAGAACGACAAAGAGTTGTTTGTTAGACTATAAAGACTGTAAAGGGTGTTATTTTGATTCTAACATGACAAGAGATTACAAAAAGTGAATAAATGCAAAGCGTTGTTTTCTACGCTGGATATATATTCAACGTCATGCAGCACAATATGGTGTCATATTGACGGCATATCGTTTCCCGCATTGTTTATGACATAATATAACATAATTTGTCTACTCTCTGTATATAAAGACAAAAAAGTGAGTCATGTTAGAATGCTATTTAATTCATGCAAGTATAATAAAAGATGAAATAAGTAAAGATATCTCTTAACATCATTAAACTCGGCACACTGTAGTCATGGTGATAGTGTAATGAAAACTTGCGATGGAACATGTTGGCCGGAATTCTCTTCTTGTTATACATATGCACATGGTCAAATAAGGAACTTGACGTTGTGGTATAAATTTAAACTTAATCAAAAAATCTAAAGTCGCATGTTGTTATAGTGTTAAGTTTTCAAATGCTTTTTAGCTCACCTGGCACAAAGTGCAAAGTGCCAGGGTGACCTATTAGGTTCGCTCGTCATCCGTCGCATGACTGTTCACGTTTTCCTGAAAAAGACGTCTGCTCTGAAACCACTGGGCCAATGTAAACTTTGCAGTGAAGCTCTATCAAAGTTGTTCAAATAATAACATTCCATGCAGAAAAATTAAAAAAATCTTCTCAAAAGCGGCAGGCCCAGAGCTTACATATTTAGCACTGTCGAGTGTACCTCTACCTAGATTATTCAAATTGTGACCCTCCAGATGGGTCACTTAAATTTACATAGGCTTATATAGGAAAATCTTAAAAATCTTCTTCTATGAAACCACAAATCCTGGAGCTTAGATATTAAGTATGTAGCATTGCATAGTGGACCTCTGACAAATTGTTTTAATCAGGACCCCGGTCAAAATTGACCCTTTCTGCTAATGTTGACCCTGTATTATTACCAATGGTAGCCAGGTGAGTGATACAGGGCCATCTTGGCCCTCTTGTATGAAAGACGTGTTTGTTTCTGTTATGTGACTCAACAGCAAATATCCGAGGAAGCAAATTGATAATAGAACAGTTACAAACCTATTTTGCAGTATTTTTAGTAAGATTTCTAGATATATTAATGTTGTTCTTGCAGGAACAGATGGAGACCCAGTGGAAATCAGCTTTTGGTACGACCGATGATAATAAAACAGCGTCAAAATTCCGAAAACTTATGGGAATGAGAGAAGGTGAGGGTCAGTCATCGGCGGACGAGATGTCAGAAGATGCACAGAAACTGTCCGAGGAGCAGCAACGTAAACAAGCGGAACTGTTTCAGAGGCTGGATCAGGAGTACCAGTTTGCGAGAATGACGACTCACACACAGCGGGGTGTCGGTCTCGGTTTCTCTACAACAGTGATAGATCCCAATCATCCGCAGAATCCTCCGTGAATTGATTTTCTAGGCCTAAGTGGTATTTTATAAACAATGACAACAGTTATATCTCAGTTCATCAAACATACCTGGTGTTTAAAAGTGCCATTCACTGTAACTGTCACATTAGTGAATTTGTTGCTTAATCCTATAGTATACATCATAATTCATGTGGATTGCACAGAAACCTGAATAGCAGTGTTTGAAGTTGACAGAAATCTACTGTCATAGATCTACAGGCAGCTTCATGAATACATACATAAAAAATAACAAAGAAATACAAGCAAAGGACCACCATCCTATTAAAAAAAAGTTTTGGCTTTGTTATATGCGTTGTGCATGGCAAGTTTACTACTTTCAGAGTTGTTTTTACATGGAATTAAGTTTATTTAGTCAGTAACTTGAGATCAAATAAGATAATTTAGTGTAAGTTACTGCCATTGTGAAGATGGAATTCTGTTTAAAATGGTACCGTGCTCTTAACAGAGTCTAAGGTCCTAATGCTATTTCAAAGTAAGCAGTTAAAATCTGTACTAGACAATCTGCTTAAAATGTCTGCATGAAATGAAGTGCATTAGCAGATATATTGGCTTTCATTTTGTTGTCTGTATGTTGTCATGTTCTACTGAAAAGGGCTTTGACTGACAAAAGTTACATTTTAAAAACTTGCGATGTGATCTTTCTGAATGTTGTTTAAAGTACATAGGTATAAATTATTTTTGCATGTATCATCCAGTGACTTTTAACTGTCAGAGTATTAGTGCATCATAGGTTAGGCAGAGAAGAAGAGAATCTTCAAATTAATGTGCTTCTTAAGGATACAATGGAAAACTGAAAGTGTTTTGTTGCATCTTGTCATATATATATTTCAGAGCAAGTAAAGAAAAAGATATAAAGCTACAAAAGTTGAATGTCAATACTTCATCTAGTGTCTATGACAATCATAGATAAAACAAAGACAAAATTAAAGTGATATTAATGTTCAAAATGGCCACATTGTGGTTGAGAATTGGGTTTAAAACTGAAAAATGTGTTATACTGAGTGGTTCCTCTTATAAACTGATATAAATGAAAATACATGTAACAGAAAGGTTGTATTTTCAATATTTAGCTCCCCTGAGCAGTGAGCTTGTGTTATGTATGTCATCCATCAGCAAATTTCATCTGGCAGTGTCCATCGTCAACAAATGTTTAAAACGAGATCTTAACCAGTAGGCAATTTTAATTAAACTTCACACCAGGGCTTAAGAAATTTTGAAATATCTATCTGTTGGGGCAAAGCAATCAACGCAGATCCCCCGCCCCGGAAACTGCTACCCTTTACACACAATCACCGTATCTGACCCGCCCCTTTCAGGCTTGTTGATCATCGTCGATTTTTCACTTTCACATTGGCCGCCAGCAATGTGTATTACAACCAATTTCTTGGCCAATTCCCTAGTCTGGCACTGCTAATCAACGCCTATGTTCCCCTGACTGACTGCCAATTTACCGATCCCTTCCCTCCGACAATTCCCAGCCTTGTTAAGGCTTGCTGGTTGTCACGTATCCCTTAACCCAGCCTCATTCTGTGCGAGCCTGTCGCTTAAGAAATATATATAATACTGAAATAACTTTTTTATGAGAAATGTTTACATCCCGGACATTTTTGTAACACCCATGGACCGTATGTCAAATATCTATATTTAAATAAATTTTGCTTTTCCAATTGAGATTCAATATTTAATTTTTCTAATGTTATTGCTCGTTAGGTTTTAGTTAAAATTGTTTTAAGTAACAAGCAAAATGCAAACATCAGTTAATTCTTTTGACCTGCCACATGTTTGGACCGATTATAAGCGGTATTAGCATACTCCAGCCTTGGGCAATTATCTTGACATGTTTTATTGGGATATTTTGTAGGTGCCAATACACAGGTATAGCTTGATATTCAGTTAATTCTATGTGGTTCTTTGAAATTTAAGAAAAATTTTCATAGCTGAATTTTAGCTGTTATTTCTTTTGTCCTGTGAATCTCTGACAAGTTAAAAATCGGTCTAGGCTGTGGTTCTATGAAATTTATGAAAATTATTCATAACAATTTTGTTAATTTTTTGTCATGTGGATCAGCCTGACAAATTGGAAATATGTGTCTAGACCAGCAAATTTTTGGTTTTCCTCAGCCCTGCTTCACACATATCCTTGGATAGTCCTCTTTCTAAATTGCTCAAACCATTCAAGTTCCGCTACACTACAGCTAAAAAAAGAAAAAATCCCTTCCTAAACTGCTTATCTGAACTGCTTATCTGTACAAATGCTTTTTTGGTGACCCTCTACCAAAATAGCTCGGACCATTTCACAACATGGCCAACAGGGCTAAAAATAAAATGTTTAAACAACATCTCTTAAACAGCTGTTCTGAATTTGAAATGATTTCACACAAACGTTTCTCAAGTGGCCGTCTTTCAAATTGATTGAACCGTTCTTGCACAGGACAGCTGCCAGGGCTAAAAATAGGAAAGGGTAACATCTGTTCACTTGGGTGACATCGGGCTGTTGTGGCTCTTTTGTTGACTTCAATATACATGTAGTAAAAAAAAGATTTCAGCAGATATTCTCCATTATCAATGGGAATGAAAGTGTTGCACAGATAAATATATTTTGTTGAAACTTTGAAAATGTTCATTATTTTTGGAGTATAAATCAATGTTTTATGTCTTTCTTAAAATTATGATGGTCACTTTAAACAGTAATTGATACCACTTTATGGAATACAGAGCTCAGGTGTAGAAATGTAAGAGTAGATTTACATATCATATGTCTCAACCTGCTAAGTTCGTCAACATGTTACAGGGATTTATACGTAAGTTGGGGTAAAAGGAGATTGTTAAGCTGAAAATAGCTCAGGACTGAATTTATTTATTTTTAAGTTTCAGTTTTGTATCGTAACCAGAATACTTAATTTTATTCAAGAAAGATTGATTCTTGTTAAACTCTGATCAGTCATTTGTAAACTTCTCACTCACTGTTAAGTGTATATCATGTTGTTTCACTTTTTACACTACATAATCTTAGATTGTTTTGTTAAGTGTATATCATGTTATTTCACTTACACTACATAATCTTAGATTGTTATGTGATAACTTGTTACCTTGTGTAAATATGACAATGCTGTGTGATCTGTCAGAATGTGTTACAATACATAAGAATTGTAAACTATTCTTAATGAGTATATTATATTGCCATAAATGTGCTTATGAGAATTTTTTATGAGGGCTTCGTAAAATACATTGTTTTAGGAAGATTTTATTGTTCCTTGTTTCTATTAGCTCACACAGAGTGCCCAAGGTGTACTACAAGAGTTATTGAAGTCCAGCAACATGTAGTGTTCGGTTGGAGTTACAACCTCTGCTGTACTTCCTGAAAACAATGTTAACCAACATTTACTATGGCCAAAACATCTCGGGCATGTATCTGTGGCTAAAACATGTCGGTCATATGTCTATGGCCAAAACATCTTGGTCATGTGTCTGTGGCCAAAACATCTCGGTCATTTGTCTGTGGCCAAAACATCTCTGGCATGTGTCTGTGGCCAAAACATCTCTGGCATGTGTCTGTGGCCAAAACATCTCAGTCATGTGTCTGTGGCCAAAACATCTCGGTCATGTGTCTGTGGCCAAAACATCTCGGTCAGTCTCCTGGCCCCTCGGTCTGTGCCAAAACATCTCAGTCATGTGTCTGTGGCCAAAACATCTCGGTCATGTCCAAGTTCTGTAGACAAGACACATTTTGGTCATGTGTCTGTGGACAAGACACGCCTTGTCATTTGTCTGTGGGCATAAACATCTTGGTCTATGGCCAAAACATCTCATTTCGGTCATGTGTTACACTGTGAAAGCCAAAACATTCTGAACAGTCATGTGTCTGTGGCCAAAGGGGACATGCTAAGCTCATGTGGTCTGTATGGTTTCCAGACAACCGACATCTTGGTCATGTGTCTGTGGACAAAACATCTTCGGTCAACCTGCTCAGTAGCAAAGGCAAGGTCATAACATCTCAGTCATGTGTCTGTGGCAAATATCTCGGTCTGTTGAAATACAGGTCAAGTTCGACATTGGCTCAGGCTTAAGGTAAGTCTGTTGCCAAAACAGTCTCGGTCATGTATCTGTGACCCAAAACATCTTATAAACGGTCATGTTTGGGTCTGTAGGCCAAAAACATCTCTGTCAGTCGTGTCTGTGGCCGATTTAAATCATCTCGGTCTGTACACAAATCAAGTTCCTTTGGGGTCAGTTAGTGTCAATAAGTGGCACGAAAACAGTTCTCAGATGATCTCTGTAGACACATTTCAAAGTCATACGTGCTTTGAAAGGTCATGGTACACTTGGCAGAGTCAAAGGTCAAGGTTGACTGAACTGTAAAAAAGTTTCGGATGCATGCAAGGCTTGACCGATTTATTTTTCACCTGTGTCATGCAAATACGGTGTTATAGTGTTCAGGGGTATTAAAGGCAAGTTTCATTTAAGGTATGTATTTTTAACTTAACTCTATTCCTTGTGGCTATTTGCAGTCCTTGATTACACTTTGAAAATGCAATGATGTTTATTCTGAAAAGGCTTGTCAGAATTTGATTTTGTTTGGCACAAATAATCAACTTTGTAGTCTCTAACAACAGAAAATTTAGGAACTACATTTTTACAGAAATGAGGCCCTTGTCTGAAAGTAGTAGTACTGATTTGATTTAATTGACACAACAATTAAGTTCTTTATGAATATACTTGAAGAAGAAAAAAAATCACCACGGTAATAGAAGCCCCAGTAGGGTGGTGAAATTAAAAAAAAAAAAATTTTGAAACATCAATACACTTCAGTTTTTCTTTTTCAATTTTTTTTCTTCATTTGACGGGGGGATAATAATTCACTGAATTTGCTTGTTGGCCTAAAAAGATTCAATGCCCTTTGATGTATAAAGTTTCAAAAATGTAAAATTCATCATCCTTATCCAATTGTCTCATGATTGTTGGCAAAATGATGTGAGTTTGATAACCAGCTCAATGAGTGGACTTACACAAGCTGTAACCTTGCATGGTTGAAATCCCTATCATTATCATCCCTCTCTCATGAAGGTAAAAGTCTCACATTTCAAAACATCATCTCATTAGAAAGAACAAAACTGGTAAAATTATCAAGGTGAAAGATTCTCCACTTTCCTTATGGTGGTTACAAAACCATGTTGCACCTGCAGCCTCTGTCTTTGGATTATGTGTTCACATTATTCAGTACGAAAAATTGAAACATTGAATAAGTGACTTTCATTTAAGAGGTTTATTTGTAGTGCAGGTATATGTACTTTAGAAAAGGTTGTTTAGAATTGTACAACAAAACAGGTGCCTGGATCAGCCAGATGCATGATTTACACAGATTTAACTGTATTTGTTCACAGATAGTGTTACAGTACAATGAATATGAAATAATAGAACCAGAGATGCATGTAAAATATGCAATATAGATTTAAAGTAACTAGGACATATTACAGAAGATTCAGTATGCCTTTAATAATTTACCTATTATTGATTTTATAAAATCCAATAGGTACATGTATTTATACTGTAACCTTCAAAGGGTAAACATGTCTTGAAAAATCTAGGTCAAGTACAAGTATACAAAATGTATACATAAGAAAATGTAGTGTCAATACTATTTATAGATATTATTTGAGCTGTTGAAATGTTCAATTTAAACAATATTGCAAAGTGTCAGTGCTAAATTTAGACATCCATATAGGAACAGGATTTCATAATACAGCAAAAGTAAAATGGAGGTCTTGAGCTATTTCTCACAGATGTTATTTGGTCGTTCAAATATTAAAAAAAGAATATCTGGGGGACAGTCAGATCAGATGAAGTCCGATATTGATTCAAGAAATCCAAACAAAGCATGGAGGAAACGACAAGGGGAGCAGCACTGCTCATATGTTGTACCATTGAACCCTAAAATACCTGTATCAGAGGATCATGTGAGATTTGTGTGCATATCAGATACACATGGTAAATTAGAAACATTAAAATCTCTGAAAATTCCTGATGGGGATGTGTTACTACATGCAGGAGATTTTTCCATGTATGGAAGACCAAATGAAATTCATACAGTAAATGAATACTTAGGTAAGTTATTTTTGTTTCATACAAAATACTTTTTCTTGAGTTATCTATGTATTATCACCTATAGGGGACAACAATAGCATTGAGGAAAATATAGTACAGGCAAGATACAATTGACCATTGCAATATTTTTTCTACAAAATAATTTCATGTTCTTTTTTATAGCAGCCAGACTAGATTGTTTCTTCTGTGACAGTGACAGATAGTGACAATTTAGCACTCTGTTAGCTAAGTGCTGTGTGGTTTGGACTAGAATTGCCTTGTGTCATGCAGGGAACACAATATTTGCGTTTTTCTGTCTGCAAAAATTGGTGAATTGAAAAATTCAAGTTGTGCTGGTACTATAAGATCAGTCTGGAAATCTGAAATAAAAAAACAACTTCGAAATTATTACCATCAAAAATGAAAAAAATGCATAGAAACTTTGACTTCTAAGCTAGATACATGTATCTATAATTCGTGATAGTTTTATTACAGGCAGCTTGCCACACAAACACAAGGTGATTATTGCTGGCAACCACGACCTGACTTTTGACCTTGACAATATGAACTATAGAAGGTCATCCTGGGTATGGTCAATGTTTGACAGAAATTATGAATCTGAATTAAGATTTTATGGCGCTACAAGCATCCATGACATGCTTCAAAACTGCATCTATCTCGAAGACTCTACTGTGGAATTATATGGGATCAGGATATATGGTAGTCCTTGGTATGTGTAACAGTAAATCATGTATATGAAATCAGGATATATGGTAGTACTTGGTATGTGTAACAGTAAAACATGTATATGGGATCAGGCTATATGGCAGTCCTTGATAGGTGTAATAGTAAATCATGTATATGGGATCAGGCTATATGGTAGTCCTTGATAGGTGTAACAGTAAAACATGTATATGGGATCAGGCTATATGGTAGTCCTTGGTATGTGTAATAGTAAATCATGTATATGGGATCAGGCTATATGGTAGTCCTAAGGTATGTGTAACAGTAAAACATGTATATGGGATCAGGCTATATGGTAGTCCTTGATAGGTGTAACAGTAAATCATGTATATGGGATCAGGATATATGATACTCCTAAGGTATGTGTAACAGTAAAACATGTATATGGGATCAGGCTATATGGCAGTCCTTGATAGGTGTAACAGTAAATCATGTATATGGGATCAGGCTATATGGTAGTCCTTGATAGGTGTAACAGTAAAACATGTATATGGGATCAGGCTATATGGTAGTCCTTGGTATGTGTAATAGTAAATCATGTATATGGGATCAGGCTATATGGTAGTCCTAAGGTATGTGTAACAGTAAAACATGTATATGGGATCAGGCTATATGGTAGTCCTTGATAGGTGTAACAGTAAATCATGTATATGGGATCAGGCTATATGGTAGTCCTTGGTAGGTGTAATAGTAAATCATGTATATGGGATCAGGCTATATGGCAGTCCTTGATAGGTGTAACAGTAAATCATGTATATGGGATCAGGCTATATGGTAGTCCTTGGTAGGTGTAATAGTAAATCATGTATATGGGATCAGGATATGTGGTAGTCCTTGGTAGGTGTAATAGTAAATCATGTATATGGGATCAGGCTATATGGCAGTCCTTGGTAGGTGTAATAGTAAATCATGTATATGGGATCAGGCTATATGGCAGTCCTTGATAGGTGTAATAGTAAATCATGTATATGGGATAAGGCTATATGGTAGTCCTTGGTAGGTGTAATAGTAAATCATGTATATGGGATCAGGATATGTGGTAGTCCTTGGTAGGTGTAATAGTAAATCATGTATTTGGGATCAGGATATATGGTAGTCCTTGGTAGGTGTAATAGTAAATCATGTATTTGGGATCAGGATATGTGGTAGTCCTTGGTAGGTGTAATAGTAAATCATGTATATGGGATCAGGATATATGGTAGTCCTTGGTAGGTGTAATAGTAAATCAGGTATTAGAAGCCAAGGCAGCCTTGAACCAAATAATCTGTAGGCCAAATTCATTTTTCATTTTTGCAGCTATATTTAATTTTTAGCTCTACTGGACAAAGCTTATGCCATGGTGATTTGTCCATCATCCTTCTGTCTGTCTGTCCATAAACTTTTACTTGATAACACTCTTATAGGTCACAATTTTCATTTGACTTTGATTAAACTTGCTCAGATGGTTGCCTGCAACCTGTAGATGATCCCTTTTGTCTTTAGGGTCAAGGTCACAGTGACCTCCGTTAGCTTTTCATTGATAATGCTTCACTGGTCACAATCATCAAACTTGCTCAGAAGGTTACTTGCAATCTGTAGATGATTCTGATTGTTTTGGGGTCAGTGGGTCAAAGGTCAAGGTCACAGTGACCCAAACTTTGATTGATCTTACTGAGTTGATGATCCCTACTGTTTTTGGGGTCAGTGGATCATGGTCACAGTGACCTCTGTTGGGTTTCCCTTGATAATATTTCAAAAGATTTTTTAAAAACTTACTCAGAACAGTCCATTAGAGAGATACTGACCCTTTTGTGCCTCTTGTTAGCAATGTACAGAAATTTGGACACTGTAAAATGGGTAATATTTGCGTGATAAAAAATTTGCTACTTGTGAGCAGACTTATTTGCCAATTATGAACTCACGAAAGGAGAATTTTCTTATAGTAAATCTGTGAAATGAATGGTTTGTGAGATTTCTGAATTAGCAAAGTGGGAAATTTGCAAAGTAGTGAAAATTAAATAATTGCGAATATAACCCAGTTTACAGTACCTGGTTGTACCTAGTTGTACTATCCTAGACTAGCAGAAGTTTCTTTTCTCTGCTAGTTGCTCCGAGTTGCCACAAAAAATGAAATAATTATATCATCTGTTAATTTACACTCTACGATTTATTTGACTATAGGACAATATCATCATCTCAGTACATGACCTGGGGGTTCCAGGTTTCCCGTGGTGATGCCATTCTACAGAAATGGAATGAGATTCCAGCAGATACTGACATACTCTTAACACACTGCCCTCCTTGTGGTATACCTACACATTATTTTGCTTTGATCATTTTAACAAATCTTTGACAGCTAGTTTTTGAAGGGTTTGCACAACACAACCCATAATTTTCATATTTATAAGATCATTCATCTTCTTTGAACAAGATCAAATTCATAGGTAATGACTTAGAATTTTTGTTAAAATAGATCTAACTGCACTATATTTCATACTAATAAAATGTATTTATAAAACTGGTTAAGATAGGGCTCTACTCCTAAATATATTCAGAGATAACCCTCCATTATATATCAGTGGAAAAACATTAGAACAGCCTGTCCATGGTTGGTTGGTATGTTGATGCTCTTTTCTCTGACAGTGGAACACTTGCCTCTTTGGAATTTTAATGGTTAGGACTTTGGTCCTCTAGCATCAAACAGAGGCTGCTGATGACCCATTGGTCAAATTATTTTGGTCCTACTTTTACAAACATGTCTTGTTTTCTACAGGGTTTGGCGACGGTACAGATAGTTACATATACAAAATGAAGAACTTGCTCAGATCAATGGATGAGGATCATTGTGGATGTGTGGACCTGTTGAATACAGTACAGAAAAGGGTCAAACCTAAATATCACATCTATGGACATATACATGAAGGTCAATTTATTAATACTCTAATGCCCTTTAGAAATGCTGTAGGTCATAGTTGTTTGAACTCCTCTGTCACCAGGAAAAATCACTGAATTCAAAAAGGAGTTGTGTGCCTTGAGTTCTTGATATAAAACCTGAAAAGTTTAAGATTCTTTCTAAACAAAATAGGATCTCTTATTGTTTAAGACAATATGTATTGAGTTTGAATTTGTTGGAAGTCACTTCTCTTGAATTGAAAGTTTGCTTTGTTACACAACAGAAGCTCTATGTTAGAGTCTCCATACCTGTTTGATTACTTATACATTCAAAATTTTGTTTGTAGGTTATGGTGTAAGAACAGATGGAACGACAACATATATTAATGCAGCCACATGCACGCAATCATATCAGCCCAGCAATCCGGCAATAGTGTTTGATGTTCCTATACCACCAGGATATTCTAAGGTACACAAACAATTATATATTTCATTCTTTAATAGTACTAACCAAGCTTTCATACAGTTGCATGATTTAGTTTAATGTAATGAGTCCACTCTTCTTGGTTGACACAGTAAAGTTCTGTTCTGTCAATCCTCACTTTTTGTCTGTCTTTCATTTGCTACATGCACAACTCACAGTGGCTATCTCTAAGGTCAAGGTCACACTTTTGGCTTAAAGCATACTACATAGGTTACATTTTGTTTTCAGAATTTGATTTTGTGATATTTTTAACACAATATTATTATGTCATGCACAAATTCTGTTAATGTTGAAGGTCAATTTAAGGTAAGACTTTGGGGGTGAACTTGATACATGGTGTGTCATGGCATAACTTTCTTATACAATGAGGGATTTTGATAAAAAAGGTTCACACAATGCCAGACAATATGTGACAGCGTTTCTTTTTAACTCAAAGGTCAATATTGGACTTGGGTTTCAAACTTCCATATAGGTCTTTCTGTTGGACTAAGTAGCAACACTTTATTTGCAGGGCTTTATAAAACATGGAAGGTTTATCATTTGCAAGCTACACCAAGCTTCCTAACTTAATGATAAAGCCATAGTTGAGCTTGAAGTGCTAAAAATTATTAAAAAGAGAACACATTAGAATTAAAGTGCATTTCTTTGACATAATTTTGTTTACACATACAGCAATTTTGAACTAATTTTACAAAATAATATACAGTTGTTTCATGCAGGTAACCCAAAATACACTAGTTAATTACCACTGGCAAATTATACTACAGCTTGACAAAAAATGAATTTTATCTTTACAGTATTTCTTTTATTTGCTTGTCATGAAATGAAAACCTGTATTAGAAATAAGTAA
This sequence comes from Saxidomus purpurata, assembly GCA_022818135.1. Classification (NCBI taxonomy): domain Eukaryota; kingdom Metazoa; phylum Mollusca; class Bivalvia; order Venerida; family Veneridae; genus Saxidomus; species Saxidomus purpurata. The sequence continues at coordinate 4,598,924 of JAFMSR010000007.1, forward strand.
CAATTTTGTCATTTAATTCTCCCATTTTTTCTTTTTCAGCGACCACAGCCTGTAGGTCAAGAACAGACCTAGCTAAAACAACTTCAGCGTACCCGGTTTATATGCTTGACAGAACAGTTAAAGCAGTATATATAAACAAACAAAATATAAAAAAGCGGCATTAGAGTTTTGAAAGCCAGAACTAGAACAGACCTAGAATTAAAGATAAGAAGATGGTGTTGACTGATAGTTGTACTTTATCTTACAATGGTTTCATTGTGACCAAAGTGTATATCTGTGATAGTTGAATATTCCTTTGATGTAATGCAGGGGATTCAAAGCAGACAGTTCAAAAGTTCGCACTTCTGCATTATATTGAAATTAAATAATCCATCAAAATGCATTATGTCGTTGGTCTAGAAGGCTGCTTGAGTTTACCATTAATGCTTTGAAAAAATGTTTGAAACTAATTATACAAAGTCATTTCACTTATTAAATGGAAAGAAATGAGAATTGATCAAACACAAATGGTGAATGGTCAGTTTTGACAAGGTTAGATAATTCTAAAAGCATGAATCAGGGCTTAAAATAGCATTCTCAATTGTTATGGTCACTTTGAAACGTAATATAACTTAAAGGAGTACAAACTATTTACCATTAATGCTGATGCCATGTTTTATCTGTTATTTTTTTATGTTTTATATTGACATTTATTTGTACTGTATTTACTTGTTTTCTATTCATGTATTCACAATTTTACAAAATAAATCATCAATAACTATTGCTGCTGGAGTTTTTTGTGTGTTTGCAGTATTAAACTTTAACAGGACTGTCACTTATCATTGAGACGAGGGGAATAACAGGCTATATGAAAGAACACATTAAAAATAATTATTTTACTAGAACCCAAGCATACCACTCTATTATGGCAGTTGTGTGTATTTTGTAGAACTATGCTAGTTCTAAAAAAATTCAAGCAGGTGCAGTAAGATTAATGTAAGTTGTAAGAACTTGTTTCCATAAAACTTTTCGGCGATGAGAGGACAGACACAGCAGTGTAGTTTGAATAATGTAAAAGGAAATGTATAAAAAGTTGCCATGGTAACATATTACCAGATTCACCAAAATGACCTATAGAAATCTATTTGGAACGAAAGACCATGAAAATGTCTTCATTTCAATGCATTTGAATAACAGACAGACGCACGAACGGACATTATTGATTTCCTTCCAATTAAGCCAAGAAGCCCATTAATATTATATGGTGATCAAAAATTTGTTATTTTTGTGTACGTTTCAACAGATACAAGAACTGAAAGCAATGTTACTCATTTTGTTACAATTCAATGAAACTTAGCACGAAGAAAGCAGGGTCTTGTGTACTAAGATTTTGAATGATATTTTAATTAACATCTTCAGTCATATCTTTGTTATTTGTTCTTATACGTATGACCAGAAAGCTACGATTCTGCCTTCTATTTCTATAACATGCTTTTACCCCGATAAACCATATAATTTGGTGTAGATCTTTTCACGTTTAAAACGATTTGAGAAAATGGTTTAATTCGTCCGCATTTTGCCTTATTGGAATACTAACACCTTCATGAAGATAGTTTTGTACAAAATAATCATTTAAATCACTCAGGAATTTAAAAGAATGTAACAGAGAGAAGTTTTCACCCTGATGCACGCCAATGTTACATGTAAAACAAGAGCTGTCCCTCACAAGTGACGAATGCCCCCTAAAGAGGTGTCTCACAGTCTGTGTCCTCTTGATGTGCTCAATAATTGTGCTATGTTATTTCAAAATCCTTCCATGCATGACAAGAGTTACCATGCATACAGTATTCCATTACTTTTAAACACTAAGTATGACCATGACCTTTAAGGCAGGGATATGGTTCTTGCACACAACACAAATACACTTGGAGCCACTTCTAACCCGACACTTATATAATTCGGTATAACTGAATTATTTGTTTGTAGATTTCGTTCAAATTTAGAATATAATTAATTCAACACATAATACATATTTCTGCGATGTTTAATTTTAATTGATTAACAAATACATATAAAACTTAACAAATGGAAAACATCGCTGTAAAATCCGAATTCACAAAATGGCATAACGTGAAATCCCAACAATGATAACACTCACCGATTCATAATAAAATCCGTACATCGGAGTAAAGAAACAAAATACAATGCAATTGTATTTTAAAGATAAATTTCCACCTTTGTTACGATTTATAGTAAACAGGCTGATACTGCATATGTTTGCAAATAAAATTATTGCTAAATAAATATGATACATTTATATACGTGACTGTCTGGGTGATTAGCCGGCAAGCAACATGTGAATTGCGCGACCACGCTCTTGGTTATTCATTTGAAGTGGTCGATTTTTAAAATCAAAATTATTTTTTTACGGTTTGAATTGCATTATAGAATAATAAAATGAAAATGAGAATCGATATATTTCGCTCACCTACATTTCCTCGTGCAAAATGGTGAAATCGTACTTGTCACACGTGCAAAAGTAACCGATCGTCACAGTTGAAAGGTTTTATCATTTTTATACAGCTAATGTTGCCAAACAACATAATATTTAATTTGAAATAAATATCTTGAACCGTATTCGAGAAAATCGAATTTGAAAAGTGTCGGGTTAGAAATGGCTCCAAGTGTATATATAATTGTCTTGATGTGCTGAACATTTGTGTCAAGTTATTTTAAAATGAATCAATGCATGACATGACAAAGCATGGCAAAGTTACAGTCCGGACACAAATGTGTGCATATATGGAGGATTCTATTACCTTTAAACTCTAAGTATGACCTTGACCTTTGAGGTAGGGACGTGGGTCTTGCACGCGACACATCGTCTTGATGTGCTAGACATTTGTGCCAAGTTAATTTAAAATCCTTCAATGAATGTCAAATTTAAATTTACAGACCGGACACGAAGAAATGAAAGGCAGGACGCACAGACGGACGCACAGACAGACGGACGGACGCACAGATCGACGGTGCGATTTTAATATGCCACCCTTCGGGGACATAAGAAATGACAATCCAAAGTTTACCATAACACAAGATTTTATACCTTTGCACATATTATTGTTTACCGTTGATTAACATATTGTATAAGGTACTGTTATATAAAAATGAAAACCCCTTTTTAAACCAATCTTGACAGTTATACAATTTTATAAAAGTATCAGAAATTAACGAAAAGAGGAAAATGTCTGAATCAAAGTTTCTATTACATATACCATGAATCTTCAAAAACTCAACTTTCGAATCATACATGTCGGTTTGTTATTATGTCCGTCAAACAAATCATATACATGTATACCAATTAAGAAATAATAAATGCCTCCCTGTATTTTATCGTTGAATAAAATATAGCCGGAATTTGCACGGGTAGTAATTAAATCACGAGTGCGTAGCACGAGTGATTTAATTTTTCGCATCCAAATGACTGACTGTATTTTATTCAACGATAAAATAAAGGGAACAATTTATTATTTCGATTCTAACACGTTATTTTCTTTGAAAACAATCTCGAACTTTATTTAACGCGTAGTAGTACATCATTGTAACCTCAAAACGCGAGATACGATTGGACGCGCTTGTTTACATACGTCACGTCGTTACGTTATTTCAGGTACGTCGTCCTTGGAAAAACGTGCTGTATTTTATCGTAAAATAAAATACAGGCTTTTCACTATATGTTTATATAGGAAAAGCAGCCGCTTGTGTTAGAATAGAGAATATTAATGGGTTTGTTAACTTAATTGGAAGGATATAAATATGCTCATTCGTCTCCTCTCTCTGCCTGTAAGTCGCGTTTAAAATGGATGGAAATCATTACCTTTTCATAATCATTTGCCCACTACGTACGCCACAGCGCTTGCAGAGATCACCAACAGACGGAAAGTGTCCACTTTCAAGCAATGTATTAATTACTTTGTTTAATACTTAACTAGGATCAAGAAATAATTAGGAATGGCCATAATTCGCAATTAGTTAACCTTAAGAAAAATAGGTTTGATATCGTTCACATTGATGTAGAAAATGCCATGTCGTTGGATTTTAGCAATGGTTAAATACTCGTAAACTGCTGAATGTTAGCTTTCCCGTGATACGCAAATCAGTATGACCTGATTATTTCTGCTGTGTTCTACTGTTTATTTAAAGGCCCGCAGCACTCGGGATAAAAATAGTTAACATGTAGCTATGACTAAGAAAGATGTCTTTCTGGCTAAAATGGCCGTTGTTTGAATACGAAAAACATCCCTAATGTAACTTTTAAACCGAAATCATTGAACATACTATCCATACAGTGCTGAATTTCTTTGTTAATGATATTGCAAAAAGTAAGAAACGCTTCCTTTTTAGTGAAAAAGTGACAAAATATGAAAGAGAGGTATATGACAACATTGCTTATGAATAAACAAAACATAATTACATCATTATGCTATAAGTAAATTAATTATTGCGCGCCGCAGCAGCCTCTTGAAACTTCTATATTTTATCAAATTAACCTGCATAAAGTTGAAAGCTATACAAAGAAACTAACGCTAAAGTTCAAAGTTGTATTTTTTTAAATTCAAACAAAATCATGTTAAAAAGTTAACGGTTTGTGATGGCATTGTAAGGGGAAGTAACCGCTGCACATCGCACTCTAAAAAGTAGGTGCACTCAACCTACAAAAGTTTTCATAACAGCTAGAAAATATGAGACGGTGAAGCGGTATTTTTCACACGAAAATAGTGTCCATGTAAACATGAAAATTTAATTATATTTAATTTTGGTCAGTTTGAAATGATTCTATTATGACGTTTTAACATGAAATAAGATGTTATTTAGATAGGTAGCGTACTAGTCAATGGATTTTTGAATGTTTTTTATCAACGTTAAAATGATGCAACAAAGTGTTTTATAGGGCAATGTGTAAGTATATTGTCACAACTATTTTTAGCTGTTCAGTTAATCCACGGCCCTAATATGAAAATAGGCAATACCTATATCGGGCGAAAGCATAACAGGATTTTCATTTTTAGAAATGGTACGAATTTTCAGGGGATGCAAAAATGGTTCAAGTTCCGAAAATTATTGGTCACGAATATCCATAGAGTCATGCATCGAGGGTTGATTGCGAAAAGAAATGGTGCTTTTTAACGCGTCACAAGAAAGAGCATCAAACTTTAGGAATGTGTATAAATAGGATCTCTTTACATTTCAAAGTACAAAGCTGAAGTGTTGCGTTTTCAAACACAAAAATTGCAGACATTTAATGACAACAACAACAGAGTACCTGTAGAAGTAAGGGAAGTCTTCGGCAAATTCCCTTACCCTTCATTCTGCCGAGACGCTTTGCGAATTGCGACAGACGGTGCATTGTTATAAGTATGTTATTGTACCGGCCATGGGTGCGGACAAATTGAAATCTTCCATGGGTAATCGTGAAATCATTAATTTTATTGCTTTCAGTATTCAATTAAATACTGGTATACATGCTTCACCTATGGTCGGAGTAAGCGCTGAAGGGCGCTCCAACGTCTGGAGCTGTCGCCCGTAATATGAAAATAGGCAATACCTATATCTAGCGAAAGCATAACTTTAGAAATGGTACCAATTTTCAGGCACGCAAAACGGTTCAATTTCCGTAAATTATTGGACACGAATATCCAAAGAGTCATGCATCGAGGGTTGATTCAAAAAGAAATGGTGCTCCTTATGGCGTCACAAGAAAGAGCATCAAACTTTAGGAATGTGTATATATAGGATCTCTTTACATTTCAAAGAACAAAGCTGAAGTGTTGCGTTTTCAAACACAAAAAATGCAGACATTTAATAACAGCAACAACAGAGTACCCTGTAGACGCAATTGGAAGTCTTGGCACAACTCCCCTTATCCTTCAGTCTGCAGAACCTTGGATTGCATACAGACGGTGCATCGTTATAAGTATGTTATCGTATCGTCCAATTGAGTAGGACAAATTGAAATCTTCCATGGGTAATCGTGAATTCATTAATTTTATTGCTTTCAGTATTCAATTAAATACTCGTACATATGTTTACCTATGGTCGGGCTTCAAACAGATTTTAGATACTCCTGAATGTGTTGAAATAGTAATTGAACACACTTGATTTTATTTAAGGGCACCGCATAAAACAATGGAGTCACTTTCAGCCTATTTCTCAAATGTTTTCAAAACTGGTACCAGTGCTGCAGAACTGCTGAAGGAAAGTGGCACGCTAAAGTTGAAGTCAGATGCTGATGCTGGGAATCCTAACAAAGCTTGGAGGAAAAGACTAAAAAAATGTGAATGTTCATCTGTTAAGCCCATGGATCCTAACATGCCCGTAAAGAAGGATCATGTACGATTTGTATGCATATCAGACACCCACACCAAACTAGAACAATTTAGAAATCTAGAAATACCTGCTGGGGATGTTCTGTTGCATGCTGGAGATTTTTCTATGTATGGAAAGGCAGATGAAGTTGATGTTGTCAACAAGTATCTAGGTAAAAATGGTCTCAAACTGTCTTTAACAAGATAGTGTCTCTACTGTTCTTTTTATGGCAGGATTTTACAAACTCATGACTTTACAAGACTATGTTTTAGCTGCTCACTTGCATCTTTAAATTTTATGCATTGTATTTGCCTGGATTTTAACTTCATGTAACATTTATACCCTTTCCCCTATATTTGTACATGTTTAACCAAAATTGTATTATAATGTCATCAATGCTTCATAATAATTATGAACATAGTATAATGAGATAGGTAGCATTCTGTGGCTGTTTAAGTCTATTGTCCATGCCCCATGATTACAAAACATTTTTCATCTATTTGTGGGTTAGATATCTTAGCCAAGGTTGTCTGCAACAATTGAAAATACAAATTTTATTGAATTGGCCATACCATATGCATGTGCAGCATTGTATAGCCTCAATATTTAGAGTGTAAGACTGACCCATTTTACAAACTGACAATTCATCTATGTCTGCCTTTAAAGGCAGCCGTTGTATATAACAAAATGCACTTGCGCACAGTTAGTTGGACTTGAACATTGTATTACTTGAAAGAGTTAAAGCCTTGAAAGACAAAGATTGGACTTATATACCAGTATTAGTACATGTATATTGGCAAGTGCCTGTATTTATTAGACTTTGTTTCTCCTACAGTTAAGTAACTGTTATGTTTTAATTATTTTCTTAGATCATTCAGATTCTTTTTAAAACAATAATAATTATGTTACAGGAACTTTACCGCACAAGCACAAAGTGATTATTGCTGGTAACCATGACATTACATTTGACCTTGACTTCGTTGGCAAGAAAAGGTCAACACGAGTCTGGACAATTACTGAAGACAACCATGAATCTCGTCTGGAGCATTTTGGAGTGAAAACAGTACATGAGATGCTTACTGACTGTATATACCTGGAAGATTCAATGACTGAAATATATGGAATCAAAATATATGGAAGTCCGTGGTAAGAAGAAAACCTTTGTCGTCTGAGCTGACTTAATTTATCTCATTTCATTCAGTATAATTCAGTTCCAGAGGAGTAGGATAAAGTCAGTTAAAGGTGTATTGTCAAAGTAATGTCTGATGTCATAACCTGTAGGTCATTTATCATGCTGTTATGGCCCTTTCATTAATAATTTGTAGGTGAATGCTTTGAACATTAAATAAGGAAGAGGGATAAGTTTCCTGATCCAATCTTTGCATGGTTTGGGAACATTTTGTATGATAATGATGGTTATGTTTCTAGGACTCCAGGAAATAGCTCTTGGGGATTTCAGCGTACGCGTGGTCCAGCACTGATGAAGAAATGGAATCAGATACCAACAGATGTTGACATTCTTCTCACACACTGTCCACCTTGTGGTATAACAATCTTTTTTTTCATACTGTAAATGTAGAAAAAATCTCAAGCTTTTAATTTCTTGCAGTATTGGTTGTGACTGTCGGTCAGTGAATTCATTTCCTGCACAGTTTTTTTTTCAATAAATTTATCTGCACTTAATGGTTTTTGTGTGTCAGCAGATTAAAAAATGTACTGAAATATGTACAACACCATAAAATAAACTGTTTCATACAAATTTAGCTGCACCTATTCAGATTAACTTACAGTACATACTTAATTTTTTCCATAACATATTTAATGTACCAAAAATCCATTGATAATACATGTACTCCAGATGTGTGTTAAATTTTTTGTGTGTAACATTCTTAAAAAAGTAGGTCACTACCTCATATTTGTGTAAACAAACACAACATGCTGGCTCTTGTGTTATCTATTTCCTATAGATGTTTTGTTAATTCAGCATACAATTTGATATTCTTCAAAACTTGCCTTAGGTAGTCAAAGGTGGATGAAAAGGTGAAAACATTTGATGATACGTTTTGTTATAGAATGCTGTTAAGAAAGTTCCATTGAAATAATGTTTTACCACAGGTTTTGGTGACAATGTTAGTGGTCCTGCAGCACACAAACTGAAGAGACTTACTGGTGCATTTTCAGACGACCATGTGGGTTGTGTAGACTTACTTAACACTGTACAAAAACGTGTTAAACCAAAATACCATGTATATGGACATATTCACGAAGGTACTGTACAGGGCTTGAAATTTGCTGGTTCTTTTTTTTTGCTATTTTTTAAAAAATTAACTGGATCACGGATTATTGATTTCAAGCATATAAGTAAAATGCAAAATAGATTTTTCATGGAGGTGTGTGCATTAAAAGATGCACCTTATTGCGAGAAAGTTTCGTTTGTCTCTTTGCAAATGACAAAAACGTATGTCAGTGATCCGTGCTTTATACCTCAGCTGATTATTCTGTTAGTGAAATCTATTTCTCAATTTAGGATGACCCTTAATGTCATTTAACCATAAATGTAGGCCGTTAGTAACTGTGAAAGAGAAACAAAAAGTGGCTACACCTTCATGTTCTTTTATTATTCTAAGAGATGCTTCTCTAAGGATTTCAAATGGTTGCTATATTTTTTATGATATGTTTTTGATATGTGGGTTACAACAAAAGGGCAGCAGGGAGCCAAAAAGGGTAACAGTGGTAGAAAACAAAGGTTGTTTGCAGCAACCTTCAGATTTTAAAATCCTTAAGTAACACCTTATTATTATTTATTATTATAAACAGAAACTTTTTATTAAAACCAATTTATACAGGCTATGGAGTAATGACAGATGGGACCACAACATTTATTAATGCGTCTACATGTACAGAAAACTACGACCCAAAGAATCCTGCCATAGTGTTTGATTTTCCATTACCACAAGGCTATTCTAAAGTATGTATATTTATGGGTTTAACAATTTTTATCTTTATTCAACACCTATAAGAGAATGAGAATAATACTCCTTAGATGTACTGGTATGTGCAATCTTACAAACATTTTGTCAAGTCTTTCAAACTTTTTGAAGACAAATGTATAATGGTACTAAGATTTACTGGCTGTTCGCTGAACCTATGGATATAAGTTCACTTCAAAATTTGAAAATAGTTCTCTTGTTTGTTTTCTTTGACCATTACTATGGACTCAGAGTACTTTGCAGAAGAATTTGAGATTTATCTCCCCTTAATTTTACATGTAATTTTAGGTATCACATAGCCTTTGTTACATCTATAACTGTCACTTAGCCATTGTTTAATATATGTAAACCATTAACATAGCCATCGTTACATTTCAAAATTTCACATATACATTGTTATGTTTATAGACTTCACATTCAAATTTCAGGTGCAGGATGATGAGATTCTCCATAACAATGTAGATATATGTAACAATTCCGACAACTTCAAAACCGACTGTGATATAGAAACAGAACTCTTTGAAACCTCTGAAGCTGACAGTGATTTAGCTGATTTGAGCAATGACAAAACTTCTTCCAATAGCAATATAACTGCTGATACTGCCGATGTAGAGTTCTTTAATGAAATCAGCGGTTCTAGTTTTTTAGAATCTGTAGATGAAGATGACTAAGCTGATGAAGAAGATGTAGATTCTTCAAATTATATTTTCTTTCATTGTTCTACATTTTTGGAAGGAGATTCGTTTCTGCCAGCAATAAAGACACTGCTGAATCTGACGATGATGACAGTAATATAGTATTTGATTCAGAACTAGATTTTGAAACAGATTGTAAAGGTATAGGAGAAGAGCATCAGGAATGATTTACCGATGTGATTAAAACAAATCTCAGTGGTTATGGTCAGTATTATTTCAGAAATACGGCATTATGGAGATTAGATCTCAGAAAAAATACATTCTAAGCATCTGTATTTTAAATAAGCTGATACATATTTTTCCTGTGATATACAAAATAACAAAGTGTCTATAGCAATAATAGTACAAATATATCCTTAGTAACACATGTAAACATTCTAGTCATTATTTTCTTACTAATATGAGTAAACAGTTGTGATACATTCCCTCCGATCTCTTGACCCCTACAAAAGTTGAGCATGTTAAAATTAATGATATTTAATGTTACTGCTCACTGAAGTGTGATTGTATTGTTTCTACTTTGTCCGTCTGCTTGTGTTCAGCAGTGAACCAAATTTGACCAAATGAACAGAATTTGTTATTTGTAAGTTGTTTTAAGCCATGTGACATTTTATACAGGTAACCTATATGATTGTTGAAACAAGTGTTGTCCGTATGTCTGTAATATGATCAAGCATTTACACCCTTACTATCACATGTAGTTTGTGTGCATGTTATTTCACTAAAGTTCATGTATTGAGACCACCCTTCGGACCAGTAAAAAGTGATCTTATTAATGAATTGGTCTTATAAGCATGACCTATTTACTATAATATTGAGCATTTGGTTCTGAAATGTCTGGTCTTAATATCGAGGGCAGTCTTAATAGCAGAACTTTACTTTAGTTTTATCAAAGCTTTCCAGTCATGGTTATTGTCCCTGTAGATAATTAATGCAAATGTAAAAGTTTGATGTTTCTATGGAGTTACTGCCCTTTGTTTAAGCTTATTTGTTAGTCCTTACTTTCCTAAGTCATTTTTAGCTCGACTATTCGGAGAATATGGAGAGCTATTACAGTCACTTGTGCGTCGGCGTCGGCGTTGCTTCTTTGGTTAAAGTTTTGCCTGCTAAGTACTATCATGCACATATCTCAGTTACCACTTATGATATTGACTTGAAACTTTGTTCATGTCTTTAGGGGTGTCATACAATCAAGGCAGATAACTCTTGAAAACATTTAGTACAAATTATGGCCCTTGTTTGACTTTGAAAATTTGGTTAAAGTTTTGCCTGCTAGGTACTATCATGCACATATCTCAGTAACCACTTATGATATTGACTTGAAACTTTGTTCATGTCTTTAGGGGTGTCATACAATCAAGGCAGATAACTCTTGAAAACAGTACAAATTATGGCCCTTGTTTGACTTTGAAAATTTGGTTAAAGTTTTGCCTGTTAGGTACTATCATGCACATATCTCAGTAACCACTTATGATATTGACTTGAAACTTTGTTCATGTCTTTAGGGGTGTCATACAATCAAGGCAGATAACTCTTGAAAAATTTAGTAGAAATTATGGCCCTTGTTTGACTTTGAAAATTTGGTTAAAGTTTTGCCTGCTAGGTACTATCATGCACATATCTCAGTAACCACTTATGATATTGACTTGAAACTTTGTTCATGTCTTTAGGGGTGTCATACAATCAAGGCAGATAACTCTTGAAAAATTTAGTACAAATTATGGCCTTTGTTTGACTTTGAAAATTTGGTTAAAGTTTTGCCTGCTAGGTACTATCATGCACATATCTCAGTAACCACTTATGATATTGACTTGAAACTTTGTTCATTTCTTTAGGGGTGTCATACAATCAAGGCAGATAACTCTTGAAAACATTTAGTACAAATTAAGGCCCTTGTTTGACTTTGAATATTTGGTTAAAGTTTTGCCTGCTAGGTACTATCATGCACATATCTCAGTAACCACTTATGATATTGACTTGAAACTTCGTTAATGTCTCTAGGGGTGTCACACAGTCAAGTCAGATAACTCTTGTATAAATTTAGTACTAATTATGGCCCTTGTTTGACTTTGAAAATTTGGTAAAAGTTTTGCCTGCTAGGTACTATCATGCACATATCTCAGTAACCACTTATGATATTGACTTGAAACTTTTTTAATGTCTTAAGAGGTGTCACACAGTCAAGACAGATAACTCTTGTTTAAATTTAGTGCAAATTATGGCCCTTGTTTGACTTTGAAAAGGTAAAGTTTTGCATGCAAGGTACTATCATGCACATATCACAGTAACCACTTATGGTAGTTATATCAAACCTTGCAATAGTGTTCAGGGTAAATTTTGTATCAAACAATTAATTTCCTAAAAATTAAATCAATAGTTATAGATTTTGACTTTTTTTATGATTCAACTTTCCTAGTTTATACTTAATAGTTAGCAGAATTTTGTTTTGCTATTATACTGATAAAAGTTTTGTTTTATTAGCAAACACCCACAATAGTCGAGCGTGCTGTCTTATGGACAGCTCTTGTTAATTGATAGTTCTAATAAACATTGTGCAAAGATTTTTTTTGTGAAAGATTTTAATGTAGAGTGAATTAGTGTGCATCGTCCATCATGCCTGTGTGTGTTCAATGTACTTCTCTTTGCTGGTATACCTATCAATGAATTTGTGAGATTTTTTTTACCATTGTGTTTATGATGATATTTAAGCTTTCATATTTTACTGTAAGACTTTGTGATATCTTGATATTGTTATATTTATTCGCTGATATAAACTGTAAAATCTTTGTACATGTTTTACTCTTCTCTTAATTTTAGCAATCTCTGTTTTGTATCCTACAAGTCCCTTACCCTGCTTTATTATACGCCCAAAGGGACGTATATTGTTATCGCCTCGGTGTCCGTCTGTCCGTTAGCAGTTTCCCTTCCGCTCTGTAACTCTTGAACCCCTTGAAGGATTTCAAAGTAACCTGACACAAATGTTAACCAGACTGAGACGACGTGCAGAAGCAATGTTCTGGATTCAAGGTCAAGGTCATACTTAGCGGTCAAAGGTCATATGATTTTGTTTCCCTTCCGCTCTGTAACTCTTGAACCCCTTGAAGGATTTCGAAGAAACCTGACACAAATGTTAACCAGACTGAGACGACGTGCAGAAGCAATATTCCGGATGGCTGGATTCAAGGTCAAGGTCATACTTAGCGGTCAAAGGTCATATGATTTTGTTTCCCTTCCGCTCTGTAACTCTTGAACCCCTTGAAGGATTTGGAAGAAACCTGACACAGATGTTAACCAGACTGAGACGACGTGCAGAAGCAATGTTCCGGATTGCTGGATTCAAGGTCAAGGTCATACTTAGCGGTCAAAGGTCATATGATTTTGTTTCCCTTCCGCTCTGTAACTCTTGAACCCCTTGAAGGATTTCGAAGAAACCTGACACAAATGTTAACCAGACTGAGACAACGTGCAGAAGCAATGTTCCGGACGTCTGTCCGTCTGTCCGTTAGCAGTTTCCCTTCCGCTCTGTAACTCTTGAACCCCTTGAAGGATTTCAAAGTAACCTGACACAAATGTTAACCAGACTGAGACGACGTGCAGAAGCAATATTCTGGATGGCTGGATTCAAGGTCAAGGTCATACTTAGCGGTCAAACGTCATATGATTTTGTTTCCCTTCCGCTCTGTAACTCTTGAACCCCTTGAAGGATTTCGAAGAAACCTGACACAAATGTTAACCAGACTGAGACAACTTGCAGAAGCAATGTTCCGGATGGCTCACTTCAAGGTCAAGGTCACACTTAGGGTTGATTTTGTTTCCCTTCCGCTCTGTAACTCTTGAACCCCGTGAAGGATTTCGAAGAAACCTGACACAATTGTTTACCACATTGAGACGATGCGCAGAAGCCATGTTCCGGATGGCTCGCTTCAAGGTCAAGGTCACACTTAGGGTTCAAGCGTCATATAACTGTGTGGATATTGCTCTGCATTTGCTCTTGATTACAGTGCTCTTGTTTTTATTTGGGAGATCCTATTTTGTTTGCTTAATTTTTTTATTGAATTACTTCCCTTTTATGTTACTTTCAATAGTATATTTTGTAACTTTTTTATTATTGGCACTACGGAAAAACCGAGACCACTTTTCTGTGGTACAACATGAATGGTACCTCCAATTTTTTGGTGTTTTTTGACATTTTTGTACCTGGTTAGGATTTTCTGGTTGGGGACTTAGATTTTTTTATATAACTTCAATGTTCCTGTCCGTTGGGCTTCAACAGCCTAAATTTTGCTCCCATTCTCTGATACAACACTTCGGGCGTATATTGCTGCGCTTTGCGGTGCTCTTGTTTCTAAATTGATTTGGCTGGGTATGATCCAAGGAGAGCATGCTCTGTTGTTCGCTGTACATCTTCCCTGACTGGCTGCTATATTTCTAAAATAGATTTTCCATTTTTCAATTTGGACGGTACCATTAAAGTGTTCAGTGGGATTCTGAATATTTTATTGACTGACTAGGGAACAGTGATTGGTCGACGACTATTGTGAGGCCTATAAGAGGTTATAGCTTCTCTTCCAGTATGCCATGATAAAAAAACAACAACTTAATTTTGTAGTATGCTGTACAAAAGGCTAGAAGGTACCTTAGAGGCCCCTTTAGTTTAAACAATATTTTATTCATCAAATATCATGTAAGTACAATATATATTACAAAGACAAGTAGTCGATCGAGTAGTAAGCTTATAAGCTTTTTTGGAAACTCTTTCCCGAAAGTTGGTACATACTAGATTACAATTAATCTTAACAATTGAGGCCCCTTTTGACTAGGAGGAACTTTATACACCCCTTTAGACAGAGCCAGGTATTTGAAATATGATGTCAGTGTGTTCAAAACAATCATCGCAAACAAATTATTCTTACATGGCTAAATCCTTCTATTAACTAAATGAAGAAGGATGATATTTACATGTAAATTATACAATAAACAATGTTTCAATGCATGGACCAGTAGTGGGAGAACTTTATGAGGTCAAACATAATTCTATATTTGCACAACTTGAATGTCTGCATAGAAAATAACCTGTTGCATTTATTCCCCTTTTTGTTATATTGGCCATACGTTGACAAGATGGTGACTGATCACCTGCCTCCCATCTGGAGGGTGCTCAAAGTTCACAGGAGAAACACCCGGTGACAGATCAGTACTCGGCTGATGACATTTACATTAAGAAGTTTAACTGTATCTTCATAACCACAAAGTCTACAAAGTACAAATACACAAGAGTCATGCAATATCTGGCATGTAAAGGTATACACAAGGGCCGTGCAGTATCTGGCATGTTAAGGTATACCCAAGGGTCATGCAATATCTGGCATGTTAAGGTATATAGGGCCATGTTGGCCCTCTTGTTTGAAAAATGTGTTTGTTTCTGTTATGTGACTCAATAGCAAATATCCGAGTAAGCAAATTGATAATAGAACAGTTACAAACCTATTTTGCAGTATTTTTAGTAAGATTTCTAGATATATTAATGTTGGTCTTGCAGGAACAGATGGAGACCCAGTGGAAATCAGCTTTTGGTACGACCGATGATAATAAAACAGGGTCAAAATTCCGAAAACTTATGGGAATGAGAGAAGGTGAGGGTCAGTCATCGGCCGATGAGATGTCAGAAGATGCACAGAAACTGTCCGAGGAGCAGCAACGTAAACAAGCAGAACTGTTTCAGAAGCTGGATCAGGAGTACCAGTTTGCGAGACTGACGACCCACACGCAGCGGGGTGTCGGTCTTGGTTTCTCTGCGACAGTGATAGATCCCAATCATCCGCAGAATCCTCCGTGAATTGATTCTCTGGGCTTAAGTGGTATTTTATAAACAATGACAACAGTTATATCTCAGTTCATCAAACATATCTGGTGTTTAAAAGTGCCATTGTCTGTAACTGTCACCTTAGTGAATTTGTTGCTTAATCCTATAGTATACAGCATAATTCATGTGGATTGCAATGTTTGAAGTTGACAGAAATCTACTGTCATAGACCTACAGGCAGCTTCCTGAATACATACATAAAAAACAACAAAGAAATACAAGCAAAGGACCACCATCCTATTAGAAAAAGTTTTAGCTTTGTTACATGCGTTGTGCATGGCAAGTTTGCTACATTTTTGTACTTTCAGAGTTGTTGTTACATGGAATTAAGTTTATTTAGTCAGTAACTTGAGATCAAATAATATAATTTAGTTTAAGTTACTGCCATTGTGTAGATGGAATTCTGTTTAAAATGGTACCGTGCTCTTAACAGAGTCTAAGGTCCTAATGCTATTTCAAAGTAATCAGTTAAAATCTGTACTAGACAATCTGCTTAAAATGTCTGCATGAAATGAAGTGCATTGTCAGATATATTGGCTTTCATTTTGTTGTCTGTATGTTGTCATGTTCTACTGAAAAGGGCTTTGACTGACAAAAGTTACATTTTAAAAACTTGCGATGTGGTCTTTCTGAATGTTGTTTAAAGTACATAGATATAAATTATTTTTGCATGTATCATCCAGTGACTTTTAACTGTCAGAGTATTAGTGCATCGTAGGTTTAAAAGAGAAGAGAAACTTCAAATTAATGTGCTTCTAAAGGAAACAATGGAAAACTGAAAGTGTTTTGTTGCATCTTGTTATATATATATTTCAGAGCAAGTAAAGAAAAAGATAAAGCTACAAAAGTTGAATGTCAATACTTCATCTAGTGTCTATGACAATCATAGATAAAACAAAGACAAACTTAAAGTGATATTATTGTTCAAAATGGCCACATTGTGGTTGAGAATTGGGCTTAAAACTGAAAAATGTGTTATACCGAGTGATTTCTCTTATAAACTGATATAAATGAAAATACATGTAACAGAAAGGTCGTATTTTTAATATTTAGCTCCCCTGAGCAGTGACCTTGTGTAATGTATGTCATCCATCAGCATATTTCATCCGGCAGCGTCCATCGTCAACAATTGATTCAAATGACATCTTAACCAGTAGGCAAGTTTAAATAAACTTCACACCAGGGCTTAAGAAATTTTGAAATCTCTATCGGTCGGGGCCAACCAATCAACACAGATCCCCCTCCCCGGAAACTGCTACCCTCTACACACAATCACCGTATCTGACCCGCCCTTTCAGGCTTGTTGATCATCGTTGATTTTTCACTTTCACCTTGGCCGCCAGCAGTGTGTATTACCACCAATTTCTTGGCTAATTCCCCAGTCTGGCATCAACGCCTATGTTCCCCTGACTGACTGCCAATTTTCCAATCCCTTCCCGCCGACAATTCCCAGCCTTGTTAAGGCTTGCTGGTTGTCACGTATCCCTTAACCCTGCCTCATTCTGTGCGAGCCTGTCGCTTAAGAAATATATTTCTTGCATACCGGATCGGGGTATCCGCAGTTTTCACCAGTGCTGGAAAATCTTATATTACATATCCCCATGTAATATGACTCGCGTGAGTTACTTGTGACGTAACGTTATAAACTTTGTGACGTCACTTCCCCAAACAAAGCATCTGAATACAGCTTGTTTTTATACCATAATGTATTATTTCGATTAGTTTGCATTTAGAAATCTGTTTAAAGTGCAAGACGGTATACAAGAAAAGTTTCTATCATGATACACTTGGTTAAGATGGAAATATCCTTCACCTCGGGTAACTGTTTTGCGGGAACTGCAGAGCCTCGTTCCCGCCAAAACGTCACCCTCGGTGACAGATATTTCGATCTTAACCGCGTGCTCATGAAGAAACATTAATAATACTGAAATAACATTTTTATGAGAAATGTTTACATCCCAGACATTTTTGTAACACCCGTGGGCCGTATGTCAAATATCTATATTCAAATAAATTTTGCATTTTCACTTGATATTCAATATTTAATTTTTCTAATGTTATTGCTCATTATGTTTTAGTTAAAATTGTTTTAAGTAACAAGCAAAATGCAAACATCAATTAATTCTTTTGACCTGCCACATGTTTGGACCGATTATAAGCGGTGCCTTGGGCAATTATCTTGACATGTTTAATTGGGATATTGTGTAGGTGCCAGTACACAGGTATAGCTTGATATTCAGTTAATTCTATGTGGTTCTATGAAATTTAAGAAAATTTTTCATAGCTGAATTTTGTTATTTCTTTTGTCCTGTGAATCTCTGACAAGTTGAAAATCGGTCTAGACTGTGGTTCTATGAAATTTATGAAAATTATTCATAACAATTTTGTTAATTTTTTGTCATGTGGATCAGTCTGACAAATTGGAAATCTGTGTCTAGACCAGGAAATTTTTGGTTTTCCTCGGCCCTGCTTCACACATATGATCCTTGGATAGTCCTCTTTCTAAATTGCTCAAACCATTCAAGTTCCACTACATTAGAGCTAAAAAAAGAAAGAAATCCCTTCCTAAACTGCTTATCTGAACTGGAAATTATTCTGTACAAATGTTTTTTTGGTGACCCTCTACCAAAATAGCTCGGACCATTTCACAACATAGCCAACAGGGCTAAAAATAATAAAATTTTTAAACAACATCTCTTAAACAGCTGTTCTGAATTTGAAATTATTTCACACAAATGTTTCTCAAGTGGCCGTCTTTCAAATTGCTCGAACCATTCTTGCACAGGACAGCTGCCAGGGCTAAAAATAGGATAGGGTAACATCTGTTCACTTGGGTGACATCGGGCTGTTGTGGCTCTTTTGTTGACTTCAATATACATGTAGTAAAAAAAAGATTTCAGCAGATATTCTCCATTATCAATGGGAATGAAAGTGTTGCACAGATAAATATATTTTGTTGTAACTTTGAAAATGTTCATTATTTTAGGAGTATAAATCAGTTGTTTTACGTCTTTCTTAAAATTATGATGGTCTATTTAAACAGTAATTGATACCACTATGGAATACAGAGCTCAGGTGTAGAAATGTAAGAGTAGATTTACATATCATATGTCTCAACCTGCTAAGTTCGTCAACATGTTACAGGGATTTATAGATAAGTTGGGGTAAATGGAGATTGTTAAGCTGAAAATAGCTCAGGACTGAATTTATTTATTTTTAAGTTTCAATTTTGTATCGTAACCAGAATACTTTAATTTTATCCAAGAAAGATTGATTCTTGTTAAACTCTGATCAGTCATTTATAAACTTCTCACTCACGGTTAAGTGTATATCATGTTGTTTCACTTTTTTACACTACATAATCTTAGATTGTTTTGTTAAGTGTATATCATGTTATTTCACTTATTACACTACATAATCTTAGATTGTTATGTGATAACTTGTTACCTTGTGTAAATATGATAATGCTGTGTGATTTGTCAGAATGTGTTACAATACATAAGAATTGTAAACTATTCTTAATGAGTATATTATACTGCCATAAATGTGCTTATGAGAATTTTTTATGAGGGCTTCATAAAATACATTGTTTTAGGAAGATTTTATTGTTCCTTGTTTCTATTAGCTCACACAAAGAGTGCCCAAGGTGAACTACAAGAGTTATTGAAGGCCAGCAACATGTAGTGTTTGGTTGGAGTTACAACCTCTGCTGTACCTCCTGCAAAAACAATGTTAACCAACATTTACTATGGCCAAAACATCTCGGGCATGTGTCTGTGGCTAAAACATCTCGGTCATATGTCTATGGCCAAAACATCTTGGTCATGTGTCTGTGGCCAAAACATCTTGGTCATTTGTCTGTGGCCAAAACATCTTGGTCATATGTCTGTGGCCAAAACATCTAACATGTGTCTATGCCTGTGGCCAAAAACATCTCAGTCATGTGCCTGTGGCCAAAACATCTCAGTCATTTGTCTGTGGCCAAAACATCTCGGTCATGTGTCTGTAGACAAAATATCTCGTCATGTGTCTGTGGCCAAAACTTCACGGTCATGTGTCTGTAGACAAAACATCTCGTCATGTGTCTGTGGCCAAAACATCTCAGTCTGTGGCCAAAACATCTCTGTCGTGTGTCTGTGGCCAAAACATCTCAGTCTGTAGACAAAACATCTCGGTCATGTGTCTGTGGCCAAAACATCTCGTCATGTGTCTGTGGCCAAAACATTTCGGTCATGTGTCTGTAGACAAACTATCTCAGTTATGTGTCTGTGGCCAAAACATCTCGCCATGTGTCTGTGGCCAAAACATCTCGGTCTGTGGCCAAAACATCTTGATCATGTGTCTGTGGCCAAAACATCTCAGTCTGTAGACAAAACATCTCGGTCATGTATCTGTGGCCAAAACATCTCGGTCTGTAGACAAAACATCTCGGTCATGTGTCTGTGGCCAAAACATCTCGGTCTGTAGACACATGTCCAAGATGCTTTGGTCATAGACACATGGCAGAGATGTTCTGGCCAAAAAAGTCTTGCGTGCAAGGCACTGTCGTGCACATACTCTGTGTATAGTGTTCAGGGGTATTAAACAATTATATAAGGTAATTTTTAACTTAATATCTTGCTACTTGCAGTCCTTGATTACACTTTGAAAATGCAATGATGTTTATTCTGAAAAGGCCTGTCAGAATTTTATTTTGTTTGGCACAAATAATCAACTTTGTAGTCTCTAACAACAGAACGTTTAGGAACTACATTTTTACAGAAATGAGGCCCTTGTTGTCTGAAAGTAGTAGTACTGGTTTGATTTAACTGACACAACAATTAAGTTCTTTATGACTATGCTTGAAGAAGAAAAAATTCACCATGGTGATAGAAGCCCCAGTGGGGTGGTGAAATTAAAAAAAAAATTGAAACAGATCAATACACTTCAGTTTTTCTTTTTCAACTTTTTTTCTTCATTTGACGGGGGGATAATAATTCACTGAATTTGCTTGTTGGCCTGAAAAGATTCAATGCCATTTGATGTATAAAGTTAAAAAAATGTAAAATATTCATCATCCTCATCCAACTGTCTGCATAATTGTTAGCACAATGATGCGAGTTTGATAACCAGCTCAATCAGTGGACTTACACAAGCATAACCTTGGATGGTTGAAATCCCTATCATTATCTTCCCTCTCTCATGACGGTGAAAGTCTCACATTTTAAACACCGTCTCATTCTGGTAAAATTATCCATATGGTAGTTATAAAACCATTGCAGCCTCTGTCTTTGGATTATGTGTTCACATTTTGCAGTATGAAAAATTTAAACATTGAATTAGTGACTTTCATTTAAGAGGTCTATTTGTAGTACAGGCATATGTGCTTTAGAAAAGGTTGTTTAGAATTGTACAACAGTCTTGAAAAGGTGCCTGTCTGATCCAGATGCACGATTTACACCGATTTAACTGTATTTGTTCACAAATAGTTTTACAGTACAGTGAATATGAAATAATAGACCCAGTGATGCATGTAAAATATGCAATATAGAATTAAAGTAACTAGGACATATTACAGAGAAGATTCAGTATGCCTTAAATACAGTAAAAACCCTATTTGCGACCACCCCGATTTCGAAATGTAATTTACCTATTATTGATTTTATAAAATCCAATAGGTATTTGTACCATAACCTTCAAAGGGTAAACATGTCTTGAAAATGAATTGAAATACCTAGGTCAAGCACAAGTATACAAAATGTATACATAAGAAAATGTAGTGTCAATATTATTTATAGATATTATTTGAGCTGTTGAAACGTTCGATTTAAACATTATTGCAAAGTGTCAGTGCTAAATTTAGACATCCATATAGGAACAGGATTTCATAATACAGCAAAAGTAAAATGGAGATCTTAGGCTATTTCTCACAGATGTTATTTGGTCGTTCAAATATTAAAAAAAGAATATCTGGGGGACAGTCAGATCAGCTGAAGTCGGATATTGATTCAAGAAATCCAAACAAAGCATGGAGGAAACGACAAGGCGAGCAGCACTGTTCATGTGTTGTACCATTGAACCCTAAAATACCAGTGTCAGAGGATCATGTGAGATTTGTGTGTATATCAGATACACATGGTAAATTAGAAACATTAAAATCTCTGGAAATTCCTGATGGGGATGTGTTACTACATGCAGGAGATTTTTCCATGTATGGAAGACCAAATGAAATTCATACAGTAAATGAATACCTAGGTAAGACATTTTGGTTTCGTACAAAATAGTCCCTTGCAGATAGTGGACAGCTATGGAATGCGGGTTGGGACATGCCACTTTCTAATTGCCACTTGCTAATTACCACTTAAAGTCTTGCTTATTGCTAATTGCAAGTGTGGACATGCCACTTGCTAATTGCCACTTGCTTATTGCTAATTGAAGGTTTGGGTATGCCACCTGCTCATTGCCACCTACTACTTGCTTATTGCTAATTGCTAGTCGGGACACGTCACTTGCTACTTGCCACTTGCTAATTGCTAGTTGGGACATTCCACTTGTTATTTGCCACTTAGGTATTGCTAACTGCTAATTGGGACATGCCACTTGCTAATTGCTAGTTGGGACATATGCCACTTGCTAATTGCCACTTACCACCTGCTTATTGCTAGTTGGGACAATCCAATTGCTATTTGCCCCTTGCTACTTGCCAATTACTTATTGCCTTTTGCTTATAGCTAATTGCTAGTTGCCTATTGCTTATCGGTATGACTATCAAACATGACTAGGAAATAACAAACAGTAGCTTTTATTATTTTATTGAAGTAAAATATTACGATTTTGATGAAGGGTCTATTACTAAGATCAAATCGCTTTTTCTTTTAAATCTGTAAATGTAACGGACGTCTTCTCAGAAGGAAAAATATGACATACAGCGTCAAATGTGACCATATTGTGTTGAAAATTTGAGTTAAAAAAAGATCTGATAAATTATTTGTTGCCTTTTCAAAAACGAAAGTAGGTTTTCCAGTCTTCAAATATCTTTGTAATTTTCCAGAAGTCTCATAGAGAGAGGCTGTAAATAGTTTGTACATTAATAAGCATTAAAGTATAGATGTGCAACGTATATTTCTGACTGTTTACAACATACCATAAAGTGAAAGTAGGACAAAAAGACCACCCAGGTCAATCTAAGGCAATACAAAAAAATCACTTGTTTTTCTGCAGCAGCAATACTCCACGGCTATTGTAAAATTAAGAAGCCAGTTTCAAACTGTATGTCTCTGTTACAATTCCAGATTTAGAAGAAATTCGATTTTGTCTTAGTAATGGACCTTTAAAATGGAACATGCATACCAAAAATATATTGTATTCAATCACATTAAAGCTTCTGTGATCTGATTCATGTTCGTGAACATCGAACATGAGTTACTATTGTAAGTAAAAAAGACATCTACAATGGTATATGTATATTATGAATTATTTAATAAGTTTCATACTGAAATAATCTTGCAGCTGAAGTCTTAACAGTCTTTCAGAAGTTAAAAAGCGGCAAAAAGCAAATGGCAATTAGCATGTGGCAATTAGCAAGTGGCAATAAGCAAGTGGCAATTAGCATGCAGCATGTCCAAACCTGAAATAAGCAAGAGTCAAGTGGCAATTAGCAAATGACATGTCCAAACCTAAATTAAGCAATAGGCAAGTGACAATTAGCAATTAGCAAGTAGCAATTAGCAAGTGGCATGTCCCAACCCGCAAGTGGCAATTAGCAAGTGGCATGTCCCAACCCGCAATTAGCAAGTGGCAATTAGCAAGTAGCAATTAGCAAGTGGCAATATCCAAGCAGCAATTACGAATAAGCAAGTGGCAATTAGCAATTAGCTATTAGCAAGTGGCATGTCCCAACCCGCATTCCATAGGACAACAATAACAATGAGGAAAATAAAGTACAGACAAGATATAATTCAATTTTGTAATATTTTTTCTACAAAATCTGACAATTTCATGCTCTATTTAGCTCACCTGGCACAAAGTGCCAGAGTGAGCTATTAGGATCGCTCTCCGTCCGGGGTCCGTCGTACATCTGTCCGTCCGCACACATGCTGGGTACCTTAGGTGTTAGGAGGTGTGGCCTAAGACAATAGAAATCTATTATTTTCATTCCGTCTTTTGTCCCTTAAGTGGTCATTCTTTTGTTACTTAAGTGGTCACTCTATTGTTCGAGAACAATGGAAATACCACCTAATAACACCTTCGCATGGGTGTGCGTCCGTCAGTCTGTCCGAGCCCGCATATGGGCATATATTGGGTACTATATCATTCATTCCGTCAGGTAGCCAACAAAAAAGGGGCACATGTTGGGTACTTTTAATACTTTATATAGTGCCTTGTTGGCTACTTTCTTATAATAGGAGGCAATGGAAAGTACCCAACAAATGCCCATTTGTAAGGTCGTCCGTCCGTCCGTCCACCATTTCCTTCAAACGACATCTTCTCTGAAACCACTGAGCCAATGTTGATGAAACTTTGCATGGATGTTCCTTGCATGATGCTCTATCAAAGTTGTTCGAAGAAATCCATTCAATGCAGAACTCTGGTTGCTATGCCAACAAATAGGAAAAAACTTAAAAAATCTTCTCTGAAACCAGATGGCCTAGAGCTTAGACATTTGGCATGTAGCATTGTCTAGTGGACCTCTACCAAGATTGTTCAAATTATGACCCCCGGGTCAAAATTGACCCTGCACGGATGCTCACTTAGTTTTACATAGGCTTTATATAGGAAAACTTAAAAAATCTTCTTCTCTGAAACTACAAAGCCTAGAGCTTAGATATTTAGCATGTAGCATTGTCTAGTGGACCTCTACCAAGATTGTTCAAATTATGAACCCTTGGTCAAAATTGACTCCGCACGGGTGGGCACTTAGTTTTGCAAAGGCTTACCGGTATATAGGAAAAACTGAAAAAATCTTCTTCCCTGAAACCACAAGGCCTAGTTCTTAGATATTTGGCATATAGGATTGTCTAGTGGACCTCTACCAAGCTTGTTCAAATTATGACCCCGGATCAAAATTGACCATGCACAGGATTCACTTAGTTTTACATAGGCTTATATAGGAAAAACTTAAAAAATCTTCTTCTCTGAAACCACACGGCCTAGAGCTTAGATATTTGGCAGGGGGGGGGGGGAACCTATATGGTATATAACATTGTCTAGTGATCTGGTTCTGTACCAAGGTGAGCGATATAGGGCCATCTTGGCCCTCTTGTTTATAGTAGGCAGACTAGATTGTTTCTTCTGTGACAGCTAATGACAATTTAGCAGTCTGTTACCACAAGTGCTTTGCGATTTGGAACAGGCATGGGGTAATTGGAAAATGTTATTGTAATTGACTGCAGTTAATTACAAAATTTGCTGTAATTGAATGTAATGATGCCCCCTTCAAAGAAGAGGGGTATATTGATTTGCAGATGTCGGTCGGTCTGTCTGTCCTTCCATCTGTCCTTCCGTCCGTCAGTCCATCTGTCTACCATCTGGTTTCCGGATGATAACTCAAGAACGCTTGGGGCTATGATCTTTAAATTTGATATGGAGGTTGGTTATGACCAGCAAAGGACCCCTATTTTTTAGGTCAGTATGTCAAAGGTCAAGGTCACAGTGACCTGGAATAGTAAAAGAGTTTTTAGATGATAACTTGAAAATGTTTGGACTAGCATTTGCATTTTCAAACTTGATGTGGAGGTTTGCCATGACCAGCAGATGAGCCCTATTGATTTTGAGGTCAGTAGGTCAAACTTCAAGGTCCGTAATTGTAAAACAGTTTCTGAATGATAACTCGAGAACACTTGGGCCTAACATCTTGAAACTTGATGTGAAGGTTGGTCTTAATCGGTAGAGGACTCCTAACAGTTTTGAGATTAGAAGGTCAAGGTCACAGTGACCCGAAATTGTAAAATGGTTTTCGCTCAAAAACATAAGTTCGGACTGATCAATTGCTATGAAATCTGGTTTGTAGGTAGTTTTGCGGGGAGAGGAAGCTTGGGCTGCATTTGAGGTCACAAGGATCAAGGTTAAGGTCACTGTTACTAAAAATAGAAAAATGGTTTTCACTTAATAACAGTTGTTAGGAGTGACCAATGGCAATGAAACTCGGTTCTTTTGTTGTAAACTTGCCATAGACAACGATAGAGTGCCAGGTGGATTTTCTGATTAATCCATGCCCTCTGGTCACACCAATAACTGACTATGATAATAGAGGTGACAATTAACTACCATCAAAATTCTGTGAAAAATCAAATTTTGGAACTAAAATTGCCTTATGTCATGTTTGTTATTTTTTTTCTGTCTGCAAAAGTTGGTGAATTAAACAATTCAGCTGTGCTGCTACTACTAGATAAGTCTAGAAATCATAAAATAAAACAAGAGCTGTCCCTCACAAGTGACGAATGCCCCCGAAAGAGGTGTCTCACAGTCTGTGTCCTCTCCATGTGCTCAATAAATGTGCTATGTAATTTTAAAATCCTTCCATGCATGACAGAGTTACCATGCATACAGTATTCCATTACTTTTAAACACTAAGTGTGACCTTGACCTTTGAGGTAGGGACATAGTTCTTGCAGACAACACATTATCTTGATGTGCTGAACATTTGTGCCAAGTTATTTTAAATCAATCAATGCATGACAAAGTTACAGTCCGGACACGAATGCATGCATATATATAGGATTCCATTATCTATAAACTATAAACCTATAAAGTGACCTTGACCTGAGGTGATAAGGGACGTGTGTCTTGCACGCGACACGACGTCTTGATGTGCTAGACATTTGTGCCAAGTCATTTTAAAATCCTTCAATGCATGACAAAGTTACAGCCCGGACATGAATGTGTGCATATATAAATGATTCCATTAACTTTAAACTCTAAGTGTGACCTTGACCTTTGAGGTAGGGACGTGGGTCTTGCACGTGACACGTTGTCTTGATATACTAGACATTTGTGCCAAGTTATTTTAAAATCCTTCAATGCATGACAAAGCTACAGACCGTACATGAATGTGTAAGGGAGGGATGGACGGACGGAGCGATTTTAATATGCCACCCTTCAGGGGCATAAAAACTTAGAATTTTATAAATTATTATCAAAAAAAAAAAAAAACTGTATAGAATCTTTGACTTTAAGCTACATATCTATAATATCTGATAGTTTTATTACAGGCAGCTTACCACACAAACACAAGGTGATTATTGCGGGCAACCATGACATGACTTTTGACCTTGACTATATGAACTACAGAAGGTCATCCTGGATATGGTCAATGTTTGACAGAAATTATGAATATGAATTGAGATTTTATGGAGCTACAAGCATCCACGACATGCTTCAAAACTGCATCTATCTTGAAGACTCCACAGTGGAATTATATGGGATCAGGATATATGGTAGTCCTTGGTAGGTGTAATAGTAAATTATGTATATGGAATCAGAATATATGGTAGTCTTTGGTAGGTGTAATAGTAAATCATGTATATGGGATCAGGATATATGGTAGTCCTTGGTAGGTGTAATAATAAATCATGTATATGGGATCAGGATATATGGTAGTCCTTGGTAGGTGTAATAGTAAATCATGTATTTGGGATCAGGATATATGGTAGTCCTTGGTAGGTGTAATAGTAAATCATGTATATGGGATCAGGATATATGGTAGTCCTTGGTAGGTGTAATAGTAAATCATGTATATGGAATCAGGATATATGGTAGTCTTTGGTAGGTCTAATAGAAAATCATGTATATGGTATCAGGATAGATTGTAGTCTTTGGCAGGTGTATAGTAAATCATGTATATGGGATCAGGATATATGGTAGTCTTTGGTAGGTGTATAGTAAATCATGTATATTGGATCAGGATATGTACAATGGTAGTCTTTGGTAGGTGTAACAGTAAATCAGATATTAGAAGCCTAGGCAGCCTCGAGCCACATAATCTGTAAGGCAGACTTTTAAGTACTTTACGATGTTTTACTCACAAGAAAATTGAAATAATTATATCTGGCTATTTTCAGGCCAAATTCATTTTTCTGTTTTGCAGCCATATTTAAATTTTAGCTCTACTGGACAAAGCTTATGCCATGTAGATTTGTTCATCGTCCTCCTGTATGTCTGTCCGAAAACGTTTACTTGATAACTACAGCTAGATCACAATTATGTCTTCCCAAATAAAATATTGTTATTATCATGGATGTCTGTCTGTCGGACATACGTCCGTCCGCACGTCCGGCAAAATCGTACCCGCTCCATATCTCCTAATCCACTTGAAGGATTTTCATGAAACTTGGGACAGATATTCACCTCAACTAGACAATGTGCTGAACTTATGAACCAACCATGACGGCTCAAGGTCAAGGTCACAGCTCAAGGTCAAAGGTTTGAGTCTTGCATTTCGTGTCCGCTCCGTAACCCCTCGAAGGATTTTCATTAAACTTGAGTCAAATGTTCACCTCAACTACGCGATATGCAGAACCCGTGAACTGCTGGCTCAAGGTCAAGGTCACAGTTAGAGATCAAAGGTTGTATGAGTTTATTTTGTGTCTGCTCCATATCTTTTGAACCCCTTGTAGGGTTTAAGAATAACTCAACAGAAATGTTCACCATAGTGACACAATGTGTAGAGAGCACGTAACAACCACCTTGGTTCAAGGTCAAGGTCACTGTAACTAAAAATAGAAAAATTGTTTTTGCTCAATAAGTCCAGTTAGGAGTGTCCAATTGCAATGAAACTTGGTGTGTATGTAGCTTGCACGCAGAGAAAGCTTGGGGTTGCATCGGGGGTCACTAGGGTCAAGGTCATTTTTACTAAAAATAGATTTTTAAATGGGAGGGGGGTGTTAAAGTGTTTTAAGCAAAAAAAATATTTTTTAAGGTCAATGCCACTGTTACTTAAAATAGAAAAATTGTTTTTGCTCAATAACTCCAGTTAGGAGTGACCAATTGCAATGCAACTTGGTGTGTATGTAGCTTGCACGGAGAGGAAGCTTGGGGTTGCATCGGGGTCACTAGGGTCAAGGTCAAGGTCATTTTTACTAAAAATAGATTTTTAAATGGGAGGCGGGTGTTAAAGTGTTTAAGCATAAATAAATATTTTTTTAAGTTCAATGTCAGTGTAACTTAAAATCGATTTTTAATTTTTGCTGTTTTAAGCAACAATAAAAAAGTTAAGGTCAAGGTCACTGTTACTAAAAATAGATTTTTGTGTTATTTTGATAACCTGTATGATTATTGACAAACTGCCATGGGGGAGACATATGTTTTTGTGACAAAAACAACCATCTAGTTTTCATTTGACTTTCATTGAACTTGCTCAGATAGTTGCCTGCAACCTGTAGATGATCCGTAATGTTTTTAGGGTCAAGGTCACAGTGACCTCAGATAACTTTTCATTGATAATGCTTCAGTGGTCACAATCATCATACTTGCTCAGAAGGTTGCCTTCAATCTGTAGATGATCCCTATTGTTTTGGGGTTAGTGGGTCAAGGTCACAGTGACCTCTGTTGGCTTTCCCTTGATAATATTCCAAAAGATTTTCAAAAAACTTACTCAGAACAGTCCAGTAGAGAGATACTAGCCCTTTTGTGCCTCTTGTAAGCAATGTGCAGAAATTTGGGCACTGTAAAATGGGTAATATTTGCTTGACAAAAATTTTGCTGCTTGTGAGCAGACTTACTTGCAAATTATGAATTCACCAAAGGAGAATTTTCTAAAAGTAAATCTGTGAAATTAAAAGTTCGTAAGATTTTAAATTGAGCAAAGTGGGAAATTTGCAAAAGTAGCGAAAATTAAATAATTGCGAATATTATCCAGTTTACAGTACCTGGTTGTACTATCCTAGACTAGCAGAAGTTTCTTTTCTCTGCTAGTTGCTCTGAGGTGCCACAAAAAAATAAAATAATTATATCATTAGTTAATATACACTCTACCATTTATTTGACTATAGGACAATATCATCATCTCAGTACATGACCTGGGGGTTCCAGGTTTCTCGTGGTGATGCTATTCTACAGAAATGGAATGAGATTCCAGCAGATACTGACATACTCCTAACACACTGCCCTCCTTGTGGTATACCTACACATTATTTTGCTTTGATCTTTTTAACAGATCTTTGACAGCTAGTTTTTGAAGGGTTTGTCCAACACAACCCATAATTTTAGTGTTTATTTTCATGTGTATAAGATCATTCATCTTCTTTGAACAAGATAAAATTCATACTAGGTATGACTTAGAAATTTTTGTTAAATTTGATCTAACTGAACTATATTTTATACTAATAAAATGTATTTATAAAACTGGTAAAGATAGGGCACCACTCCTAAATATATTCAGAGATAACCCTCCATTATATATCAGTGGAAAAACATTAGAACAGCTTGTCCATGGTTGGTTGGTATGTTGATGCTCTTTTCTCTGACAGTGGAACACTTGCCTCTTTGGAATTTTAATGGTTAGGACTTTGGTCCTCTAGCATCAAACAGAGGCTGCTGATGATCCATTGGTCAAATTATTTTGGTCCTACTTTTACAAACATGTCTTGTTTTCTACAGGGTTTGGCGACGGTACAGATAGTTACATATACAAAATGAAGAACTTGCTCAGATCAATGGATGAGAATCATTGGGGATGTGTGGACCTGTTGAATACAGTACAGAAAAGGGTCAAACCTAAATATCACATCTATGGACATATACATCAAGGTCAATTTATTAATACACTAATTCCCTCTAGAAATGCTGTAGGTCATAGTTGTTAGGCCTTCTCTGTCACCAAGATAAATCACTAATTTCAAAAAGGAGTTTTGTGCCTTGAGTTCTTGATATAAAACCTGAAAAGTTTTAGATTCTTTCTAAACAAAATAGGATCTCTTATTGTTTAAGACAATATGTATGGAGTTTGAATTTGTTGGAAGTCACTTCTTTTGAATTGAAAGTTTGCTTTTTTACACAACAGAAGCTCTATGTTAGAGTCTCCATGCCTGTTTTTAGCTCACCTGAGCTGGCTCAGGGTGAGCTATTAGGATCGATGAATGTCCGTCGTCCGTCGTCCTTCCACACTTAGTTCGTTAACACTCTAGTGGTCACATTTTTGCCTCAATTGTCACGAAACTTGGTCAGGATGTTTGTCCCAGTAATTACTCGGACGAGTTCGAATATGGGTCATCTCGGATGAAAAACTAGGTCACATGACCCAAAAATAGAAAAATCTTGTTAACACTCTAGAGGCTACTGTTTCAGTCCAAATATCCTGGCAATTTGTCAGAAAGGTTGTTTGGTTGATTTCTAGCTCAAGTTTTAATATGGGTCACCTGGGGTCAAAAACTAGGTCACACAGCCCAAATATAGAGAAACCTTGTTTACACTCTAGAGGTAACATTTTCAGCCCAAATATCCTGGAAATTTGTCAGAAAGGTTGTTTAGTTGATTTCTAGCTCAAGTTCGAATATGGATCATCTGGGGTCAAAAACTAGGTCACACAGCCTGAATATGGAAAAACCTTGTTAACACTCTAGAGGTAACATTTTCAGCCCAAATATCCTGGAAATATGTCAGAAAGGTTGTTTCGATGATTTCTAGCCCAAGATCGAATATGGGTCATCTGGGGTCAAAAACTAGGTTACAGAGCCCAAATATGGAAAAACCTTGTTAACACTCTAGATGTTACATTTTCAGCCCAGATATCCTTGAAATTTGTCAGAAAGGTTGTTTCGATGATTTCTAGCTCAAGTTCGAATATGGGTTATCTGGGGTCAAAAACTAGGTCACAGAGCCCAAATATGGAAAAACCTTGTTAACACTCTAGATGGTAACATTTTCAGCCCAGATATCCTGGAAATTTGTCAGAAAGGTTTTTTCGATGATTTCTAGCAACTTTGTTAAAAGCCTTGTTAATACTCTAGAGGTAACATTTTCAGCCCAAATATCCTGGAAATTTGTCAGAAAGGTTGTTTCTATGATTTCTAGCTCAAGTTCGAATATGGGTCATCTTGGATCCAAAACTATGTCACAGAGCCCAAATATGGAAAAACATTGTTAACACTCTAGAGGTAACATTTTCAGCCCAAATATCCTGGAAATTTGTCAGAAAGGTTGTTTCGATGATTTCTAGCAACTTTGTTAAAAGCAGTTGTACTCGGGTGAGCGATAAAGGGCCATCATGGCCCTCTTGTTACTTATACATTCAAAATTTTGTTTGTAGGTTATGGTGTAAGAACAGATGGGACCACAACATATATTAATGCAGCCACATGCACGCAATCATATCAGCCCAGCAATCCGGCAATAGTGTTTGATGTTCCTATACCACCAGGATATTCTAAGGTACACAAACAATTATATATTTCATTCTTAGTACTAACCAAGCTTTCATACAGTTGCATGATTTAGTTTAATGTAATGAGTCCTCTCTACTTGGTTGACACAGTAAGTTCTGTTCTGTCAATCCTCACTTTTTGTCTGCCTTTCATTTGCTACATGCACAACTCTCACAGTGGCTATCTCTAAGGTCAAGGTCACACTTTTGGCTTAAAGCATACTACATAGGTTTATGTGGCAACATTTTGTTTTCAGAATTCGATTTTGTGATAATTTTAACACAATATTATTATGTCATGCACAAATTCTGTTAATGTTGAAGGTCAATTTAAGGTAAGACTTTGGGGGTGAACTTGATGCATGGTGTGTCATGGCATAACTTTCTTATACAACGAGGGATTTTGATAAAAAAAAAAGGTTCACAAAATGCAAGACAATATGTGACAGCGTTTCTTCTTAACTTGAAGGTCAATATTGGACTTGGGGCTCAAACTTACCAAATAGATCCTTCTGTTGGACTAAGTAGAAACACTTTATTTGCTGGACTTTGTGAAACATGGAAGGTTTATCATTTGCAAGCTGCACCAAGTTACCTAACTTAATGATAAAGCCATAGTTGAGCTTGAAGTGCTAAAAATATTAAAAAGAGAACACATTAGAATTAAAGTGCATTTCTTTGACATAACTTTGTTTACACATACACCGATTTTGAACTAATTTTACAAAATAATATACAGTTGTTTCATGCAGGTAACCCAAAATACACCAGTTATTTACCACTGGCAAATTATACCACAGCTTGACAAGAATGAATTTTAGCTTTACAGTATTTCTTTTATTCTCCTGTCATGAAATAAAGACTTGTATTAGAAATAAGTAAAAATTTTGTCATTTAATTCTCCCATTTTTTCTTTTTCAGCGACCACAGCCTGCAGGTCAAGAACAGACCTAACTAAAACAACTTCAGCGTACCCAGTTTATATGCTTGATAGAACGGTTAAAGCCGTATATATAAAATATATATATATATAAAAAAGCAGCATTAGAGTTTTGGAAGCCAGAACTTAATAAGAACAGACCTAGAATTAAACATAAGAAGATGCTGTTGACTGATAGTTGTACTTTATCTTAAAATGGTTTCATTGTGACCAAAGTGTAAATCTGTGATAGTTGTATATTCCCTTGATGTACTACATGGGATACAATAATTAAAGCAGACAGTTCAATCGTGGTTAAATAAAGTTCGCACTTCTGCATTATATTGAAATTACATAATCCATCAAAATGCACTATTTCGTTGGTCTAGAAGGCTGCTAAAGTTTACCATTAATGCTTTGAAAACAAGTTTGAAACTAATTATACAAAGTCATTCCTCTTATTAACAGAAAGAAATAATTGATCTTACACAATTGGTGAATGGTCAATTTTGACAAGGATAGTTAATCCTAAAAGCATGAATCAGGGTTTAAAATATCATTCTCAATTGTTATGGTCACTTTGAAACCATTCTTGTCATCCAGAGCATTTATTATAATTTCATGTTTGTCTGAAAGGTTGGCAAACCACGGATGTTTGAGGATGCTTGAAACGTAATATCTCTTAAAGGAGTACAAACTATTTACCATTAATGCTGATGCCATGTTTTATCTGTTATTTTTTATGTTTTATATTGACATTTTTCTGTGATGTATTTACTTGTTTTCTATTCATGTATTCACAATTTAACAAAATAAATCATCAATTGCTGCTGGAGTTTTTGTGTGTGTCACTCAGTGCAGTATTAAACTTAAACAGGACTGTCACTTATCATTGAGACGAGGTGAGTAACAGGCTATATGAAAGAATACATAGGTGTTTATTTTACTAGAAACCCAGCATACCACTATTATGGCAGTTGTGTGTATTTGCTAGAACTATGCTAGTTCTAAAAAAATTCAAGCAGGTGCAGTAAGATTAATGTAAGTTGTAAGAACTTGTTTCCACAAAACTTTTCGGCGATGAGAGGACAAACGCAGCAACGTAGTTTGAATAATGTAAAAGTAAATGTATAAAAAGTTGCCATGGTAACATGTTACCAGATTTCTTAGTAGTTGTCACCAAAATGACTTGTAGAAATCTATTTGGAACAAAAGACCATGAAAATGTCTTCATTTCCATGCATTTGAATAACAGACAGACAGACGGACGAACGGACATATTGATTTCCTTCCAATTAGGCCAAGAAGCCCATTAATATTATTTATGTATGATTTGTGCGACGAACATACTTATATGAACATGGTTATAATTTCAGTTGTATAAACATACTAACAGACAAACGACACGTACAATTCTAAAGTTGAGCTTTTGAGCAGAAAATTCATTCAAACTGTTGCCTCTTTTCTTTAATAAGTTTCTTAATATTTCTTGATAACAGCTTCAGGTCGCTTTAATCAGGATATACTGTCCCTTGGTGATCAAAAATTTATTATTTTTGTGTACGTTTCAACAGATACAAGAACCTAAAGCAATGTTACTCATTTTGTCACAATTCAATGAAACTTAGCACGAAGACAGCGGTGTCTTGTGTACTAAGATCTTAAATGATATTTAAATTAACATCTTCAGTCATATCTTTGTTATTTGTTCTTATACGTATGACCAGAAAGCTACGATTCTGCCTTCTATTTCTATAACATGCTTTTACCCCGATAAACCATATAATTTGGTGTAGATCTTTTTACGTTTAAAATGATTTGAGAAAATAGTTTAATTCGTCCGCATTTTGCCTTATTGGAATACTAACACCTTCATGAAGATAGTTTTGTACAAAATAATCATTTAAATCATTCAGGAATTTAAAAGAATGTAACAGAGAGAAGTTTTCACCCTGATGCACGCCAATGTTACATGTAAAACAAGAGCTGTCCCTCACAAGTGACGAATGCCCCCGAAAAAGGTGTCTCACAGTCTGTGCCCTCTTGATGTGCTCAATAATTGTGCTATGTTATTTTAAAATCCTTCCATGCATGACAAGAGTTACCATGCATACAGTATTCCATTACTTTTAAACACTAAGTATGACCATGACCTTTAAGGCAGGGACATGGTTCTTGCACAGAACACATTGTCTTGGTGTGCTGAACATTTGTGTCAAGTTATTTTAAAATGAATCAATGCATGACATGACAAAGCATGGCAAAGTTACAGTCCGGACACAAATGTGTGCAAATATACAGGATTCCATTACCTTCAAATTCTAAGTGTGAGATTCACCTAGCAGGGATTACTTTTATTTACACTGTCCTGTGACTTTGGAACATGGTGGGGGTAAGAGTGAGGTTGGGTGCGCACCATAAACCGGTTTAAGCTCCCAGTGGTGTTTTTGCCACGACCGTTCCAAGGCGGTGCCCCACTGTGTTCCTTTTTTGTTCTTTTTGTCCTCGTGTGTTTGCTTTGTGTGCTGGTGTGTGCTGGTAGTGTATGTGTGTGTGTACGTTGTGTGTGTGGGGGTTGGGGTGTGCACTTCTGGGTGCTGTGGGGCCTTTTGGAGATGCTGTGTTTTTGGTACGTGGCATTCCCTGTTTGATATTATTTTTGTTTTTATTGATCTTTGAGATAGTGACGTGGGTCTTGCACGCGACACATCGTCTTGATGTGCTATTTTAAAATCCTTCAATGCATGACAAAGTTACAGTCCGGACACGAATGTGTGCATATATAGAGGATCTATTACCTTCAAACTCTAAGTGTGACCTTGACCTTGTAGGTAGGGAAGTGGGTCTTGCACACGACACGTCGTCTTGATGTGCTAGACATTTGTGCCTAGTTATTTCAAAATCTTTCAATGCATGACAAAGTTACAGTCCGGACACGAATGTGTGAATATATGGAGGATTCTATTACCTTCAAACTCTAAGTGTGACCTTGACCTTTGAGGTAGGGACGTGGGTCTTGCACGCGACACATCGTCTTGATGTGCTGGACATTTGTGCCAAGTTCATTTAAAATCCTTCAATGAATGACAAATTTAAATTTACAGACCGGACACGAAGAAACGAAAGGCAGGACACATAGACGGACGCACAGACAGACGGACGGACGCACAGACGGACAGATGGACGGTGCGATTTTAATATGCCACCCTTCGGGGGCATAAGAAATGACAATCCAAAGTTTACCATAACACAAGATTTTATACCTTTGCACATATTATTGTTTACCGTTGATTAACATATTGTATAAGGTACTGTTATATAAAAATGAAAACCCCTTTTTAAACCAATCTTGACAGTTATGCAATTTTATAAAAGTATCAGAAATTAACGAATAGAGGAAAATGTCTGAATCAAAGTTTCTATTACATATACCATGAATCTTCAAAAACTCAACTTTCGAATCATACGTGTCGGTTTGTTATTATGTCCGTCGAACAAATCATATACATGTATACCATTAGAGAATATCAATGGGTTTGTTAACTTAATTGGAAGGGTATAAATATGCCCATTCGTCTCTTCTCTCTGCCTGTAAGTCACGTTTAAAATGGATGGAAATCATTACCTTTTCATAATCATTTGCCCAATACGTACGCCACAGCGCTTGCAGAGATCACCAACAGACGGAGAGTGTCCACTTTCAAGCAATGTATTACGGGCGAAGCCCGACCATAGGTAAACGTATGTACGAGTATTTAATTGAATACTGAAAGCAATAAAATTAATGAATTCACGATTACCCATGGAAAATTTCAATTTGTCCGCACCCATGGACGATACGAAAACATACTTATAACGATGCACCGTTTTTTAACTTCCGCTGCAAATGACCAATCGGAAGTCCTCGGTAGATTCCGTTACCCTACATCAAACGAAGCATTCTGCCGAGGTGTTCCGATTGGCAAATGACGTCATTTATGTGACGTCATTAAATGTCAGCCATTTTTGTTTTGAAAAAATGCAACACATTTCCGTTTAATGCAGGCTTTGTACTTTGGAAATATAAAGAGATTCTATTTATGTACACATTCCTAAAGTTTGATACCCTTCCTGTTACGCCATAAAAAGTAACATTTCTTTTAGCAGTCAATACCTTGATTCATGATTCAATGGATATTCGATATCATTATTTTCGTAACTTCAAACGTTTTTGCGACCCCTGGGCCCTGAAAATTCGTAACATTTTTAAAAATAAATTACTGTTATGCTTTCGCCCGATATAGGTTTTGCCTATTTTCATATTACATTAATTACTTTGTTTAATACTTAACTAGGATCAAGAAATAATTAGGAATGGCCATAATTTGCAATTAGTTAACCCAGGATTTGTTATATTAACGGATTGTGAAACGGTGCGAAAAAGGTCGAATTCTCTGCCGTAACGAGATTTTCCGAGATTTTGCGAGATTTCATCATCACAACGACGCCATTTTAAGTAAGCGAATACAGAAAATCATCGATAATATCTTCTTCAATCTCTAAAATACTATCAATCTATCAACGTTGAATTTCTACATAACAAATTGGTTAAGTTATGATTAATCCACTGACAAGTTATTTGTTAGAAATCATATTGATTTTTTGCAATATACACCCTTTCAAGTGCAGATCATCTGTAAGAATGTTTGACGAGAAAGATGAGAAAATGGCGGAGCTGCGGCTAACATAGCCCAACTTAGTAGCGACTTTCTGTCGTTCTTTTGTGTTTATGATAATAATATGGATTTGGTTGCATTGAGAAAGGGTTTGTTAAGTGTTCGAAGTAATTTCTTTTGTTAAAAAGCGGGTAAGTGATGAAGGAGAAGTTCGTAAATTTGGGCCAATTTTAACTTTTGCCCTGAAAAATAGCGGCAAAAAATGGCGAAATTTGCAAAACCAGGTTCTACATAGTAGCGAATTTTCGCACCGATGTGGTTATTGAGTCCCGATGTTGAATTAAAATATATTCATGAATCATTGATACACATATTAAACTATTTGCAAACCCGTTACAATGGCTAAAAATTGTTTAAAACACATCTGAAAACGAGCGTCATTCGGCTGTAAATAAGATTGGTAGCCATACTTGTTATGCTGTGCGGTTACCTTATAGCCCTAAGAAAATAATATATCTTTTTACATGAAAATGATCATTTTAAGCATGATAAATGACTGATCTCTATAAAAAAAATCAGTTTCATAAGTATTCACTTGATATCACGGTTAAAAATGTGTGTAGATGTGTAAAATTAGATTCCAAGTTGTGTTGAGCAATTGCGATTTGTTGCAATTATTTCGTTTTTTTCTGCAAACATACCAATTAATTTGTTTCCGATCAAAAGACAACACATCTATTAGTAAACGATGTCGATAATTATTTTGATGACTTTTTACAAAATTAATATCAAAATAAAATGACACAAACATGTCATAAAGAACTTTCGCACCTTTCACGTTGTTTTTTTTTGTTGATTGCCTTTTTGCCGATAAAAGGAAAATTAAATGATTTCATAACAAAGTGATTTCGGGTTTTGTAAAAACATAATTTGTTGATAAGTTAATTTGATCTGATCTTTTACTAGAAAGTATAATACGACAGTAATACCATCGCGCCTTTTACACTCTTCTTTTTGTTATTTGTTTTTGCTTATTCGCTTTTGTTTTTACACATTTGCA
The DNA here is from genome assembly GCA_022818135.1 of Saxidomus purpurata. Taxonomy (NCBI): domain Eukaryota; kingdom Metazoa; phylum Mollusca; class Bivalvia; order Venerida; family Veneridae; genus Saxidomus; species Saxidomus purpurata. The sequence goes on from JAFMSR010000007.1 coordinate 4,637,787, forward strand.
AGATCAATACATAATCTTCCATACTTTTAAATTTTCACTTTTTTTCTTCTTAATCACGGACCCAAATACAAAAATAGGTCCGTGCCTCTTTATTTTTAATACCAGTTACCAATTAATTAGAGAAAAGCGACCGTCGATAATCAAAGACAAGTAGTTTTATCTACGCTAACGGATCGAAAATTATCGGACAGCGCCGTCTTACCTACGGCGCAAAAATCAATAAATTCGTCTGCTCTATAGCGCGTTTCATATCCCTGTATATACGATCCCTGGTTAACCTTAAGAAAAATAGGTTTGATATCGTCCACATTGATGTAGAAAATGCCATGTTGTTGGATTTTAGCAATTGTTAAATACTCGTAAACTGCTGAATATTAGCTTTCCCGTGATACGCAAACCAGTATGACCTGATTATTTCTGCTGTGTTCTACTGTTTATTTAAAGGCCCACAGCACTTGGGATAAAAATAGTTAACATGTAGCTATGACTAAGAAAGATGTCATTCTGGCTAAAATGGCCGTTGTTTGAATACAAAAAACATTCCTAAGTAAATTCATTATTGCGGGCCGCAGCAGCCTCTTGAAAGTTATACGGCGAAAGCTGAAGGGCCCTTCGGGCGAACCGACCATAGCTAAACGTATGTACGAGTATTTAATTGAATACTGAAAGCAATAAAATTAATGAATACGATTACCCATGGAAGATTTCAATTTGTGCACCATGGACGATACGATAACATACTTATAACATGCACCGTCTGTGCTTATTTTCGGAATGAACTGTTTTTGCGCCCCGAAAATTCGTACCATTATCTAAAATTGAAATTCCTGTTATGCTTTCGCCCGATATAGGTATTGCCTATTTTCATATTATATTTTATCAAATTAACCTGCATAAAGTTGAAAGCTATACAAAGAAACTAACGCTAAAGTTCAAAGTTGTATTTTCTTAAATTCTTACAAAATCATGTTAAAAAGTTAACAGTTTGTGATGGCAGTGGTTACTGTATATTGTAAGGGGAAGTAAGCGCTGCACATCGCACTCTAAAAAGTAGGTGCACTTAACCTACAAAATTTTTCATAACAGCTAGAAAATATGAGACGGTGAAGCTGTATTTTTCTCACGAAAATAGTGTCCATGTAAACATGAAATTATTAAATTTTGGTCTGTTTGAAATGATTCTATTATGACGTTTTAACATGAAATAAGATGTGATTTAGATAGATAGCGTACTAGTCAATGGTTTTTTGAATGTTTTTTATCAACCATAAAATGATGCAATAAAGTGTTTTGTAGGGCAATTTGTAAGTATTGTCACAACTATTTTTAGCTGTTCAGTTAATCCACGGACCTATAAACACATGTGTTATACCAGGTTATTCCAAAATTGAATAAGAACATTATCGTTAATTTAGAATTATCTAGATTATATGAAGTCTGTAAGTTGAATTAGTTGGAGTTTTCATTTTGCACTTGATGTTTTTGTGTATCTATATGCAGCCAAACATATTTTAGATACTCCTGAATGTGTTGAAATAGTAATTGAACACACTTGATTTTATTTAAGGGCACCGCATAAAACAATGGAGTCACTTTCAGCCTATTTCTCAAATGTTTTCGAAACTGGTACCAGTGCTGCAGAACTGCTGAAGGAAAGTGGCACGCTAAAGTTGAAGTCGGATGCTGATGCTGGGAATCCTAACAAAGCTTGGAGGAAAAGACTAAAAAAATGTGAATGTTCATCTGTTAAGCCCATGGATCCTAACATGCCCGTAAAGAAGGATCATGTACGATTTGTATGCATATCAGACACCCACACAAAACTAGAACAATTTAGAAGTCTAGAAATACCTGCTGGGGATGTTCTGTTGCATGCTGGAGATTTTTCTATGTATGGAAAGGCAGATGAAGTTGATGTTGTCAACAAGTATCTAGGTAAGAATGGTCTCAAACTGTCTTTAACAAGATAGTGTCTCTACTGTTCTTTTTATGGCAGGATTTTACAAACTCATGACTTTACAAGACTATGTTTTAGCTGCTCACTTGCATCTTTAAATTTTATGCATTGTATTTGCCTGGATTTTAACTTCATGTAACATTTATACCCTTTCCGCTATATTTGTACATGTTTAACCAAAATTGTATTATAATGTCATCAATGCTTCATAATAATATTGAACATCTATAGTATAATGAGATAGGTAGCATTCTGTGACTGTTTAAGTCTATTGTCTATGCCCCATGTTTTACAAAACATTTTTCATATATTTGTGGGTTAGATATCTTAACCAAGGTTGTCTGCAACAATTGAAAATACAAATTTTATTGAATTGGCCATACCATATGCATGTGCAGCATTGTATAGCCTCAAACTGACCCATTTTACAAACTGACAATTCATCTATGTCTGCCTTTAAAGGCAGCCGTTGTATATAACAAAATACACTTGGGCACAATTAGTTGGACTTGTACATTGTATTACTTGAAAGAGTTAAAGCCTTGAAAGACAAAGATTGGACTTATATACCAGTATTAGTACATGTATATTGGCAGGTGCCTGTATTTATTAGACTTTGTTTCTCCTAAAGTTAAGTAACTTTTATGTTTTAGTTATTTTCTTAGATCATTCAGATTCTTTTTAAAACAATAATAATTATGTTACAGGAACTTTACCGCACAAGCACAAAGTGATTATTGCTGGTAACCATGACATTACATTTGACCTTGACTTCATTGGCAAGAAAAGGTCAACACGAGTCTGGACAATTACTGAAGACAACCATGAATCTCGTTTGGAGCATTTTGGAGTGAAAACAGTACATGAGATGCTTACTGACTGTATATACCTGGAAGATTCAATGACTGAAATATATGGAATCAAAATATATGGAAGTCCGTGGTAAGAAGAAACCCTTTGCCATGTGAGCTGACTTAATTTATCTCATTTCATTCAGTATAATTCAGTTCCAGAGGAGTAGGATAAAGTCAGTTAAAGGTGTATTGTCAAAGTGATGTCTGATGTCATAACCTGTAGGTCATTTATTATGCAACTGCCATGACGACGACCCGATAACACCGGTCTGATATTTGTTGATATTGCGACGTCTGATATCACAGGACAGTGTTATTATGACACTGTCCTGATATCACGTTTTAGGCCCCGCCCACTTTAGACATTTAGTAAGTTTTATGAAGTAAGATCTAGGCTATTGTGGATTTCTAACATGCTACACATTAAATTTAATTATCAGTAGCTACTTCAGGCTACAGGGGTGTGTTTCATTAAAATTCTTAGGAATACAAGCAAACAGCACATCACATAAAATCGAAAAATGACTGTAGAATTTTTATTTTTAACATAGTGTTGTGGGTATTCATTTTCTTAGTTAGATCATTATCTACCCATCTATAGCAATTTTGAAACAAAATTCGAGAAAAAGTTTATTTTTTCACCCCCTTCCTATCACAGTAGGTTCTTATTACTAGTATGATATTAGCTGAAACGCTATAAAGGCGTACAAATGCATATTATATATAGCAATTTATTTTATTTATTAGCATTAACAGTTCTGGATTTAAAACGCGGATTTAAACCGTTGATGACGTCATAAATAAAACGTAAATCACTTAATAAACTTCTTTGTTTATAATTGTGAAAACGGAAAATTGAAGTCAGCTGCATAATAAATAGAATACAAGGTTACAGTCTTTTGACAACAGTTGATATCGGACTCGGATGAATATCGGCCAGCCTCGGCTTTCTCTGGCCGATATCATCCTCGTCCGATATCAGCTGTTATCAAAAGACAGTAACCTTGTATTCTCTATTTATCATGCTGTTATGGCCCTTTCATTAATAATTTGTAGGTGAATGCTTTGAACATTAAATTTTTTTACTGAAGCAAGGAAGAGGGACAAGTTTCCTGATCCAATCTTTGCATGGTTTGGGAACATTTTGTATGATAATGATGGTTATGTTTCTAGGACTCCAGGAAATAGCTTTTGGGGATTTCAGCGTACGCGTGGTCCAGCACTGATGAAGAAATGGAATCAGATACCAACAGATGTTGACATTCTTCTCACACACTGTCCACCTTGTGGTATAACAATTTTTTTTTCATACTGTAAATGTAGAAAAAATCTCAAGCTTTTAATTTCTTGCAGTATTGGTTGTGACTGTTGGTCAGTGAATTCATTTTCTGCACATTTTTTTTTTCAATAAATTTATCTGCACTTAATGGTTTTTGTGTGTCAGCAGATTAAAAAATGTACTGAAATATGTACAACAGCATAAAATAAACTGTTCCATACAAATTTAGCTGCACCTATTCAGATTAACTTACAGTACATACTTAATTTTTTCCATAACATATTTAATGTACCAAAAATCCATTGGTAATACATGTACTCCAGATGTGTGTTAAATTTTGTGTGTGTAATATTCTTAAAAAAGTAGGTCGCTACCTCATATTTGTGTAAACAAACACAACATGCTGGCTCTTGTGTTATCTATTTCCTATAGATGTTTTGTTAATTTAGAATACAAGTTGATATTCTTCAAAACTTGCCTTAGGTAGTCAAAGATGGATGAAAAGGTGAAAACATTTGATGATACGTTTTGTTATAGAATGCTGTTAAGAAAGTTCCATTGAAATAATGTTTTACCACAGGTTTTGGTGACAATGTTAGTGGTCCTGCAGCACACAAACTGAAGAGACTTACTGGTGCATTTTCAGACGACCATGTGGGTTGTGTAGACTTACTTAACACAGTACAAAAACGTGTTAAACCAAAATACCATGTATATGGACATATTCACGAAGGTACTGTACAGGGCTTGAAATTTGCTGGTTCTTTTTTTTCGCTATTTTTTTAGAAATTAACTGGATCATGGTTTATTGATTTCAAGCATATAAGTAAAATGCGAACTAGATTTTTCATGGAGGTGTGTGCATTAAAAGATGCACCTTATTGCGAGAAAGTTTTGTTTGTCTCTTTGCAAATGACAAAAACGTATGTCAGTGATCCGGGCTTTATACCTCAGCTGATTATACTTGGCAGTATTCTGTTTGTGAAATCTATTTCTCAATTTAGGATGGCCCTTAATGTCATTTAACCATAAATGTAAGCCGTTAGTAACTGTGAAAGAGAGACAAAAAGTGGCTACACCTTCATGTTCTTTTATTATTCTAAGAGATGCTTCTCTAAGGATTTCAAATGGTCGCTATATTTTTTGATATGTGGGTTACAACAAAAGGGCAGCAGGGGGCCAAAAAGGGTAACAGTGGTAGAGAAAAAGGTTGTTTTATCATTATAAACAGAAACTTTTTATTAAAATCAATTTATACAGGCTATGGAGTAATGACAGATGGGACCACAACATTTATTAATGCGTCTACATGTACAGAAAACTATGACCCAAAGAATCCTGCCATAGTGTTTGATTTTCCATTACCACAAGGCTATTCTAAAGTATGTATATTTATGGGTTTAACTATTTTTATCTTTATTCAACACCTGTAAGAAAATGAGAATAATACTCCTTAGATGTACTGGTATGTGCAATCTTACAAACATTTTGTCAAGTCTTTCAAACTTTTGGAAGACAAATGTATAATGATACTAAGATTTACTGGCTGTTTGCTGAACCTATGGCTATAAGTTCACTTCAAAATTTGAAAATAGTTCTCTTGTTTGTTTTCTTTGACCATTACTATGGACTCAGAGTACTTTGCAGAAGAATTCGAGATTTATCTCCCCTTAATTTTACATGTAATTTTAGGTATCACATAGCCTTTGTTACATCTATAACTGTCACTTAGCCATTGTTTAATATATGTAAACCATTAACATAGCCATTGTTACATTTCAAAATTTCACATATACATTGTTATGTTTATAGACTTCACATTCAAATTTCAGGTGCAGGATGATCAGATTCTCCATAACAATGTAGATATATGTAACAATTCCGACAACTTCAAAACCGACTGTGATATAGAAACAGAACTCTTTGAAACCTCTGAAGCTGACAGTGATTTAGCTGATTTGAGCAATGACAAAACTTCTTCCAATAGCAATATAACTGCTGATACTGCCGATGTAGAGTTCTTTAATGAAATCAGCGGTTCTAGTTTTTTTGAAACTGTAGATGAAGATGACGAAGCTGATGAAGAAGATGTAGATTCTTCAAATGATATTTTCTTTCATTGTTCTACATTTTCGGAAGGAGATTCGGTTTCTGCCAGCAATAAAGACACTGCTGAATCTGACGATGATGACAGTAATATAGTATTTGATTCAGAACTAGATTTTGAAACAGATTGTAAAGGTATAGGAGAAGAGCATCAGGAATGATTTACCGATGTGATTAAAACAAATCTCAGTGGTTGTGGTCAGTATTATTTCAGAAATACGGCATTATGGAGATTAGATCTCAGAAAAAATACATTCTAAGCATCTGTATTTTAAATAAGCTGATACATATTTTTCCTGTGATATACAAAATAACAAAGTGTCTATAGCAATAATAGTACAAATATATCCTTAGTAACACATGTAAACATTCTAGTCATTATTTTCTTACTAATATGAGTAAACAGTTGTGATACATTCCCTCCGATCTCTTGACCCCTACAAAAGTTGAGCATGTTAAATGATATTTAATGTTACTGCTCACTGAAGTGTGATTGTATTGTTTCTACTTTGTCCGTCTGCTTGTGTTCAGCAGTGAACCAAATTTGACCAAATGAACAGAATTTGTTATTTTAAGTTGTTTTAAGCCATGTGACATTTTATACAGGTAACCTATATGATTGTTGAAACAAGTGTTGTCCGTATGTCTGTAATATGATCAAGCATTTACACCCTTACTATCACATGTAGTTTGTGTGCATGTTATTTCACTGAAGTTCATGTATTGAGACCACCCTTCGGACCAGTAAAAAGTAATCTTATTAATGAATCGGTCTTACAAGCATGACCTATTTACTATAATATTGAGCATTTGGTTCTGAAATGTCTGGTCTTAATATCGAGGGCAGTCTTAATAGCAGAACTTTACTTTAGTTTTATCAAAGCTTTCCAGTCATGGTTATTGTCCCTGTAGATAATTAATGCAAATGTAAAAATTTGATGTTTCTATGGAGTTACTGCCCTTTGTTTAAGCTTATTTGTTAGTCCTTACTTTCCTAAATCTTTTTTATCCCCCCGCCGAAGGCGAAGGGGATATTAGATATGGTCTTCGTCCGTCTGTCCGTCCGTCCGTGCATCCGTCCCAATTTTGTCCGGAGCATAATTCCAAAAGTACTTGAGCGATTTTCTTCAAACTTCATACACTGACAGAGCACATTGGGAGGAAGTGCAGTGTGTAAGAACAATAACTCTGTCTTGCCTACTTTTAGAGTTATTCCCCTTTTATCAGATTTACTTGAAAAACTTTGTCCGGAGCATAACTCCAAAAGTACTTGAGGGGTTTTCTTCAAACTTAATACACTGACATAGCACATTGGTAGGAAGTGCAGTGTGCAAGAACAATAACTCTACCTTGCCTACTTTTAGAGTTATTCCCCTTTATAGATTTACTTGTCCAAGCATAACTCCAAAAGTACTTGAGGGATTTTCTTCAAACTTAATACACTGACATAGCACATTGGTAGGAAGTGCAGTGTGCAAGAACAATAACTCTACCTTGCCTACTTTTAGAGTTATTCCCCTTTATCAGATTTACTTGTACGAAGCATAACTCCAAAAGTACTTGAGGGATTTTCTTCAAACTTAATACACTGACATAGCATATTGGTAGGAAGTGCAGTGTGCAAGAACAATAACTCTACCTTGCCTACTTTTAGAGTTATTCCCCTTTATCAGATTTACCTTAAAAGTTTTGTCCAGAGCATAACTCCCAAAGTACTTGAGGGATTTACTTCAAACTTAATACACTGACATAGCACATTGGTAGGAAGTGCAGTGTGCAAGAACAATAACTCTACCTTGCCTACTTTTAGAGTTATTCCCCTTTATCAGATTTACTTGTCTGAAGCATAACTCCAGAAGTACTTGAGGGATTTTCTTCAAACTTAATACACTGACATAGCCCATTGGCAGGAAGTGCAGTGTGCAAGAACAATAACTCTACCTTGCCTACTTTTAGAGTTATTCCCCTTTATCAGATTTACTTTAAAAGTTTTGTCCAGAGCATAACTCCAAAAGTACTTGAGGGATTTTCTTCAAACTTAATACACTGACATAGCACATTGGTAGGAAGTGCAGTGTGTAAGAACAATAATTCTACCTTGCCTACTTTTAGAGTTATTCCCCTTTATCAGATTTACTTGAAAAAAAAAATTCGGAGCATAACTCCAAAAGTACTTGATGGATTTTCTTCAAACTTAATACACTGACATAGCACATTGGTAGGAAGTGCAGTGTGCAAG